>CAXKWD010000008.1:6873370-7473370 GCA_964059195.1 Ectobius pallidus | reverse complement strand
AGCAATTTATCGACACTAGATCAAATTTCAATACATTTCCTGCTATCCTGTGAATGCCGCTAGGTATGCGCAGTGGCTCATATCAGTAACTTAGATATTTTAGTAGGTCCGCTTTTTTCCCCTACCTGTACATAATGTTCAATTAAAATACCAAAAGAAGTAACTGTTTTAGTTTTGCCTTAGCTATGTGGTGAATAAATTTGCTTGACTTTCAGTTCTCTCTTACCACTACCTACAAATTTGAAATTTCTGACACATGGTTAGGCTCAAAGCGAGCCATGATCCGTGATGTTAAACCAGTCTGAATAGTATAGTAATTTGTTTAGTGTGCGGATGTAAAGTAGCCATCGTTACAATTCAACGGAAGTCAGTAAGTTGATTAACAAAACTAGCTTTTTTCCACTTCTTGGCATGTCCATTGCATGAATTATCCTGTAGATTACAGTTTTCTGCATGCAGTCTTTCTAAAGTGTGGTAAATCACGACCTTCGATATAAAAATAACCCTGTTATAACAATACAATCTGCTAGGTTCTACAAATGTCGTTATACGGAGGTTTCACTGTAGTTATTTTCTAGTCGGGTCCAGGAGAGTTAAGAAATGTTTGATTTCACATTCACATGAGAAACCAAGAAAATTCATGAACAGCAATTACTATAAAAATAATATGTATATAGGCCTATATATATAGTAAATTCAACAAAAACATTCAAATGTTTAATTACTAGAACTATTTCATCCTAAAATCAGGTTTGCCCCATAACATATATATCCTGTCGTTCCGCTGTGAGCACAAGGCCTCCGAGTGGGGGTTTTAGTGCCGAAGACTAATTTAGTTACACTTATTTTCCCAGAGAGGATAGAGGGACAGACGGTAAATCTAACGTCTTAACGACCCCTCAAAAGGAAACTAATGTATTATGTGGACCTGAAATGGACGATGAATTTGTCCAGAGTCTTTAACTTTTAGTTCATTATCTATATAAATGTATAACACGGGATCCAGGCTTAAAGTTCTTCTAGAGGACTTTTACACCTTGAAATTCATCGACTACGACCTAGAGGCTGACAAGCTGCCTCCGCTTCTTATAAACGAGTTAAGCATTGATATAAGTCAATCAGGTTATGTTATGTTTCCCGGTGACAATATAATATATTTTATAGCAGGGGAGGGCAGAATGTTGCTCTGTGACGTCATTGCAACCTGCTCTTCCTTTACGCCAGGCTCGGGAAGTAATGCACTGGATGTGCGAAATGAGCTACCCCTCATTCGCCCCCTTCCTTATTCTTTCTATCTACCATGCGACTAGTCCCAGAAAGAACCGGTTTAGTTAGCTCTACCTGTGACTGAAAGACAGTAGTAGGGACGAGAGGGAGGGTAACTTCACACTTCCAGTGCTTTCCTTGCCGTCCCTGCTTTACGCGGTAAGACCAAAGATTTTGGGTAAGACTTCTGCGAGGAGTTTGTGAAATGTAGGCACCATTGAACAGGGGGGAAGAGAACGGCGTTAGTATTGCGGCAGAAAATTTTTCTGACGTCACACACAGTGACTTGCCCTTCACTTCCTTCACAAACATTATCACTGGACTAAGCTGTCTTTTACTGTTGTATAAGAAGTAGAAATGCCATGGTTTTTAATAATTTGTGTATTCGGCCAGAGAACAAAATCATTTTTCAATAAAAAATAGTTCTACTCTTTTTTTATATTTATCCTTATTTAGTTCCTTAAGAGCTTATTATTGTAAAGGGAGTCCATTTTATGAGGAAACCTCGCATCACTGCCGCATTGCCGCGCTACCATTGTACAAAGCATAGACCCTACAAGCGGTTAGTTGCTTCGGTGTCTTGTAGTGAGACGCTTGTCTATTGTTGTGTGTTACGTAAGACAATAATCGAAAATGTATACGGTTGAACAGCGAATTTATTTGGTGGAATGTTACTTATTGAGAAATAACCATAGAAGGCGCGTTCGGAGATTTTCTCGTTAATATCCTGACTGTACCATCCGTACAAAATGGTGAGTAATAAGCCTCTACATGTAGGCCTATTTTGATAATAAATTGGTTGAGTTATTCTATTTTGTATTGTTTCTAAAGTCTTGATTTGCCGATTTGCCGGTAGTAACGGAACACGGTCCCGGCCGGTGCAAGCGCAACAGCGGGGAAAGTGTGAGCAGGAGCAACGCTGTTAAAAAGTTTCCGCATAAAATGGATTCCCTATATAAGTACATTCGGAGATTTACATCCTTCTTTTAAAACTTCCTCTATTGGGTTAAAACAGCGTGAATTAAACGTGGCTCCTTCTCATTTCGACTGGAACGTCTCAGCACTGTTTCCGTCAGCCAAGCACTCGGCTGCCGTCACAGCTTCTTTTGTTTGTATTGGTGGAATTTTTTGTTTCTCATCGTTGAAACTCATCTTCAACTGCATGTTATATTAGATTCAATGTCGCGGAGTCAAGTCGAGCCCTTTTCAGGCCAGAGCTGCTACATTTAATCATAATTAACAGAGCAACCCATTTTAGGTTGAGGTTTATCAGGTTTTATGTTTTCTTTATCTATTTTTTCTTTTGATTTCATTTGTGAGACATTAGGTTCATCAAACTGCCACGAGGAGGAACAGTGTCTGTCCTACTTATAAGGTTTGTTCGCAAAGCAGTCAGAAACCAGGAACTAATCGTTCGCGCATGCGCTCTTTCTCCACAAGCGTTCGCAAAGCGAGAATCCGTGATTCTGATTTCAATCTTCTGTTCGCGAAGCTCTCACGGACAGTTTCTGTACTATAAGAAAAATTTGCAGGCTCTACCATGAATTGTTATCAGAGACATGCGCAGTAACCTATTTTCACGCGCCTGACTCCTCCCTCCAAATCCTTGCTCCAGATTTATAAGCATAGGCTACTTATATGTATGAATAATGGAAGATAATTAAAAGTTTCCCAAAATATAGTTTATATTGCCGATGTATATTGCATGTATAACATGTTAAAGGGAAATATATATTTTATTTGCATATCATATCGATTAAACGCAGAAACTATCGATTCCAAATTCTTCTAACCGTTCGCAAAGTGCAAATCACGGGTAAGTTACATACTGGACATGCGCAGTACAACCAATTCTCAAGCAGTCACGGATTTGCTTTGCGAACAAACCTATAATAAGTACGACGTCACGCATGTGCGCAGCGAAAGGATTCAACATTAGCGTGCATTTACATAATGTATTAAGTTGTAACTATAAAGTACTAAATCATTTTAATATATTAATCTGAATAGTTCATTCACGTAGAATTAAAATACATTTTATGCAATTAACAGATGTTTACTTTAGTACTCGTAGAATGCCACCGAGAAAGTGGAAGTTGTGAAATGTTCAACAGCCATTCACAGCATGTGGAATTAAAAAAATAGATCTGCTAATCAAGTGATTTTCTTGACATCTACGCCATTCTTTAGTTGGATAGCGTCTTTGCATTCATGATGATTCATTTTGATCCACACAAAAGTGAAGATGACGTGTCCCACTCTGAATCATTCAAAAGCAGTGAGATGTCCCATTTTGACCTGACTACTTGAACTTCGCCTCTATGTAATTTCAGTCAAGTGTCTTATTATGAAACAGAGGATACAAAGTAATCAATCTTAATATAGAAGCAACAGTACTCAGTTTCTAAAAGAAGCTGACCATTACCTTTAGATCTGAAGACTCTACTAACCGAGTTACATATGTTACAACAAGGAGATTAGATCAAGAATTGCCATGTCCAAAAAAGCATTCATGAACAAGAGAGCACTGCTAATTAATAGGTTGAAGCTAGAGCTACGTAAAAGCATGGTGAAGTGTTATATTTGGAGTATTGCTTTGTATGGATCAGAGACGTGGACTTTAGGAAAATAGAGAAGAAATATTTGGAAAGTTTTGAAATGTGGTTCTGGAGATGGATAGAAAAGATAAAGTGGATAGACATGATGATGAACAAGGAGGTTCTAAGTACTCTACACCCAATTCGTCGGAGGAAAGCAAACTAGATGGGCACATTCTAAGAAGAAACTGTTTATTGCATGACGTCATAGAAGGAAAGCTGAAAGGAACAACTTGACTCGGAAAAGGAAGAATTCAGCTATTGAATGATTTAAGGGAAAAGCGGAAATATTGAATGCAGAAGGAGGAAGCAGAGGAAGGAAAGATTTGGAAAACAAAATTCGTGTACCGAGTTTGAAAACCTGCCGAAAGGTAATGCAAGGTAAATAACAAATATCTTTTGACATTTGAAATTACAGATATTATGTTACATTTATTCATCTTGATCATTTGGTGTGTGGACGTTGTCAATGGATTTTTACTTATGTATACGCTACTAATTCATATTTTACTGTTTAGACTCTATTAGCGTTTAAAAAAAACGCAATCCATACTTCATTGCAATGCAATCATATTACTGATAATATATCGGAACATCTTGTCTGGGGATGGGGTGTGCAATTATATTCAGTCACTCCCTCGTACCTACCAACCATGTGGCTTTGGACTAATACTCGCTTCGCTCATTGGGGGCTCAGCCCCCAAACCCCCGCTGAGGTTCTCGGGAAAGGATTTTGGAATTTCCCTGTGGTTTACAGCCTAAAAGCTCTATGTGTACCAAATTTAAAGTTTCTAGCTCATCTGGAAGTGGGCAAACATTAATGTCAGTGAGTGAGCCCTTTTTCGGGGGATTTTAGGGATAAAAATAAAAAATAAGATCCTTTTTGGAATTTTCCTGTGGTTTACAGCCTAAAAGCTATATGAGTACCAAATTCAAGTTTGTAGCTCATCTAGAAGTGGACAAACATTAATGTCAGTGAGTGAACCTTTTTTCGGGGGGTTTTTAGGGCTAAAAATTAAAAAATAAACTTTTTGGAATTTTCCTGTGGTTTACAGCCTAAAAGCTATATGTGTACCAAATTTCAAGTTTCTAGCTCATCTGGAAGTGGGCAAACATTAATGTTAGTGAGTGAGTGTGTCAGCCATGTGACTTTATATTATAGGGATTTTCCAGAATGCGAACACCAGTGTTCAAAACATTGTTTGATTCTGGGATAATCATGTCAATAACTATTTTCATTGGTATTAAATATTCGAAAAAGTACTTGTATTCTCGAGATACAGTAAGTTATTTCTTTTCAGACGTGATATTATGTACGAGTACATTGCGACTTTGGTGGTAAAAAATGAGTCAGTATGAGAAGGGAGACTGGTCTCTTTTAGGAGAGAGGGATGATATTTTAAAATAAATTCCTAGAAAAATATACTTTTACAGGTTTTACTGCTGGTGTATAAAGGGTGTATAAAAATAATAGCACAGACTGACACAGTTGAAAGTAAACGAAAAAAATAAAACAAGTGTCACTAGTTAATACTAGTGTATATTTATTTCTCATAAACATTCTTGCATATAAACTATGTTATTAACTTATTATCATTAACCAGGGCATGAATCGGTATCGACCATACGTGCTCACTTTATAAAAGATATATTCTATTATGTACATAACTAAGAGTATTCACAGAAGTAACCCCCACCCCCAAGCAAGTAAAAATTATCACAGAAACACATAGACCTATAAAACAATAGCACTTAGATGTCCCAAGTCCCTGTAAATATGTGTTCTCAAACGAGCCGTTTGTGAGGAAATTGCAAATGAGCTTCCATTGACTTATTTTTCGCCTAATCTGGTTCATATTTTACCTTGGCTTGTCTGATCATGAAATACAGTACTTTAATAGAGACAGATGAAATGGGCAGCTTTCTGCATGTGTAGACGGGTTTCCCATCCCACTGTTTTCCTAACTGTTTATGTTTCGTGTACCTGAACCTCGCTCTTTACGATTGTCAGTTATATCCAAGTCTGGCGATGTTGTGGTTATTGGACAGACTGGAGAAAATGTGTGGCACTCTCCATGAAGAGGCCCCCACAAACGAGATAGACAGGGACATTGTTGAAGGAGTTTTAAAATAGTGTTTGTTGTGATGTACATAAATATATCACAATCTCACATAATGGTTCAATAATTATTCTTTTGTTGTACAATTTACAGTACAGTAATTTTGTAGTAAACAAGATCTGTACTGCACGACTGATAAACAGAGCCCAACAAAAAAGAACTTTCTGTTTGGTGTCTCAGATGTTTTATCGGTTTTTAGCTGTACATAGTGTGCTTATTCCAAATATGTAAACAGTTTTTTCTACCAGCTCTACTTTTATATAGATTTTATTTGTGGACTCTTAGTCTAGCGAAACAAAATCTTGTTTGATAATATAGCTAGTGAAGGTTCTTGACCATACTTTGGACACGTAGGACGAAAACTGTACGAAGTACAGAAAAACTAAAAGCTGAGTTATTTTTTTGCCCTCAAATAGACAGCTCATAAGTCATAAACGACCGTACAATATGTAAGCAAATCAATTTTTTGATAAACCCCATGTTGTATGTTATTGTAATGTCTTGCTTTTTTTCTTCGCATGATTTAGATGCTATAAATAGGCACTGTTTTCTATTTATATCAAACGAAAAATGGGATAATATGCATAATGGTAATACCATATCTCACAAAACTAAAACTGATAGGGCAAAACTTGTTTGGAAATTCAAATAGTAGAAATGTACATTGATTAAAAACACAATTTCAATTCGATGTAAACCAGGGGAAAAATAAATTTAAGTCGCACCTTGGATGAATGTTCCCACCCTCCACTCCCTCGCGATGCACTTTCTTTTATACCACTTCTTCTGTCCTCATATTACGTAGAAACTCGTGATTGGACGTTGGTAGTGTGACGTCATACCGGTAAACAAAAGCCTCATGTCTTACGTAAAAGTTGTCAGGCTTACTAACGTCTGGAAGATATAATATGCCACATTTTCGAAACCTACAAACAGTGTATCGTACATTATTCGAAAATGCAAGGGCGCTTCGCTTCGGCTGCCGCCTCCGCTCGCGCACTTAACTAATGTGGTTAGTGTTTTGCATTATTTAGATTATGTGAAGAGGTGATTGTGGTCTGATCGGGAGTGCAGAGTGAGCTAGAGGGTTGTCATTTTGGTGTAAGGGTTGGTAGCTTGTATTTGGTACGATCGGGAGTTTGGAGAGAAGGAACGATCGGGTGTGCCGAGATAACAAGCGAACAGCAACGCATTGTTCGGAGCGTAAGGGGCGACTTAATCTTATCTTTAGCCCAAACCAGTTCGTGTGCGTTTATTCTGTTCTGCTGTTAGCTTACTTCAATGAAGTTAACTATGTCTTATATGCACAATTGGTAGCACTGGTCACAACATGGTAACTTGAATCGATTTATGGATGGTTGATTCATAGTAGGCGTTGATCTCGCAGCTGTTAGTTTTTTTATACCGGTACCACAAAATACGAACGTAATTATTATTTGTGTAGTACGTAACATTTTTATTCATGGAATAGTCTTAATAAATACAACTCGAGTTGACGAGTTTCATCAGTGTTTCTGTGTTTTATGTTCTGTTTACTTTTGTTTATTTTGCTTCCTGTCTTCTTTTCCGGTTTGCCAATTTTCCGCTGTTGTATGACGTCATCATTCTTATAGAGTTCAGATGATGTCATTTTCCTTATGGAAAATTTGCCTCCGCCTGTCAGTCAATAGAGAGTTGGCTTCGAACCTTCCTACGATAAGCTTCTCACTTCTCACCGGAGCCGGTCTCTCGGGGTTACTACAGTAACAAGTTAGGCCACTCTCTCCCTGCCTGCAATGAGTCCTGTCATTACGTCGTGTGTTCTGTTGGTGTGTGTCCTCAACGATGCCGATACAGTGGTCCAAGATGAATTCTACCCCGTAATGTTTAATCTGGTATTGGTCCTTTCATCTTGATTTGATTTTCTTAAGTTTTCACTTATGGGATCTTTTTCTTTTGTAGGTATATGCATTTGCATTCATGTACCACAGATTGTTGTCTCTTTTGGACAGTATATGATAATATCACAGTATAAGTATTAATACAGTAAACAAACTGTGTGTTAAAAGTCCTATGACAACATGTTGACTGGACGACACTAGCGCTCCATGCGGAGATTGAGTAAAGCTACATTCTCATCATATGAAATGGCTTGGGAAAATACATAAACACATCGCAAAATATGTTATGTTAAAAGAGAAAAATACAGAATATTTTTATTTAATGCAAATCTAATTTTAAATTTAAGAAATAATAAAACAGCTAATGTATTATATTCTAGTTAAGAAGAGGTAAACAATACCTAAATAGGCTACTGTCAAAGACTGTACCTAAGCCTAGTATTTTTTCTTTAAAATCATTGCCCTTTAATATAATTTATAATTCAAATTATGATAATAAATAGCCTTCATATTAATTACGTAAATTATATTATAGGTCTGTCACGTTGTTCATCCTGCACGTCATTGTTGACAGTGTATTTTGATTCTTTGCCTTATATGGCATAATACGACTTCAATTTATTGTAGGTCTATGTAGCGTCAATTACTGCAGGATGGACTTCATTAAACAAAACAAAACATTCAGGAGCATTTGGAATTGAAGACACCGTCGGTACAGCAGTTTTAATTAACGAGTTTTTATAGGAATTCATAAACTGTCTGTTTTCGGCGTGTGTCAAGCATAGACGGTAATTTTCACTCAAATATTTTACATATTTTGTTACTAGGTTTTCTTGTCGACCATTAATGACCTATTTTATACACCAGAAATCATTACAACAGAATAAAATATAAAAATATTACATTAAAGTAACTTGAAACATAACCACACCAGAATCACGGGTAAGCCAGTAGACCTACAATAAATATTACTTATTTTCGTTCTTACCTTTCTGGATGTTTCAAGAAAGTGAAGAAATGCAATTCAGGATTTTGTCTTTTATTATTACTGAAATTTACAGCAGAATAATAAGGTCCTTTCGAATATAGCATGTTCTGATAAATACAACACTCCTATTTATTTACATACTTCCCGGAGTAGTTTCTGTAGTCTTACATAATGGCCGCTACGATCGCTAGTAAATGCGCGCGCATGCTCGGCTGGCAGAAAACCGGGCTGAGTTTCTGTACTGTATTAATACTTATACTGTGGTAATATTATAGGAGAAACATTCCTCTGACACTGGGATTCGAATCCAGGACCTTTGGCTATCCGTGCCACTGATCTACCAACTGAATTCAGCCAGAGTTCACTTCACAGCGCCAGATGGAATCTCTCTCCTATGACTGATTGCCCTTAATCAGAATTGCATATGATATACACATAACTTGTCTGTCAGTGAGGTAGACCATTAAGGGCAATCAGTCATAGGAGAGAGATTCCATCTGGCGCTATGAAGTGAACTCTGGCTTAACTCAGTTGGTAGAGCTGTGGCACGGATAGCCAAAGGTTCTGGGTTCGAACCCCAGTTTTAGAGGAATTTTTCTCTTATAATATTATATTTTTCATAGTTTTTCCGTTTCGTTTTAGTAAATTTATTTTTCCGTTCGGTTAAGGGTTCTGTTATACTTAAAATGATAGTAATTGATATCCGGGTTAGGCCGCGTCGTGTTTATGGTGTCTTCTGACGTTCCGGACAACATATCGTGTCCTTCTTCTGAGAAAGAATTGCAAGAAAATAAGTGCCTGTGATTAGTAAACAGTTGCAATTCTTTCTCAGAAGAAGGACACGATATGTTGTCCGAAACGTCAGAAGACACCATAAACACGACGCGGCCTAACCCGGATATCAATTACTATCATTTTAAGTATAACTCTGGCCGTGGAAGCCTGCGAACTAAGGGTTCTGTTAGTTCATCAGTTTTTGTCGTTTCAGGTTAACCTTTCTGGTTAACCAAACCGAGTTTCTCGTTTCTAATTTATTTATATTTGTACTTTGTAGTCTCATGCTTTTATTTTGTAATCAAATTATTTTTTGTTTTGCGATTTGTATTATAACTTTCTCATGGCAGACCCCATTCCATTCCCGCTGCCGCGAAAGGAAGAGAGAAATTCTTGTAACATTTCAGTCTACATGTTGTAGATTAACTCCTTAAATACAACATTGTAGTACGCCGTAGCGTACTGGCTGAGGCGCTGTGCTACAAACAGGAAGGAGGTTAGATTCCCGATGACGTCGTTGGAGTTTTCCAGTTGGCCTAATCCTTCTGGTGGCACTATGACCCTGGGGTCGACTCAGCCATTAAGAGAAATTAGTACCAGGAGCAATTCTGGGGGTAAAGGCTAACAACCTTACCACCTTCATGGCCGAATGTCTCAAAATCTGGGAGCCTCAAACTCCTGGAACCCTCTGGGCATCCGTGGCGTGTATAGGGAACACTTGACTTCTTTTTTGTAATAGCTTTCAGTCTACATATTGTAGATTAACTCCTGAAATAAAACATTGTAATACGACTTTAAACAGCTGATCGGCAGAAAATTAGAACGACCTTGTATCTACAAAATAAACGCATGGCTGAACTTTGCTCTCCACTTCGCGCAAATAGTTTTCGTTTTAATTTTTGAAAGTGAAATTAGAGAAAAGTTCCTTAATCATAAATATAATTGCAAGAAATTTACTGCAAAACTTCCTACGTGCATTTCTGGCA
Source organism: Ectobius pallidus (assembly GCA_964059195.1). NCBI lineage: Eukaryota > Metazoa > Arthropoda > Insecta > Blattodea > Ectobiidae > Ectobius > Ectobius pallidus. Next base: position 7,462,759 of record CAXKWD010000008.1, on the reverse strand, counting down.
GTTTTTTTTTTAATTTGCACTTGACATCAATAGTTAGGAATGAAATGAAAAGAAATTAAATGAAGCAGTACACTGTGTTTCATAAAAAGCTCCTGCCTCAGTGGTGGCTCAAAGGGGTGGTCCTAAAACTGAAATCAGAGTAATAATCCCGATTTGTATGCTATTTCAACATGGCCATGCATGAAAATAACTCCTAAGAGAAAAGTAAGAAAATAAGACTTTCATAGCCCACCCCCGCATCGTCCTTCATTAGGTTAGGAAGAAGTGCTGAAGTAACACTTTTCCCATAAGTCCGCATAGCGGAGTGAGGTCTAGCATTGTTTACAAAGCAAGGCTCAGCTGCATTCAGAGAAGCGATGATTTAACAGGCATTTAACACAACAGGAAGGCTACAGATATTCTTGGCATGACCGTATCTTTGACAACTTGTGCAGTCCATTGTGAAGTAATGGCTGATTTACGACGTTCAGCTGTTATCAAAGCGCTCCATGTGCTCTGTATTAGTGTTATAGTCCAGTTAATCATTGCATGGCCAGGCGGCTTCCTTTTGTTAGCAGGAAAAGTTGCCGACAGTTCAACCCATGCTCTTTATTTTTACCGCACCAATCAGCTAGTTACCTCAGCCAGTCAAAATCTAAGAATAGCCTGTGACGGCTGTGATAGCTACTCTTCTATTCCGCGTGGAGTGAAACGCGAGGTTGCAAGATCAAGTTAAAGTAAAAAATAACACTTGATTAAAGCGAGGGAAGAACTAAGGTCATTGATATCAATGAGAGAATATTGCAACGTTACTTTTGTTTTGAAAAGCGGAAACCAAGACCGATTTAGTCAGATCAATTAACATAAAGAAACACCGACTTAATGGTTTATTCCTTTGAAGCTGCCTGGCCATGCAATGAATATTCTGGACTATAAAAGAAATATGAGTGAAAGTGTTCGCTTTGAATCAACAAATATACTTAATGTCCTGTTCACCTTCACTGAATTTTAAAATTGTTATTATAATTTTGTTTTGCACCTTCTTGCCGTCAAGTGTTTCTAAGAATGAGCAAAAATGATCCAACGTTTTCAATTTTATAAAAGAAGCCGGTGCCCGTGACTTCGCCCAAGGTTATTTAGTCATGATTGCCAGACCTTGCGGCACCTGGTTTATTTTTCCAACGTCCCATGAAGTAGAGTTGGATTATTCCCACAAAGTCTCTGGACTTGAAGACTAACCCAGCCAGCGAGCTTCTCGTTACGTCTCGTTACCAAGATGCGCGAATTCGGTGCGCGTAAGATCAGTAAGCTACCGCTGGGCAGAGAGTGAACATCATGCAGCATGTCGCCAGTCGTAGAAAATACTATAATAGTTGAGTGGAGGGATAATGACGCAGCGAGAGAGACAGACAACACGTGGAGTGGGATAGGAGAGCTGAGCCAATCAGGGTGCAGCTACCTCCCCTAGCCAGGAACTCTACGAGCGGTGAGACTCGCTCCTAAGGTATATACGTAAAAACCCAGAGACGTTGTGGAGGTAATCCTACTCTATTTACTTTACTAGATGCCTGCTGATCCCATAGCAGAATCTTGTAGCAAACACAGAATGCGTATCTGCAGAAATATAGAAATTCCTGCTTTAAAGCAGAGTATGGTACACCAATATAGCAATGCAAATGCTTTTCAGCACTTGCTATAGTGAGTACGAGTAAGTTTGTTTCCCATTTCCATTTGTTTTATTTATTTTGTTGTATCCCTACTTCATTTGGGTCAAATCACAATATCATTTGGCCTGTAACAGTGGAAGACAGCTTCGTTCAGTGATGACGTTTATGAAGGAAATGCACGGCAAGCCACTGGTGTGTGACATCAGGCAAGAGCGCTCCCCTGCCATGTTACTAATTCCCCCCTCTTCCACCTGTTCAACGTTGCCAACGTTTCACAAACTTCTCATATAACTTTTCCGCGTTAACCAGAAGCAGACTGCTCTGACGTCACGGAGCAACCTTCTGTCCTCGCCTGGCCTATAAGATAACTACTTGCTTCGTCAAATAGCTGATTCAATCTCTTTCTATTGCACCACCCAAGTATTATACACTTACATAAACGTTCTGTTTCACGAATGATCATGAGAATGGTGGCTATCTGAGTTTCTAAAGGATGTGAGACTTTCAACTTAACGTGAACTCCAATCCACGGTGGGCTTCTCGTATGTTACACTTAGGGTGGAGTGCACCATCCAGGAGTAAACCAAACTAAAGTAGTAAATTTAAGACGGAGACCTGAAGTATACAAGAACCAGTACATCTGTCCCACTCTTTAGTCATACGAGTAATGTGCTAGAGTGAGACAGACAAACCGGTTTTTGTTGCGTCATGTTCCCGTCTTAGATTTACTACTTTAGTGCTTCTCTTTTAGTAACTTACTCTTTTAGTTGGTGTTGGAGAGCTCAATTGATAGTTACTTCTTTAGTTGTAACTAAAGTAGTAAACGATTTTTACTAAAGAAGTAGTCAAATTCTGCGCAAAACAGAGCAGAAACGTTAGTGCAGCGCAGCAGAACACGTGCATTTCAATTGCCAGCATTATTCAAGTGCCAGATAATGAAAAGGAAAGGTTCGCTGAAACAATTAATGTGAATTTGGGTTGTTCCAAATATTACTAATGACAATCTTCATGTTTTAAAATAGGTCTAATAGTAATGTTTTATTCATTACTAATTTTAATTCCTTCAATTGAATATTTTCAGTTTAGTAGCCTACGTTAGGGTACTGTGATTACAATTTTTGTGCAAACTATTTCTGTATTATGATGCAAACAATTGGAATTTCCAGTTGATTTTCATAATTGATTCACTGTCAATATTATAATTATTTCTCTCATATAATAATAAAGTTCTAAAATATATTAAAATATTTATACTTCCTAAAGTTACATATTCTTCCCCAAAAACGATAAATAAGAAGTATTACACAAAATCATGAAAAAGAGGGGGATAAAAAGGATAACAAAACTAATAAGGGGCATTATTTTTCTGTCCTTTTTCAAATGCACAGAACATTTACTTAAAAAATATTAGCTTATAAAAATAATAATATTACAACTGAGAAATGTAATATTTAAACAAAAAATGGCGGTACAATATTTCGGAAGCTATGAACTCCAATAATAATTATGTAGATGGTTGTGTGTTTAAAAATAATTTCAGTGACTACTTCTCTAGATCCTGTGCAGCTTCAACCTCCAGTGCCACTCCTTAAAATTTTCTTTCGGCATTCATGTTGGAATTTTTTTTCTATATAGTTTATAATGCTTCTCACTATCCTGTCCACAGGGTTAATTAAAATAGTTAGCAGCATACTATAGACCTGCAACATCTGCTATAGTTTATTCCCAAACATGAAAGTCTCGTCTCACTCCACCATTCGAGACTTGGGGAGTCTTTAAGGAATGGTTTTACAATGTGTCCCCTTCTCAATTTACGCTAATCCCAGAGTCAGTCAAATTTTCTTCTGATGTGGCCTGTTTGGACATGTTTACACCTGGGCCAGAAAAAAGGACATATTATTCATTAACACTGCGGGTGCAACTATTGAACTTTTAGCTCTTATAATTATTATTATAATTCTGGCATTCGCAATGTTGTGCTTTAAGTTAAGCTATAGAAGTGTAATGTAATAAAATTAATTTACAATAATTACATTAAATTTTTTAACAATGAGATCACCTATTGTTCAGTAATTTTTTTTTTGTGTGCCCACCCTTACCACCGGAGTGCCAAGCAATTAAGCCTAAACCTCCGGTCAGACCAAATTTTGGTAACCATATGTGATGTGTGTATACCTATTGTGCCCTTATGTACATCCGTAGGGGATGTTGATGGTGTGACGTGTTTGGGCTGAGTACTTGTGTCTTTGTACTTTGGCGCAGGATAGACCTAAGTGCGGATAGGTCTTATGTGCAATATTTCCAAGTGTGTTTCTTTTTAGTGACATGTAGTTATGTATTCTAGAGATTTGTAGTGCGTGTATCTGTTTGAGGGGATTATTGACCAGTCCGGCATTCGCCTAAGAACGAGGGAAACCCCTCAAAAACCTCGTTTGGACTGGAGCAGTGGCCAAATGACCGTCTACTTTGGTGTGTTAATATTGTTCAGTAATCTCTATGGTTAAGTAGCAGGGGGAAGTGATTTCTGGGTAGCTCCAAGAACGGAGGCTTTCATTTATTGGAATATACTATACCTCGCCGATATCTGTATCCATAGGATTAGCTTGAAATACATCGTCGTTTTCTAAGCCAAAGTTAAGGAGAACTGCAGCATCTAAAGGCCGATCCAGCTAGGAAGATATTTGAGAGCACATGCGCTCCTTGTACCGTGTAATGCAAACGTCCCTTCCACTCACTCTTCCCCTCACCTTTGGTGGACGTCTTCCTAGTTGGATCGCTCTCCGCAATGATATTTCCACATTTGACTGGCTGAAATCACATGGATGTAGTGAGAATCTGACATCGTTTCTTCCAAACGCCAAAATTTCATGTAAGGATTTATGAGCTTAATTATTTACGTTATTAAATGCCCTACTAGGTGTGGTTCGCTTAATATTTATTAAATCACCTGCCACAACTCTCATTTTTGGTATACCACCTTCTTCATCTCAATAACTTATCCTCAGTTTGAACTATGTAATCCATTTAATGTGATATGTAACTCATAACTCACGCAAATGCCACAGAACACACTTACTACACAACTTACTCCACCCCCTGAGTAGGAGTAAATATTGGCCTTATTTACTCCACAACTTACTACATTAGTAACGTACTCCTTGTTGGTGCTCTCCACCACTTGTGGAGTAAGTTCATTTACTCTGGAAGTAAATAAAATTTTTACTTCTTTAGTACATTGCTCTAGGTTGAAGGTCGCCGAGTTTAGTTTACTCCTGGTTGGTGCACGCCGTCCTTACTAAAAGAGTACGGTTACTAAAAGAGTAGCTTACTAAAGTAGTTAGAACTAAAGAAGTAAGGTTTACTAAAAGAGTAAATGGCATGAGTTTGGTGCACGCCACCCTTAGGGCCTGTATTACCACCTGCCGACAATTCCTCCCGATACGTGACTTCCAGATAGCTTAACTAGAAGATGTCTTGTAATACCACCGCTGAACTGCTATCGGGAAGAACGCAGTAAAATTTTGTAAAATGGTCCTTAGCTCATTGAGCAAAGAGGTGTGTTTGTTGTAGTTCAGTAGGCGTCCGCTAGGTGCGGCAGCTCGGATTTGTATTTGTACAATTAAATTACACAAGAATATATCGTTTTAAGCGCATTAATCGATTTGTTCAATTCTATTTCATTCATATGTGAGCATAAAATTACATTTTTATGTAAATTAAATCTTCCGGCATCAGTTCTAAAATTTAGGTGGCCAGGAAGCTTCGCGTACTGCCATCTTGTTTCAACCAAGATTCCCTAACTAGCAGTTGGAAGCTTGTCGGCCACTCCATCCTCCTGCTAGCTTATCTGGAAGTTGTCTTGCCAGACAGATTTTGTCAGGAGATCATAATACTCAATTCTTGGCCAGATAGAGAATCTATCTGGCAGATAAAATATATCAGCAGGTCGTCATACAGGTCCTTAAGACGATTTGTCAGAAGTGACTACTGCGGTCACCCATCCTAGTTCTCACTAGAGCAAGCGAAACTCGACTCGATGCACAGCTTTGTAAGCGGTATAACCACTAGTCCACACGAAACCCATACGTTATCTGCGAGGTGCGTCAATAAAGTAAGTTTCCGTGGGTTCGTTTACAGAAAAAAACAGTATTTAAAAGTAAATAGAATTTTGCAACAGACACAGTCAGTGTTCAGCTATTTTTCGACATACTCACCACCGAAATTGGAACCAACTTTTGAATAATGTCACCTCTTTTAAAGGATCCTCAGGCGGCAACCCTCTAATACAGTATCTCAACCCCACCCCTGACCAAACCCTCCATAAACACCTCCATAAACATCTTGGGGTTGAAAAGCCGAAATGGAAGGAAGGGAAATGTTGCGCGTGCCTAAGCATAAGATGCGCATTGTTGCCACAGTTTAAAAGCCTTGCAGCTGATTTCCACAAATCTGGAGAAACAACACAAGTGACATTGCAACAAGGCCTGACCTGGTGGCAGGGACCACCGCATTTGTTTAGGGGTGGGTAGACCCTAATAATCTTTTCCAGATGAGGGAAGTGGTCCGACTTAAAAGCGTTTAGGGGTGGGTAGACCCTAATAATCTTTTCCAGATGAGGGAAGTGGTCAGACTTAAAAGCGTTCCGCTCGCTTTGTAGCCGACTGGGGTTCGTTTGGGCGCGATGACTTTACCCTACAAGTCTGCCGCCTGGGATTTTAACCACTGTGTGACAAACATCTCCTCTCTCTCTCTCATTCCCTGTCATTTCTTGAAGTGTAGGAAAAGATGGAAATCACTGGAAGCGAAGTCCGGGCTGTTTAAACACCTCCTAGCAAGACTTCTCCAGAAGTTCGGCTGGGAGGTGTTTAAACATTCATCCTAAAGCCCGGACCTCGTTTCCAGTGATTTCCATCTTTTCCTATACCTCACGAAAAGACAAATAATAACAGAGAGGCGAAGATGGTTGTCACACAGCGATTTAAATCCCAGGCGGCAGACTTGTACGACACAGGTAATCAAAAGTTGGTCCCACGGTATAACAAACGTCCCAATTTCGGTGGTGAATATGTTGAAAAATAGCTGAACACTGGCTGTGTCTGTTGCAATACCTATTTACTTGAAATAGTGTTTTGTTTCTGTAAACGAACCCATGGAAACTTTACTTTGTGGGCGGCCCTCGTGTAAGATCTTAGACTTGTAATTAAGAGACACTCTGTATATGTTAGACTGTGTGGCGAGAAAATTGCGAAATGCATTGTAACAGTAAGGAAAGCGATGTGAGTTTGCTACTAGAGGATTGTGATGGTACCAGGTGGGGGCCGCCTACTCACAATCAGCTGTAATGAGGGTGAAGGATATTGATGGCTCCCATGACTCTTGACCTGACGTGTTATCTGTCAGGAATTTCATTACAGAGCTCCAAGTAATATATGTGTAGCGTTGTTAACATCCCAGCGCATGCGCAATCCAATTCTTCCATTGAAATTCATTAGCTCCGGGGTGGAGGTATTTAATGTTGTACAGGCGGCACTGAAATGCCTCTGATTTGCGATTACGATCCCAATAACTGTTATGATATACAGATATTCTTCATAACAGTTATTTGCAGCAGGAAAATAGTGTTATTTATATCTGTTCCGGTCCTTGTAACAGTTTCAACAAGATAAACATAAAAGTTATGTGACAGGAAAATGGGAGATGTTGTATTCAGACCCGAAAATGGGAGTTTTTAAATCCGAAAAAAGAAGAATATATCTATTATGTAACCCGAAACTGGGATGTAATGTATTCGGCCCGAAAAAAAGTGTTGTTTAAAATGGATATGTGCATTCATAATTTTTCTTACTTATTTACTCATTTACTTACTCACTTACTTACTTAGGCCTACTTACTCACTTACTTACTTACTTACTTACTTACTTAATTACTTACTTACTTACTTACTTACTTACTTACTTACTTACTTACTTACTTACTTACTTACTTACTTACTTACTTACTTACTTACTTACTTACTTACTTACTTACTTACTTACTTACTTACTTACTTACTTACTTACTTACTTACTTACTTACTTACTTACTTACTTACTTACTTACTTACTTACTTACTTACTTACTTACTTAATTACTTACTTAATTACTTACTTAATTACTTACTTACTTACTTAATTACTTACTTACTTACTTAATTACTTACTTAGTGGCAATAGACAATTCCTAAGCAAGCTAAAATGATATTATATATTTTATGGAACCCGAAGGTTCATTGCCGCGCTTACCTGAGCCTACCATTCATCATTATTCTGTGGTAACCCTATCCAGTCCTACTTCCCTTACATCTATCCTAATATTGTCCTCCCACCTACGTCTAGTTCTACCAAGTGGTCTTTTCCCTTCGGGTCTCCCGTTCAATACTTTTGAGATATGTCTTTCCTTCCCCATGCGCGCAACATGTCCAGCCCATTTCATCCTGCGTGATTTAATTACCCTTACTATATCCGGTGAAGAGTACAGGTTATGAAGCTCGTAGTTATGCAGCTTTCTCCAGTCCCCACTTTCATCTCTCTTAGGCCCAAATATTTTTCTAAGCACCCTGTTTTCGAACACTCCGTGGGTGTCTGTGTCTGCGCCTGGTCTTGACGAACTTTCCAGAAGGTTTCTGCTCCTATGCGGATGTGGGTACTTTCCCATCTCTCATCTTGAATGAGCAGGATGAGTTAGGCGATCCAATGTAATCGATTAAAGTACAACTCAAATTTAACAGAGAATCCTTCAATTTTATGTTGATGTAGGCCTAGTTGTGCGCTTCAGTACTGTTCTTATTGATTTCTCTCTCTCTCTTCCCCCCCCTCTCTCTCTCTCTCTCTCTCTCTCTCTCTCTCTCTCTCATCCTATGCCCCCATGTTGGGGCGAAGGGCCTCCAAGTGGAGGTTTCTGTTTACCGATGTGAATTTTGTTACGCTTATTTTCCGAGAAAGGGCAGAGGGACAGGTGGTAAGCCCATTGCCTCTCAACCTCCCTTCGGAAACTAAGGTATTACTTGGACGTGAAAGGGCCGAGAAGTTTTGTCCAGAGGCTCTAATTTAGGCTTGGAGTTCTTTTACGTGCCGTAAATCTACGAAATTGGCCCCCCAGCTAAAAGTCCCTCCCGGAGGACTCCGTGCCCAGGATTTTTACGTCCTAAAAACCCATCGACTGCGGCCGGGTTTGATCCCGCGACCTTCGGATCTAGAGGTCTGATTGATACGGTATGAGGTTTAGTTTTGCGCACGTGGCTGGTGAATTTACCTGCGATGGATTCGTGAGTGGTCACGGAACCTAGGAGAAGACATACACACATACTAAGTAGATAATTACACGTTAGATCTTCTGAAGAACATTGTGTAATGAACTTCTTCAGAAGGAATCTGACGAACTCACTTCTCACTGAGCTGTCGCTCATATCGCTGTGAACAGGGGGAGTCACTTATTTGGGTCTAGACGGGAAGGAAAGTTTCTAATTTGCGTCATCCTGTCTATGTAATTAGCCCTATTATAATCTATGTGTGCATAAAAGTGACAAACCCATGTTTGTAGATATACAGCAGTATTGGGCATATTTAGTTGTAAAGACAATTAAAGATTAACAATTGATTAATTGTTAATTGTCACCATAAGAACTAACAATTGATCAACTTTGATTGTGGAAAATTACAATTAACAAGTGATTAATTGTTAATTGTAGTGGTAGCAATTAACAAGTAATCAATTAGTCAATCGTGGTTTGCTAGAGTTAACAATTAATTACTTTTCGATTGTTTATGAATTTAAATGAAAACTGACGATTAAAAAGGACTACTGTATGGGCCTGGTGCGTGGACTGGTATCATAACAAAGTGCGTAAGTAAGATACTGAAATATGCATGTTAGTTACAAATAAAACACTAATATTAGTACACATCAATGATTTTAATTAGACCTGATTAGACAGATAACGACAGATTATAATTATTTAGTTTGCATTTTAACACGACTCTCTTTTCGAACATAGGCTACTGGCGGTCAATTTGTGACTCTTCGGTAGATTTGTCATTGTCGCAAAAGAAAAAAGCCCTTCAACTGCAGCTGACGATGGTTAAGGTGTGTTATATTTAATGAAAACGCTTTTTATCTCAGGATATCTGTCGAGGAGTTGCAAATCCTGGCTTTCTTCTGCAAGAAAGTGCAGCATTAATGGATATAATTAAGGATGATATTCGTTTTTTATCAATAAGTAGACTATTATTGGTTTTTATTATCGTAGGTAAAATTTTCGAAATCTTGTAATACTTGTAATTGATTTCGCTAAAGGTAAATTAATTGTTAGTTTTATTTGTTTCATAGAAAAATTAAACAAGTTAATTGCAATTAATTTAATTGTAATACTACTTTAGTCAATTAACGAGATGATTGGAAAATTAATTGATCAACGCCCAACACTGATATACAGAAAGAGAACTCCTACGAGATAAGATTCATGCACACTGGAAACGGACCCAGGCCTAGGTTGCAACACCCAAACTGACAAAATCGTCACGAAATTAGTGGGGCTGTGACGGAACGGACTGCACAGAAAACAATCAATTCAATGATTAGGCTCATCCAAAATTTAAAAAAAAAAATCCAAAATTTAAAAAGAATTAAAAAATCCAAAATTTAAAAAGAATTAAAAAATCCAAAAATAAAAAATTTAAAAATAAAAATTTAAAAAATCCAGAAATCCAAAATTTTAAAAATCGAAAAATCCAAAATTAAACAAATAAAATCCAGAATTTAAAAAATCGAAAATCTAAAATTAAAAAAATCCAAAATTTAAAAATCTAAAAAAATAAAAAAATTAAGATCAAAATTTAAAAAAATTAAAATAAAAAAAATCCAAAGTTAAAAAATTAAAGATGAAAAATTAAAGATGAAAAATTAAAGATGAAAAATTAAAAAATCCAAAATTAAAAATGTCCAAAAACCCAATAATAAAAAGCCCAACAATTGAAAATTGAAAAGTCCAATAATCCAAAATTGAAAAATCAAAAGTTACACTTCTGTCGCGTGGCGTTCCACGCACACTTTTTTTTTAAACCAATAGCTTAATCCTGTAGATGGGAGCTGGTATCGGATAAGTGTCCTTCCAAGCTACCGACATATGTTTTCTAGGGACCTGTTAACTGTTGGGCCACATTCTTTAGAAATTCCAGAAGAGAAAGGTTGAGTTGGTGACGGAAAATAGGAACATCTAGGGTATGATCATCCCTTTCACGTGCAAAAAACATCGGTCACTACTTCAACATGCACATCATGTGTAGTTAAAACATCATACCGAGCAAATGGTTTTAGCTTTGCTTTAGCTATGTGGCGAATTTGATGTATTTTTATTAATATCTATATATATAAAAGGCTTTGTCCTGACTGACTGACAGGAATCAACGTAGAGCCTAAACAATAACTTGGAATGTTGACAGTACCTTCGTTTTATAATGTAGGTGTTCACTAAGAATGGATTTTGGAAATTTTTGGTTTTAAATGCCAAAAATTAAATGCTTTTGAGAATACTTAATCCCTTTTTACACAGAATTATCAATTCCAAATCACAGTTCACTTGACAACAGTATTGTTGGCAGACTTCACATAAGGCTTTGGAAATAAATGAAACGAGACTTGACAATCGTTATAATAAAATTGTTTATGCATGATTTTGGTAAGGTTCATTTTAATCGTTTCATTTGGAATTTGTATGCCCATATGGCAGCATATGATTAGTTTTGTTCGTTCGTTTATTATATTTTTAACGTTAAACAATACAATTAAGAGTAAGATTGTTTAATTCCTGCAATTTATGTCAGAGTTAATAAATGTAATATTTCAATTATTTTTCTGTTAATTAAATGATTTATACACAATATCTAGCGAAGCCGCGGGCACCTGCTAGTAAGTTTAGAAACCCCATTATCCTCTTTAAGATTTGGATTTGTGATTCATTAAATTTCGCTTCTTTGCACGTCTGATCCTTGAATTATCCCATCTACTCTTATACAATTCAACGGCCCTAAATAGCGTGCTTGCTCGCCCGCTTCGTGAGACATCGGGTATAATCGGCGATGTTCGTCTCTCGCAGTGTAAACTTTCATGACGACTACAAAATTAGGAAGGAAAACTGTTTCTTTATTATATAAGGCCTAAGTGAAATGAACACAATGAACAAATATTCTAATTTTATTTTTACTTACAATTTTCATAGCTCTGAACCACAAACATTTTTAATAATCTACCAGTGTAATTTTCTTAAATAATCCTGGAGTCAATGAATAATGGCGGGCGAAGCCGGGGGCAACAGCTGTAAAATATTGATGGTTTTATCTCTTGAAATATCGCTGATAATAATAATCCAAACAAACCATTCCTTCCCTTGAAACATGATATAATTTCTGAAAATTACACTGAATTGATCAAATAAAATTCACATCATATTCATGTCAATAAACAATTGAAAAACAATACGAATTATGTGTTTACAGGTTCCTTTGGAACTGCATAATCGATTCTGATATAGTTTTCCCAGGGGGCGCTTTTTAATTGTAGAATGTACTCTGAAACCGGAATTTTAGCTGTTTCTTTAATATTATGAATGGCTTAGTTTATGAATGATTCGCGTGCAAGTGTGAATAAATATAATGCTTTAATAATTATTATACTCTTAATTTTTAATTTTTAAATGAATTATCGTGGGCGAAGCCACGGGCACCTCCTAGTAGATTACAAAGCAATCTGGGTGTAGTCTTCCTAACATGTGGTAAATAACAGCCCCTCGATACAACAATAACTCCGATATAACGATCCAATCAGCCAGGTCTCTCAAATATCGCTATACGGAGGTTTGACTGTATAACCATAAACCAAACAACCAATCAATCCTCCATCTTCTATCCTAGACTGAGCCTTGGTATCGGACGTCGCACACAAGAAAACTTTGAAACAATTAAAAATACACCTGCAACTTGTCCACTTAGAACATACCTTGCAATGTGGGGTTTCAATGAATAGGATTATTTCTCGTGAGTACGTGGAACACATGTCACAACCTTGCTGTTGAGAGATTAGTGCAATATTATTCTATGAAATTTCGACGGTACTTTTCGTTGCATACGTTGCGAAATAAACTTATGTGTACGAAGTTTCTTGGTTTCGAAATACAGTATTATCCACTTAAAATATATATAAGCATTTAATATATAAGCATTTGAGTAATTATTTTTCTGTGTATTTATTAATATCATTTGAAGAACACTATCTACGGTCATTCATTTAACAATAATAGTTTATTTAATATACCGGTATATATATCTTAATGAAAAAGAAAATTTAAAAAATTGTTTTTAAAAATACTTATGCTGTAGATATTCCAAAGATTGTAAATTATGTTGTTCATATGATATTTTCAAATAGACGGAAGAAAAGAATCACTAAAAATATTGCTCTTTGTGGAAATTATCACGGAAACGGCATTTTAGTGCACGAAACGTGGCTGCCACTTTGTAACAATTATTACCCATAACTGTAACAGTTTGAATAATTTTGAAAAAAGAATGCAATTGTAGAAGTAGTCAATAAATAGCATGCCAGATTACAAGATTGTAGAGAAATTCATTGCTGAGGAAAAATATAATGCAATTCGCCTATTTCTCACCTATGAATTTCACCGAAAGCTGTGTATCCCCCCTTAAGATGTCTTGAGACTGTGTTCAAAGTCAGTCAGGATAAAGAGGTGAAAACAAGTTTATTTTAAAAATAGATGAAAACTGACTTTACCTAGCTCTGTATCACATGACTATTGATGACAGTGCATTCCTGTATAACCTCTAATAATAAAGGCGGCAACTTGGGAGTAAAATCTCTCGGATGAATACGATCCCAAAATAGGTAAATCATTTACAATGTGTTGAAATGGTGAACACTAGAGAAACAGATGGGGTTGATTATCCCTCTAAGGGCAACTCATGCTGTGGACAAGGGAGAGAGGACTTAAGTCATGTTCAAGCCCGCATTCTTGGTTACACAAGTTCAGTACTTCCGACAATGCGTCTTTCGAGTTAAAAATATGTATCATAATATTATTATATATTTACTCAGTTGATATATGTAGGCCTATATATTTTTTATATGTTCGTTTACCTACGATTGCATTTTCTTTACTTGATATTGCAAATTTGGATGCTACGAACCAGTTTACGGTATTTAATAGATTTCAAATTCTATATTATGTGAAACTGACATAATTGTTTCCGCTTACTTTCAGTCAGTTGCTGGAAATTAAAATATTTTCATACAAGCTAAAATATTTTCATACAAGCTAAAATATTTTCACTTCAACGATTTTAGTAATTACCAGATGTCAGCATTTACCAAGACATGTTCATGTATTTTAAAGTTGTTCTACCGTCCTTATTTATTTTTCAAAACCTAAATCCATATTTTGGTATAAGGAATGATTTGTTTAAATATAGTATCTGAAAAAGGAGGTGTTTTTGTTTCCAGATTTTACCAAATGTTATCTCTGAGCATCGTATCAGAATTTAATTTCTACATAAAATGTATTCTCTTTAGACGACTGTGCTCATTTCGCTTTTATTATTGCCGGTATTAATCTCTTTGCTATAACCTCTTTGGAGGAAACTTGGAATTTCGATTCTGCTGTTGGTAATAATGACCAGGATGTTACAGAATATTAAGGACCAGATTATGCTGTTGTTTGAATTACAACAAAATTAGGCTATGTTTATTTTATGCATTCGGTTTGTATATTCGGGAAAAGAAAACTCAAATTTACCGCTGAGTTGGAGATGAGATAAAGAAAAGATTAAAATGGGCCGTTCTGATGAATAAACCGAGTGTTTAGTTGGCAAACATGGAGCTCTTGGTGCCTGGAAAGTTCAATTTGAAAGAATTAACATGTTCTCAATTGCATGATAATCTGAAATGAAATTTGATCATCAGATAAATATGTACCGTATCTAGGGTGGCCATTTGTAAAATGTCAGAAAGGAGGACACACATCTTCGGTAATCTAGCATAGTATAACTTCGGGCATGGACGGCTGGACAGCAGAAATTACATGGTATAACCCTGACTAATTTTACTTAATAACTGCATTTATATAAAATAAATGATTTTACACTGCAAAAAGATATTTTCATCTCTATTTATGAATGTACATTGCAATGAATGTACAATACAAATGGAGATTTGAACAACAATCAACAGTACGGCCAACGCCACGTACTGCACCAAACAAATGATAGTACGGTATCATCGTATGGACAAGCGTGCCAACCTTAGGAATAGATTCCATTGCAGGAACGTACGGGAAAATACAAATTTATTTAATACGCTTTACCGATCCATCAGAGTCTCGAAAAGGAGGACAAATCAACGTCCGGCGTAAAGCCGCGCCGGATGGAGGACTGCTTATCCAAAAGCCTTACAGTCCGGCCAAAAGCCGGACGTCTGGCCACCCTAACCGTATCTGAAGATAGCATCATGGACAAGAATGTACATACAGGCTCAGATTAAGACTTCGAGATAAATGTAGGCCACAAAAACAGAGTAGTTAAATAATTTTAATTTGTCCCACTTTAGTCCTGTCTTTTTAATCTCATATGTCCTATTTTCCATCCTTATCAATCTGGTAACCCTAGACCCATATATTATTTTTCAACCCCCTGAACCCCATTAAGTGTACAAAAATAATTGACTGTGCCCATTTGAAATATGTATTTACATGAAATGTTAAAAATTGAAAGTTATAGACTTAAAACTGCATATTTTAATTTAAAAATATGCTGAAATTTCATTGAAAGAATATGTTTTAAAATTGTAACCTATTATCTATTAACCCCTTTGTAGCTCTTTGAATGATCACGTTATGGCGTAAATATGAGTAGAATTTGAAAAATGGAAGTGTAGTATGAAATTGGAAGGCATAAATGCCATGAAAAACTATTTTTGACCAAGTTTTCGTTGCACTGCCTTAATCATCTGCACCACCAAAGTCGAATACATGACATGTAAGCATTCTTCTTCTTCTTCTTCTTCTTCTTCTTCTTCTTATATCGTTTCATCCTCTTTGGGGGTACGTTGAACCAGTCATTTCTTTGTGTATTGTTCCTTCCTAAGTGCCCAGTATTTCTTCATTTTTTCTGACCTTCTTTTCCTCTCTTCTTCCGAGATAATAGGTTTGGATTTCAATGTCGACCTGTCTTGAAACCTTGTATTTTCGTCTTCAGTTATTAATTTAGCCGTTCGATCGAGTAGTGAATTTTCTGTAATTTTTAACTCGACTAGGTCTTTTTCAGTTTCTTTAAACCAGTTGGGTTTTGTTTTGCGGTTGCGGAAGAAGTCAAGATTTGTTTGGTTAATCTATCAGAGTCCATTCTGAGAAGATGGCCATAGATCATGTAGGCATTCGTTAATAGATAAGTATTTTTATTAGGGCTGTACCGATTAATCGATTAATCGGTCCGATTAATCGATTAACTATTTAATCTTCGATCAATTACATTTTCCGATTAATCAGTTTAGTCGAATTCTAAAAAAACTTTTTCGAGAAATGTGTCAAATGACCAAACTCCTTTCTCAATGCCGAGTGAGAGAGTTTTTAATGCTGCCGGTATTATTGTAAACAAGCTACGATCGTGTCTTGAACATTCAAATGTCGACAAACTCGTGTGTCTCAAGTCTTGGCTGAAAAAGTAACCGGAAATGTAAGTTTTGTAATATTTTTTCACTAGTTAACTAATAATGGTATTCATTAATTGAGGATTTCTTCTGACTATCTGTAGTGTAGTAGTTATTAAACGTGTAAAACAATATTACGTAAATGTACACTTTGGTTTCGTTTAAAATACCGACCTGTTTGTCGATTAATCAGTCGATTAATCGATTAAAGTCAAGCGTTAACTCGATTAAAAATTTTAATCGATTTTCAGCCTTAATTTTTATGCATATACTTTCCTCTTACCACTGCTCTCACGCCTGTACATGCAGCTAGCGACCTCCACGGAATGCGGCATGCATTCACGATACGGGTAATATGTACTGTGTGTGTTGTTCCATCTAATCTAGCGGGTTATTGATCCGGTTGCAGATAGGTTGGAGTCTGTACGCACGGACGCAGGTGGTCTGTTATGTGAAGTAGAGCCCGCTAATTGCGCGTAACATTTGTCTTTAATTGCAGTTAGGTCTAAGCCACCAATTTTCTTCATAATTTGTAGCTGCTTCTTCACTTCTGCCAGATAAACCCTTCTGTCCTTGGTTACATTTTGATTGTTTAATAAAGAAAAAGAGATCAAAATGTTATGCTTTGTCACTTGAAAAAAAGTGAAGAAATATTTTGAAATACTACGTGCCTGATGAACAGGTAATTTTCGTTCTTTGCAGCAAGAAGTCCATAAGGAAACTTTATGAGAAACAAGCCATGAGATTATAGACCATTCACAATGTCTGTACAATGCACGCCGCTTATTCTTATCACTTCGGGACGCAGCTAATTTGATAATATTAACAATTAACCGATTGATAACAGTAGCCGAAGGAATTAAATGAAGGTTATTTATTCATATAACTTATAAGATAATAGACTTCAAAACATAATTAAAAATATTATTGATAAAATAATACGTAACTGTGAATCATTGAACCACTCATAATAGACTGCAAGCAACTATTTTTTTAACCTGTACAAAGTTTGTAATTGATTTTCTTTTCTTTTAGGAGTCCATTAACCAATACTCCATTCTCAGTTAAGAGTTACGTGTATTTTTGAAAGTTTATACTGATCTGTGGTGAACACCGCTAGCAAAACATCTAATGCCTGTCTGTTCAAATCTTTTCATTTTACACTAACCATCACTACATGTGAACATTGTTATATTCATAAATCAAAAGCTTAACTGAGGGGTGTAACTTTTTTTTTGCTTAAAAGAGAAAGTTAGATAATGTCACCCCCTCGAATCGGTCATCCTGTGAGCTGGGAACAGTACCCTTACTTCCAATACAACACAATACAGTTGAGTTGGAAACAAACCCCTTAAAAACAAAATTTTGAATGACGTACAATATTTGGAAATAAAGCCGTAAAAAGAAAAATGTGATAACATGAACTGAATATTTGATCACAATAAACGGATTTTTTTTTCAATTTATGAGTATTAATCCATACGGGACTCCATAAAAGTGATAACATTACCCGATTGATAACATTATCCGATTGATAGCATTATCCGCGATTACATTAAACGGCATTCACTGCATAAGGAAAGTAAAGAGAACAAACTAATGATTACAATAGTTTCACAAGATGCAAGTTCTAAAATATTTAATGGATCAGAAGAATCGGAAAATAGGCCCTCGTGCTATCTGCCTTCATGATAACTTTATACTATTTTTTCAGACCTATTGTCCTGTTCTTCAGTTCAGTCACATATGTAAGTTTACAAGTCTGTTCCGTTTGTAGTCCGTCGAACCGGACGGCACTGTCAGTTTCTTCAAGGACTGTAAAAGAACTCCTGCGGGACAACATTCCGGCATACTGGCGATTTCAGAGGCCTAAGTTAAAGCACACCGTGCCCTTCATAACCATACATCTACCAATGATCTCTTGTAAACTGGAACTTGGCAGTGTCGTTAACGGAAGAAGTAATCGAATAATTTCGAATAAAGGAATACCATGGAATTGTATTTTTAAATCGATTTCCTTGACAATTGTTTCAATCTTATATCTATGTTTAACGGATGAATTAACTTCCCAGGACTTTATACGCCTTTATAGGCCTATTCTAGAAAATGATTGGTAAGGTGTGTAAAGAAAATAGCTCATTTTCATCCAATAAAATGGTTTCTCTTTATTCTTATTCTTTATTGCTATCATCAACACCCCTATGGTGTTATGGATAGAAGTCAACACATAAAAATATAACACATTAAAAAATCATATCAACATTGGCAATAAAATATTCATTGATATTGTAAAATGGATGTAGTGTAAGCCACTTTTTCAAGTCATTCTTAAATTTATTAAGACTCACAGTGTGAGCTTCAAATGGCAGTTTGTTGAACATGTCGATTGCAGTTACACTAAACCAATCTTTGCTTTTAGGGAGTCTAACAGAGGGCTTGACAATACAAATAATTGGATCTAGTGGAATGATTATGTACAACTTGCCTAGTGGTCAACTTATTCAGATTCATTTTTATATTGCTAAGACAGTTAAAAATGTATTGATTTATAATAGTTAAAATACCTTCTTCTATAAACAATGGTTTGCAATGGGCATCATGGCAAGCACCTGATAATATGCGAATAGCTTTCTTTTGCAAAATGAGGCCTTTATCAATACCAGTTCCATTCCCCCATATGTGAATACCATAAATTAATATACTATGGAAAAATGCATAGTACGCTTGCTTTAAATATGTTTTTGATATTATTGGCTTCAAGTGACGCAATAAATAGAGAACACGAGACAGTCTAACACAAACATAATTAATGTGATCAGACCAAGTAAGTTTTTGATCAAGTATGATACCTAGAAGTTTTACTTGAGACAGGTTCACTTGCTCTGGTTCAGGTTCATTCTTCAGTGAAAATAATATACTTTGGGTCTTATTGTTATTTAGCTTGCCATTTGCCTCAAACCAGTTGGCAGTTTCATTAAAAACACATTCCATAAAAACTTTTAAATCATGAACATTCCTTCCTGATGCAAAGATTGTTGTATCGTCTGCAAACAATATGGAATTACAGTTAATATTATAAGATAGATCGTTAATTGTAATTAAAAACAACAAAGGACCCAAAACAGATCCTTGAGGCACTCCATTGTTAATATTAATTTCATCAGAATACATACCTTTTAAGTATGTTATTTGTGAACGATTTACTAAATATGATTTAATTAAATTGAGTTCATTTCCATTAATCCCATAACACTGTAATTTTGTCAAAATACTATCATGTAAAACACAGTCGAACGCCTTAGACAGATCACACAATATAGCTAAAGTATTATCACAATCTTCAAAACCATTCATTGTCATTTTTGCTAATTATTCAACTGCATCAAGTGTGGACATGCCTTTTCTAAAACCATACTGGGCAGGAGTTAGTAGCTGATTTGTCTCAAGGTGTTCAATTAATTGAGTACGCATTATGGATTCAATTACTTTTGAAAAAATAGGAACAATTGAGATTGGTCTATAATTCTCAAGCTTACTTGGATCACCCTTTTTGAACACTGGAATTACCTTTGCGGTTTTCAGACAATGTGAAAAAATACCACTTCCCAAACATTCATTAATACAGTGCGTCAGTGGTACAGTAACATATGGAGCTATTTTTTAATTAGTTCACCACTTATATCGTATATATCCTTACATCTGGAACTTTTTAGGCTATTAATAACATTCAGTACATCTTCTTGTGAGACCAATTTCCAACTAAAACTGACCCTGGGTAATTTCATGTTGGCTAAATAATGCATAGCCTTATTACCACAGTGATTAACATTATTTACAATTTCGGTAACTGAATTTATACAATATTGGTTGAATTCGTTTGAATCAAATTCTTGTATGTGAGATTTGTTTACAGTTTTGCGGTTACCGTTTATAACTTCCCATGCTGCCTTACATCTGTTAGTGGAATTGTTAATATAACTTTCATTGTACTCATGTTTGGCCTCTTTTATAGCTGTCACGTAGTCCTTCTTAGTTTGTTTGTAAATAACTTTAACATGTTCAGCATTGATATTAAATTTAGATGCCCAGTCGATAAAACTTGACAGTTGCTCTAATTGTAACTTGATGTTCCTCAAGTGATTTGTATACAAACTTGGCTTGTATTTCGGTTTAACATGCTTTCTTTTTGTTAAAAGTGGAAAGCAAGAATTAAAACCAACTAAAAATGTAGACATAAAACTTTCATATTTACAAATAATATTACTATTAAATATATAAAACCAATCAATGGAGCTTAAATACCTAATAAATTTACCAATGTTAACATCGTTAAAAGCACGTGTATTACAAAACTTGTTAGTTCCAATAATGTTATTGAGAATAATATTGTGTAGTTTGACAACTAAGTAAGGCATGGTGATCAGATATACTAAAGTTCACAACGTGGCCGTCTAAGGACTGCCAAGGCATGTTAGTGATAACATTATCAAGACACGCCGTTCCTCTTGTAGGCTTCAGATTTGTAACATGGCAGTTCAAGGACCTTAATACATTTAAGAACTCGCGTGACATTTTGTTATCAACAGTTACATCAATATTAATATCACCACATATAATAACAGGCAATTTGTAGGATTGTAAAGATATAACTAGTCTTTCCAGCGCAATTACAAATAAATTAGCATCACCATCAGGTGATCGATAAACAGAGATTAAGATTAGTTTATAATCGGGTAGTATTGTAATACTACCCGATTATAAACTAACTGTTTCAACTGTTTCAAAATGTAATTCAATGCAGAACTTAGCCATATCGAGTGGTTTAAAAGTAATATTGTTTTTAACTATGATGCCCTCGCCACCATGCTGTAAAACATTCCTACAATAGATTGCAGCCCACGAAAAGTCAGGAAAACATACAGAATCATAATTGGTACTGGTAAGCCAGTGTTCGATTACACAGAAGGCAATAATGTTATTATCGTTTAACACAATTTCCAACTCATGAAGCTTATTCGACAGTGATTGAACATTTAAACACAGAATTTCAGTCACATCTCCTGAATTAAAGTCAGAATCAGGTGGACTACATATTCCCTGTTGGTGGAGTTTGGTGGTACATGGAAAAAAACGACGAACACAGGCATTTTCAGGCCATATGTTAGGGTCAAGAGCAGTCTTTAGATTTGCTTCATATAAATTCATCTTAAATGATGCATATAACTCGGGATGTCTAGATTTTAACACCTCCCCTGATATTTCAGGAATATTCTCCAGTAAATATGAGTTCAACATGCGAGAGAAAGTACATTTTGGTTTCTCTCCCCACACGATAGGCACTAAGTTATGGCTAGAGAAAATATCGATCCTGAAACACGATCGACATTAATATAAAGTTTTGAAGTCCCTTAATTACGAGGCAAGTCCACAAAGTATGTTTCCCTGGGACCGTTTACAGAAACATAACACAATTTCATGGAAATATATATTGCAATATATACAGCAAGTGTTCAGCTATTTTTCAACATATTCGCCACCGGAATTGAGACATTTCCCATACCGTGTGAACAACTTTTTAATTCTCGTGTCGTAGAAGTCTGCCGCCTGGGATTTGAACCACTGTATGACAACCATATCTGCCTCTTTCATTCTCTGTCGTTTCTTGAGGTGTAGGAAGAGATGAAAATCACTGGGAACGAGATTCGGGCTGTAGAGTGGATTTTTAAATGACTCCCAGCAAGTGTCCCGCAGAAGTTCGGCTGGGAAGAGTTTAAACATCCACCCTACAGCCCGGACCTCACTCCTAGTGAAATCCATCTTTTCCTACACCTCAAGAAATGACAGGGAATGACAGAGAAGAGGAAATGGTTGTCACATAGTAGTTCAAATATCAAGCGGCAGACTTCTACGGTATAAAAAAATCATCGTCAATTCCGGTGGCAAATGTGTTGGAAAATAGATGAACATTTGCTGTATCTGTTGCAATAAACATTTCCATGAAATCGTGTTTTGTTTCTGTAAACGGTCTCAGGGAAACTTACTTTGTGGATGCGCCTCATAAAAAGCACAATTTCCAGGTAAATGTTTGTGTGTATGTGTGCGGACAGTATAGCTAGAGAACGGAATGTTCTATCAAATCGTGATTATAAATTTGAGTTTAAAATCTTTTGGGGACGTGGAGGAATTGTTCTTACTACCAGTTTACACGAAGAAAATAAAACTCGCGACATTACTGAATTGTGAAACCTCCTTTTTCAAAACTTTATCTGAAGGGTAGGCAGATCGTCTCTATAAACTCACGCTTTATGCCTTGTGTAGCTAATGCACTTTTGTTTGAAGTTGAAACAAGCGAATACGCACTCCCTGCAATTCGGCCTCGTATTTTCTAAGAGATTGTGAAGTGGAAGGCTGTATTGACCATGCTTAGGATAGAAAACACTATGCTATTAATTCACATGAAGTTTTAATACAGGAAGAAGTAAAAGAAAAAGAATTACGAATACCAAAACAAAAACAAAGAATTACAATTTTAGAATATCTTCTTGCATTTTAACGGCCCGCTCACTGAGTTTAATTAGTGGGTGAAGGCCCTTAATGTATTTTTGCACGACGTAACTAATAATTAGTGGTACTTACGAATATTGTAAGATTTGAGGCTTTCCTGGCGAATTTTATGTAGAAAATCTTCTCGGGTTTGCAGCCAGGTGAGAAGTTTGTTGTGGTCCAACGTTTCCGAGGCTGACGCTGCCTCCATCCTTCAGATTCCCTGAGGATGGAGGCAGCGTCAGCCTCGGAAACGTTGGACCACAACAAACTTCTCACCTGGCTGCAAACCCGAGAAGATTTTCTACTTACGAATATTGTTGCCGTGGATAGTAACTTGACATTCCCACACGCAATCTGGTTGCTATGAAAGCAAAAGAAATCTCAGTGCTGTAAAAATTACAAAAAGCACACGTGCCGTAAGTAAAACCATCATAATACAAGCCTTTATCGAAAGCCGGAACCAAGGCCCCCCAGTTTGTGGAGGCTTTAACAAGACAAATATTCCGTCCCCATAACAACCAACACATGCGAATCACTTTCTAAAATATAACATCTATTTTTAATGATGTATATACATAATATTTTCAGCTAATATCTCAATTAATATAATTAAATTGATATAAATAATCATTGTGCAAAAAATAGCATGCAATACTCGTTCCGTAAGCGCATAACGGATCTCGGAAATTGAAAAAACTCGGCGCTAGCGCCTCGTTTTTTCAAACTCTTTCCTCGATGCGTATGCACCGCTTACGGAACTAGTATCGGAATATACTATTTAATATTTGTTGTGGGCCTAAAAGTTCAGTTTCCCTATCCCTCTCCACAGTCCATTCAATTTCTATTCTGAAACACGCTGTAAAGGCAGGAACAAAGCTGGTCATGTTTAGTTCAGGCAGCACAGCTAGCAGTCGAGTCATGTGGGAGGTATCTAAATGTTTCTCAGGCGGAATCAGTGGAGAGCGATGTAAACTACTGTCTGGTAATTTTACGTTGAACATGTGGAGTTGATCTGTTCAGTAATTGAGATTTACAACGTTTCTTCTGGTCACCTTTATAGGTAATAGTTATTTATGTAACATGATTAATCTCAAATCGCCTTTCTACGTATAGGGTAACTTGTATAACAGCACAGGTATACGAGTGGATTAGCCATTTGCAATATTGTGATGGTAAGTGACTGCAAGTACGCATTCCTTAGTTTTAAGCACAAGAAAACTTGTATGTTTGGTAATTTGCCACTGTGTAATTCATTTCTGAAGGCCTAATTCAACAGACTATTCCATATTTTCCACTAATATCTACTGAATTTATGTTAGGCCGCTTTTTAAGTAATAAAGTAGGATATATGTTAGAACCAATTTATTTATAATAAACTAATTTTAGAAATATAATTACTAATTTAAAAAATGCACTGATGTAATATAGTATATTGCTATACAAGTGCCGTAAGCGGTGCATACGGATCGAGGAAAGAGTTTGAAAAAACGAAGCGCTTGCGCCGAGTTTTTTTCAATTTCCGAGATCCGTTATGCGCTTACGGCACAAGTATTGCATGCTATTTTTTGCACGATGATTATTTATATCAATTTAATTATATTAATTGAGATATTACGTGAAAATATTATGTATATACATTATTGATGATAAATGTTTATTTCAGAAAGTGATTCACATGTGTTTGTTGTTTGGGAACCGAATATTTGTCCTGGGGGCCTTGTCCATAAAGGCTTGTATTATGATGTGCCGTAAGTAAATTCTTACCGCACGGAAACTATTACCGCACATAGCAACAAGATTGCGTGCGGGAATGTCAAGTTACGATCCACGGCAACAATAGGCTATTCATAAGTACCACTAATTAGTTACATCGTGCAAAAAGTCGTTTTAAGCCGCTGTGGAGCAATAAATAAGACACAGGCTTATTCTTCCTGGTTCGCGGTTCGATCCCGTCTCAGTTCGATGGTTTTTTTTTTTTTTTATATACTCCAATACATGTGACCCTATTTTACCTTGAAGGTATGTTAGGGTTTTAAATATAACAAATTAACAAAATTAATATTTACAAACTATCTTACAAGTAATAATTAAAAATGGGAATGAACATAATTTACGAAACGTACAAAATCTTGTTTGCAACACTCTTTTCTAAAAACTGTCAGTGGTGCTGAAAGTGTAGTGTCACAATAGTTTAGTTTACACCTTAATTGAAAACGTTGTCTTTCAAATCTGGGACATTCCAGTAAAATATGTTTCACTGTTTGTTCAATTTCTCCACATGGGCAAGTGTAGTCGCATTCTATTTTTATTTTAAATCTTCGGAAATAGCTACCAAATTTACCATGTCCTGATATAAACTGAGTTAATATAAAATTTGGTACAAAAAATGTTGACTGTAGTCTATGATATATTGTTGGAAAATAAAGTTCTCTTGTAACAGCTCCTTTATCCGAGTGTTCCCATTCAAAATTCCAACAAGATGTAATATATTTCCTTATTTGATTTTTGACAAATGGGTTTCTGTGAGTGAAAGCTACAGCTCCATGTAGACAAGAAGAAGTCCTCGTGACGGCTACAGAACTGCAACGAACACAATTATCAAATCGCGTGTTTATACGTTTCTTAGGGATTCATGTTTTGTTTATAAGCTGGAACAATGGGTCTGAAGATTCATTATGTTGCTGCAAGAACTGAGAAGATGATTCCATGTGGGGGAGAGTTGCCGAAGTTGGACCGTTGCCTAAGTTGGACCGTTGCCTAAGTTGGACCTCCTTCATATCTCGCTATGTGTTAGTAATTTAAACCTTCAA
This sequence comes from Ectobius pallidus, assembly GCA_964059195.1. Taxonomy (NCBI): domain Eukaryota; kingdom Metazoa; phylum Arthropoda; class Insecta; order Blattodea; family Ectobiidae; genus Ectobius; species Ectobius pallidus. The sequence continues at coordinate 7,437,012 of CAXKWD010000008.1, read as the reverse complement.
ATTGGCTCTACTGGTGAGGAATGCTGCCAAGGACGCGTGAACCAACGGTCAGTTGACTGCAGCCTTTGAAGAAAGAATAACTGCAATTATTGTGTTCTCCTCGTTTGTGTAACAAGAGTCGCGCTACAAAACATAAGCTATTGTGCAGAGTAAGAGTAAGCAAAACAATTACCTACATTATATTTGACAAGTGCCTTTCATTAGTTAATAACTAGATATCGTAAAACTAGTTTTACATTTTGTGATTCCTTGTAGCATCATAGTTTCTTACATGGCGTCCAGTTGCCGAAGTTGGACCACTGCGTGTTTCCTAATTTGGACCACCATAACTTCCATTCTTCATCTCAGCGTATAGGCAGATGTGGTATATTTTATTGTGCCATATTTCTTTACATTTTTTTTAATGCAATTTGTTTCCTGGTTATTCTTTGTTCCTTATTTGAAGCACTTTATCAGAAAAAAAAAACAGTTTGCTTCTAATTTACAAATTATAATTAATGGTTTTGTATAATAGGCCCTAACTAACTTACTTTAAATGCCATGTGCGCCTAATAAATTTGTTAAAATTCATGTTCTTTAAAATATTACAATTATTTTCTTTTACTCACAGTTTTACCATAGGTCCAACTTAAGCAACCGAAGGTCCAAATTAAGCAACCGGTTTCCTAATTCGGACCATTTACAGACTTCTAAATTTTAAATTGTAGGCCTTGGAGATATATATCTAGTCAAAATATAATACTACCAGATGAAAGTGTATAAAATGTAGATTATTGTACAATACATTTTGTATCAATTAAATACATAATAAAGGCGTGTGGTAACAAAACGTAAAATCGGTCCAACATAGGCAACCTTCCCCTATCATGTTTTATATACGTGTGCCAGACATGAGGAGGCCAGGAACATGCTCTGAGCGGCTTCGATGACTGAAGACGAACAGTGGGCCCCGGACTTAACCTTCTGGACAAGGAAGAACAAGTTCGAGATATTAAAAACTTTTGCACAGAAAGTTCTTGATGACAGGCGAGAGCAGGACGAGGAAGACTGAAGACTGAAAAACAAGGGTGAATAAGTGTAGTAGTGCGAAGAACTGTTTGTTTTCTCACTTGTTTTTGTATATTCAGGACTGTAATATTCTGATTGTAACAAAGGACGAAAGATACACTTCACAGCCAAGTGAAAAGAAACAGTTGACTAATAACTGTACATACAAAGTGTAAATGTAAAACTTGTAGCCTGTCTATTGGTATAGCCTATGGCTCAGGGACCCTGGGTAACTTCACTTTGGCCAATAAAAAAAAAATAAATGGGTTTGAAAGATGGATGATATTCCAGGCGAAATAATTCAACAAGAAAAAATGTCGGAATGCATACATTAAGGGAGGATAGAATTGTTAGTTTTGCCATCTTGATTAAAAACTATTTGAAGTATCCATATCTTGTCGATATATAATGCTTCGGATCGATTTTCGATCGACTCTTTCTTAATTTATGTAATTCTGTATATTTATTCTATATTTTGTATCACACAAAGCTAATACTTGTTTTTTTTAGTTTTCCAGACCATTTCTCGGAAAACGATTCCTTTTATGTCTTGTCAGTTTCAACAATCTCTATTACAATCGATTGATTTCTAAACGCACTCTTGCTCTACCCCAATACCTGAAAGGTCACTGAAATTGAATTTCTTGAAATGACGTCTTATGCTGAAATTTTGGATTTAGCCTATTTAAAATAGCACACATTATACTTTTCCATTATAATACAGTAGAAAATATGCTCCAACCCACTCCTTATTGAAATTATCATTTGTGATCGTAGTTATTGAAACCTGAACTGTCACAGTCTTGACCATTAACCTGGAATCATGAAACTGTTCAGTGGCCCTGTTTGGCATCCATGGCCATGGTGATCTAGTTCAGTCCTAACAATCTTTTTACCGACATAGCTTCGTCAAGTTCTATGTTATTAGCCTAATTTATTCTAAAATCTAAACTAAACTCCATGACACTAAGAAAAAGCCTACAGCAATGAATGAGGTATCAGAATTCTGACACAGCATGCTCAATTTTTACACAATTTATTCAATGATTGCAGTGTGCAGTCTCCATGACATTATTTCTTGCAGTGTTCACAGCTGGCTTGGGAAATTGCATGGTTTCAGGCAACGCCGTCTCGAGGAGCCATTGCCTGTCTTAAGTGCTAAATTTCGCGATGTAACAGATGGCAGCATCTACCACCCCCTGTTACAGTGCCGTATACATTGCCATAAATTGCTTAACCCTTTTTAGTAACATCTTTTCCTACTACGATAATGGTAACATGAGTGAATATTCATTCACCCATCATTGTATTACTGTATGTAACTAGATAGGCTATTATATTAATAAATGTTATGAAATGAGCTGACTTCAGATATTAAAAATACGCGAATGATATATTAAATGCTAATAACAATGATTACACCGTGTCAAAAAAATTATCATAAGGAATTTGCATCTTCCTCTGAATTCCAGAACCTGTTCATCAATATGCATTCAACCCGAATGTTTGTAAAAGGGTCCTTGGCTTTGCTGAATGAAGTCCCTGGTTTGTATTTCATCCAATCTCAAGCAATTGGTAGTAAATCGAAATTTAATGAGTGGCATGACTGAAGCATAAATTTGTAATAAACCGAAATTTCATGAGTGACATGACCGAAGCATAAATTGGTAATAAATCTAAATTTCATGAGTGACATGACTGAAGCATAAATTGGTAATAAATCGAAATTTCATGAGTGACATGAGTGAAGAATAAATTGGTAATAAATCGAAATGTCACGAGTGACAAGACTGAAGCATGCATTGGTAATAAATCGAAATTTGATGAGTGACATGAGTGAAGCATAAATTGGTAATAAAAGGAAATTTCACGAGTGACATGAATGAAACATAAATTCGTAATACAGTATATCTAAATTTCAAGAGTGTTATGACTGAAACATAAACTGGTAATAAATCGAACTTTTATGAGTGACATGACTGAAGCATAAATTGATAGTAAATTTAAATTTCATGACTAAAGAAAGAAAGAAAGAAAGAAAGAAAGAAAAAAAAAGTAAAAAGGGGGAAAAGTAATCATAAGAAATGGTTATTAAGATAGGAATGTAGTAGTGAACTCACTAAAATATTTAGAAAGCAGTTTCAATATTTGTAAATAGTAATAACTTTCACAAACTGCAACCCAACATATGAAGAAAATGTCTGTGGATATAATACGCTAAGTTACTGCATGTAGTATTACGTAGTGTAATGGAGCATGCAGATAATAAATATCTTGAAAAAATGACTGAAGAATAAATTGGTAATAAATAGAAATGTCACGAGTGACATAACTGAAGCCTTAAGAAATCTGCACTCTTATGGTTGTCTTTTTTGCTCCCAGTGATGAAAAGTAGTCTTATTATAAGAATGCAGGCCTCCTACACACAATGATATGAAATTGATTTCTTGATAATAAATATTCAAATTATAAACTGTAGTGACTCTGTGTATTGATTATTTATAATATATGGTATAATTGCAATTGTTGAAGTAATTTATAGTGGTAATTATATTAACATGAATAAATAGGTATTGACAATTTAGTTTAAGGAAATCTGAACCCAACTGGCGTCAGTTTGTGTACAACGCTCGAGTCCACTCAGCAGAAACCAAATAAATTTGTAAAAATCTAATGTATCTTATAACGGATATAAATCAATATTTATAATAAATATTATTCACAGGATGGACTATAGAACATATATATATATATATAAAAGCTGTTCGAAAACAGGGGGCTTAGGAAAATATTTAGGCCTTTTTTTAATGTTATTTATTATTAATAATCAGCATGCTCCATTGCTTACATCGCAATACTACATACTATGTTTACATTTCTAGGTATCTACGATGTTCCTTTCCTTACATTATAATATATATATATATATATATATATATGATACAGCGCACCACTTCACACCCCACCAGTACACAAGTTCTACTGATAGTTTACATATGTTGAAGAGTGTCCTTTCACCTTCACTTTCACTTCACGATTGCTGTTATTTACAATTTTACAGCGTTCCCATCTCCTACTGTATTAATTTTCTATAGCACTAGTTTTACAAAGTCTAAGCTTAATAATATACTTATTCAATTACTGTAACCCTAACAATGTGCATATACGTTATGTTATCTACATATTTACAATGAGTTAAAATCTATTGATTGTATAAACTTTTTGAACAGTTTATAATGTTTTGCAATAAGTTGATCTGGAGCAGCTGGCCACTTTCCATGATTCGCCACTATTTGTTGTCTTAATGTGTCCCTCTGATGCTGAAGTTTTCTACATCTGTAAATCAAATGATCTACAGTTTCCGCCTCCTCGTGACAGGAACAGGTGTCATCATTTACCATCTTGAATCTGTGAAGATAGGATTTTAATATGCAGTCGCCAGTTACTATTGCTGCAAAGGAAACTGTCATGATTATCTTCTGTTTTAACCTGTGGTGAACCGATGGGAAGAAGGTTCTACAAACTGCCCCTTTGGTCGTACTTTCCCATTCTTCCTGCCATTTTTTTCCTTCTTCTTTGATTCTTCCAATAATAGCTGTTTTGGGTTTTTTGTTGTATATTACTTCTCTATATTCTTCTTCTGCTGCTTACTTGGCTAATTTGTCTGCCTTCTCATTCCCAAAGTTCCCCACATATGCCTTTACCCATCCAAAATGTATCTGCCAGTGGAGATCCTTGAGGCTCCTAAGTTGGTCCCTGATGAGCTCTATTATATTGCTATGGTTACAGTTGTTCTTGAGTAGTGCTATTGTTATTGTACTGTCTGTGAAGACTGCCACTGATCTTTCTTCCGGTTCAATATTGAGCTTGTTAAGTTCACTTATAGCTTTTAGAATGGCCTTAGAGAGATGAAAATGGGGACTGGAGAAAACTGCATAAGACGAGCTACATAACCTGCACTCCTCACCGGATATAGTAAGGGTAATTAAATCACGGAGGATAAAATGGGCTAGACATGCTGCACGCATGGGGGAGGAAATACGTATCTCAAAAATATTGACTGGGATACCCAAAGGGAAAAGACCACCTGGAAGACCTAGACGTAGGTGGGAGGACAATATTAGGATAGATTCAAGGGAAGTTGGATTTGCGAGGGATGATTGGATGGAGTTAGCACAGAATAAGGTTGAATGGCAGGCTCAGGTAAGCGCGGCAATGAACCTCCGGGTTCCTTAAAATAGATAATATACTTTTAGCTTGCTTAGGAATTGTCTACTGCCATTGAGTAAGTAAGTAAGTATATATGTAAGTTGAAATGTTTTAGAGAAATGAATTTAAGAGTTAATAGTAAGAAAGAATAGGCCTATAGCCTACCTGATATAATAAACTGATCAAAGAACATACAATGTGCACCTAGGCTAATGTAGGCTTAGCACTCCTTAATCCGCAGACTAATACAAATTCCTTTATTTTCAGGTAAACACCACAACATAAAAGGAAGATCAACATTAAGAAAGGTAGGAGGCGGCTGGGTCCGTAAGGTCCGAGAACAAATTCCGGGGACGCCGGGAGAAAATGTAGGTAACTACTACTTTAGCTTAGCAACTAATGATACAGACTTCAAGTTAAAGCTAATAAATTCATTAAACAAATGCTGAATATACGACAACAGATTCATTTGTCAATGTAAACGTGATTCTGCGAGGCAAATGAATGGAAACAGTGGTTGGATGTTGTACTGCTCAGATCATTCCACTATAGATAGGCTTGCCAGACGTCCCGGTTTGACCGGGACAGTCCCAGTTTTCAGACAAAATCCCGGCCAGTTTACTTCACGTCGCGGTAAAAATTAAATTTGATTTTCTAGATGACCAAAAAAGTCTAAAAAAAAGTCCTAGCCAATGAAAAGTACATGTAAATATTGTTCAAATTTTTATTCCTTATTCAAAGTGTTTCTTCTTACTTAAGTAACTTTTAATATTACTCCTGGTTTAGGTTCCTAATCAGTAACCATTTATTCATAGCACTGAGAATAAACTATCCTCTAAAACACTCTAAAAATCCGCCAAGGATGTTTACCCTTGAATACCCGCGACGCTGGGGAGCATTCCGGTGTCCCGGTTGAACATTTCAGAATTCTGGCAAGCCTAACTATAGACATCGATAAACATCGTTGCCTAACTACAAGGGGACGAAATATAGGCCTACACAATACGAGAATGCATCAAATCATGATTTAGCCAATATTGAAAATTGAAATAACTTGTGTCTAGATACACTTTTCTAGACATGTACAAATCTACCGAGAAATAGCACTGGACCTAAATACTCAAAAAACATTGAACAAAAACAGCCTCAAATACTGACTATAAACATTTTAACGTTAGTTGAGCATCAATGAATTGTCACAATGCACCTTATAGGCTATATACATGTACACTAGGCATCTAAAAATTATAATAAATTACTATATACAATTATGTTCCGGCTAGAAATAATACTAAAACACAAAGACCATATACACGGCAGACCTGAATCTATAATAGTGATTTCAATCGTTAACAAACATCTTTGCACTTGACCTTTCTGCCATCTAGCGTACAAGAAAGCTAAATAATGAGGAAAATTCCGAAACTAAATATAGAATACGGCCAATTCAAAATTTAGATGAATATTACAAGTTAAAAATTAACAACATTTTAAATGTACTCACTGACTACAAGAAGAGACATCTGGAGAGAGTTCCGAACATAATTCCTTAACTGACCCCTACCAAGCTGGCGTCGGAAGACGCTCCAACACAAGACAATACTAAGCAAGCTCTAAATAAAAGTTATGTAATGAATTATTAATTAAATTCAATAAAATTGTATACAGGTAAACATGAAACAAATACTAACATCATGATTCATGATAATTTAATCTCAGTTCTACAGGGTAATTCAAAATGCTCTCCGGGGTTTTAAAAAACCATTGCAGAGTGGTTATTGATCATATATTTTCTAACCTTGGATAGTAACATAAAGAAACTCTGGAAATTTCATTTATACTCGCAACAATGGAAGGTAGTTACAATTTTCGGCCGCCAGGTAGCATTACATGAAAATGGCGTTCACGGCTGGTGAGAAAGCGTTTTCTGTGCTGGAATTCCGTGCTAGAAAGTCAGTAATCTCCGTCCAACGTCTCTTTCGGAGGGAATATGGAAAGGATTCACCAACAGACAAGACAATTCATGCAAGGTATGCACAATTTAAAGAAACTGCTTGCTTGTGCAAGAAGAAATCAACTGGACGCCCATCCAGAACACCAGACGACGTGGACCGTGTGCGACAATTGTATCAACGAAGCCCGCAAAAATCCACGTATCAAGCCGGCAGAGAACTAAACAGAAAGGTACCTAAACAAAAATCTGCCACGATGCAGGATTGGGCGCGACAACAGGCCGATGCCGTGGCCTCCGCGATCTCCAGATCTCACCCCCTGCGACTTCTTTATGTGGGGGTATATCAAAGATACTGTCTTTGTGCCACTCTTGCCTAATGTTTTGAATGATCTGAAGACGCGTATCAGAGCCAGCGTCAATACCATCGATCGTGACATGTTACGTCGAATGTGGGAAGAACTGCAATATCGCATTGATGTGTACCGCGTGACCCGAGGTGGACACAATGAACATCTGTAGGAGGCAAACCAAACTTTCACAGTTGCTGTTTCTTTTGGTACTTACTGCATCAATCTATCTTTGGTAGTTTGGATGTAGTGGCATTATAAAACCCCGGAGAGCATTTTGAATTACCCTGTACTATCTCCGCTCATCTACATTGTTAACTTACTGTTAGATCTCTAAAACTAACTAACTGATGGTTATTTTAAACTGAAAGTTACAAAATAACTAGCTACTTATGTTGTATAAAAATAACTGTAGATTGTGTAACTCATAGTTATAAACAACTGGAGGAAATAATAAAACATCTGGCAACAGTGCAAAAGTTGATGGAAATTTGCAGAGAATATTATGTTTATACGTTTGGTAATTGATTTTCAATTGTTTAATAAAAGACACAGTACACGCATATCGGTATGTCTTTGGTATTTATTTTCAAGTGTTTAATAAAGATGAGTTTGTTAAAAACATATTTCATTCATTTGGTAATTGATTTTCAATTGTTTAATAAAAGACACAGTACACGCATATCGGTATGTCTTTGGTATTTATTTTCAAGTGTTTAATAAAGATGAGTTTGTTAAAAACATATTTCATTGAGGTCATGTATATTTTTTGCTTTGAACTACTTTAACCTGTCCATAGACGTGTTTAGGTGTGTTAGCACCTATAATACCAGGAGAGTTAGGAATAATGTAGAAATCTAGTATTGTTTCTTATGACACCGTCCTTAGTTGCATTCAAATAAACTGAGGCCTTAGATCACAATTTTCTCTTGGTTCTACTGGCTGCTCCTTTGTCTCCAGTAACTATTTGGAAGCTTCCAGTCACAGTAATTCGCATAGGACTTCAGGGCTGACCCTGAATACCATAAACATATCATTTCGCTTTGATCTTGATTGCAATGGGAGACATAACCTCTGTCTAGTTCTTCTGCCCAAATTTCGGTAACATGTCATTCAGTACCGGTAATAATAAAAGATTCCTTCTCTTATGACAGATAAGGGATGCATGATGGATTTTCATTGCATCACTAGATGAGGTATCAGAATAATCAGAAATCTAGAAAAATGTTGCTATTTTGTAATTTAAGGCTCCCTAACCAACCAACCAAATGAACCAGTACCTGTATCTTTAATGTCATTAGACAAAATGAAAGTAAACTGAATCTAAATGATATGAAAATAATAATTAATAACTCACATTCTATTTATAAAATAGATTTCTAGTGTTTTTTCATTGTTTGAAATGTATTTAAAATTTCCAAAATCATCAGTTAATGTTTTAATTTTAAAAATTTCACCAGTTATATTAAACTGTTGGTTAGGATGAGATAGACTTGATTATACAACAACAAAAAATAGTTGAATGTATCTGAAAGTTAATTTTGCGTGCTAACTACAGTTTACATGTTTATACAACTCGTTCTAAATTGTCTATGGTTGACTATTCAACTCATACACCGTATGTTTGATATTGACCAACAACGTTTAGCAATTCCTCGGATATAGACCAATCACGGCCGTTTATCTTGCAATATTCTTGTAGGAGTCGCGAGGATGGTATTTTATCGTGATAAAACCGTCTGATCTTTACTGGCGACGCGAGTATCAGAGTGCAGTGATTAATAGTCAGATGCTGCCACTAAGCGGCACGAAAACAGATTATTTTATACAACATAACTTGTTTTGAAATTGAAATAATAGAAATATACATTGATTAAGAACACAATTTCGATTCGGTGCAAGCCAGTTCGTGTGCTTTTATTCTGTTCTGCTTAGCTTACCTGAATGAAGTTAACTATGCCTTATATGCACCATTGGTAGCACTGATTACCCCATGGTAGCTCGAATCGATTCATGGATGGTTGATTCACAATATGCCGTGGTCTCACAACTGTTAGTTTTGTTTTTATACAACATTTTATATTTTATTCATGGAATAGTCTTAATAAATCCAACTCGTCAACTTGAGTTGACGAGTTGCATCAGATGAATATCGATAAACTTGTCAACTCTCGTGGGATAACCTATGAAAATGCATGTACCAAAAATTAAATCTATATATTTTAAAATTGAAAAGAAAAGAAAAGTCATTTTCAAAACGAATCTTTCAGCTGTGAATGAAATTAAGTGGTTAATTGTATTGTATGCAGATAGGCTGATATCCATCAGGCTGATAAATGATTAGTTGCATGCTTTTCCTATCGGTAATAAGAGCCCAGGTTGGCTGCCAGTATAAATCTGACAAAGTTTAATACCTCTGCAGATGATATATGAGATCCTTCAGAGGCGAGTATTGTGTTGCTGATTAAATATGTTCTGGAGTGAGAACTCCTTCTTCAAGTATCCCCATGGCGCCGTTAATCCGTCAAATGGACTTTTGTTAGTGGTGGGGTGTGATGAATAGGAGGTCAGGTCAACCCCTCGCTCAGCCTCCATCAAACCTTCTCCCGCAGTATCGGAACTTGAAGGTGAAACATAGATTACTCCTATACTCTAATCGACTTAATATCTCAGCTGTCCGAACCGAGACTCCAGTTTGACTTCCTCACATGCGTGAAAAGTATTTAAGTCGAGATAACATTCGTGTAGTCTATAACACAAATAGTTATTTATGATTAGGGACCGGATTTTTAGGTTTTTAAAAACACTGTTTTAGGTTTTCCATTAGGTGAAATAGTTTTTTTTAGGTTTTTGTCCAAAATATCGTGTTCGGGTAGAATAATTGGTTTAATTAATTTCAATGTGCTACATAGGATTGAATACATAATACTTGTAAAGTTTAACTTAACAAAATTGACTTAAATTTGTGTAAACTTGCTTTAGGACAATATTATACAATTGAAGAAAGAAAGCATAAACAATCAAAAGAAGCAGTGAAAATAAGATTGCCTCTCATTTCCTGGTTGCAGTTTATCACTAAATATCTTTCAAGATTCTCAACTGTGAAGTTCTTCCTGTTATCTCTTAGAATACATTTGAAGGCAGAAAATGTCCTTTCAACCTCACATGACGTCAACAATGGTTGTTCGTACGAATATTTTAAAAGGAATATATAGCCTACGCCGGTACACTTCCTCTCTTGATACTGTCATCCTAGACGACATTGGGTTGAACGAAACGTTGGTGCTATTAATTTCAACCCGACAAAAATTGTCTCTCCGCAAAATATCGATTTATCAACTGACAAACAAAAAAGACAAAAAAGTAGCCTAAATTATATATTTTAGGTTTTATATCCCGTTTAGGTACATTTAGGTTTTTATACCCCATTTAGGTATTTTTAGGTGCCACAGAATTAATGTGGGTGAATCCTATGGACATGATTCGAAAAAGTGTATGATCGCTTTTTGTTTTGGAAGTAAGGAAAAAAATAGATAAAAACCTAAGAATCCGGTCCCTATTTATGATATAAGTAGACCTGGGATTTTAGTATCTTAAAAAATAGTTTTAGGCACCTAAATTAGGCTATTGAAACAAGTAAATAAGCTTTTAAAAGAGAAAATAGGCACTTAAAATATGCTTTAAAAATGTGTAAATAGACAGAAAATAGGCTTTAAAATACTACAATGTGCTCTTCAACTGCAACGTGATCTTTCTTCACTGTAAAAAAACGACGTATACACATTCTCAGCAGAAATAATTTCAAAATTAAAACAATTAAAAATACATTTATCAAAAACAGTTTTGGATTATATGAAAAATTGACACAATATGTCCCTTCTTACTATATACCTGCTACTTGTTGTTTTGAGCGAATCCTATTCCATCAGTCAGCATTCCTTTGGCAATTGTTTGGAAAAATCAAGTTCCTGTGAAAAACCCACCTCTGCTGTTCTGCTCTTCATTCAGGGATGTCCATTAAATGATCGTAAAAATTACAGAAGTTTAATTTTATTTTAACTGTACAAAATAGGCATTTAGGCACTAAAATAGTAAAAATAGGCTCCAAAGGTCCAAATAGGCATTTTAGGGCACTATAAAATTCTATAAATATAAGTGATTTATCATGAAATGTCAACATATTTAAAAATTTTCATGTTATTTCATAAGGAACAAAATAGGAATTTGCCTTAAAATCCCAGGTCTAGATATAAGGTATAAAATCATTTTTCCATGTGTAACATACACAATTATTTTTTAGAATGGCATTAATAAGTTATTTGTTAAATAGTAACTTTTAATAAGAGGGTCGTCCTTAAAGTAAGATTCCCTGGGACTGTTTACAGAAACAAAAAACAATTTCATGGAAATGTTCATTGCAACAGATACAGAAAGTGTTCAGCTATTTTTCAACATATTCGCCACCGGAATTGAGACATGTTTCATTCCGTGGGACCAACTTCTGAATACCTTTGTCGGAGAAGTTTGCAGCCAGGGATTTGAACCATTGTGAGACAACCATCTCCGCTTGTCTGTCATTCTCTGTCATTTCTTGAGGTGTAAGAAAAGATGGAAATCAATGGTAGCGAGATCCGGGCTGTAGGGCGGATTTTTAAACACCTCCCAGCAAGTCTCCTGCAGGAGTTCTTTTTTGTTGGGCTGTGTTATTAATATAAATGAAGGAAAACGAAATAGTCAATTTAGTGTATGAAGTTCCCTTATTAGAACTGGACGAATGCTTTAAAAAGCGAATTGGAGAATATGAGCCTAGGATACCTGTGCGAGAGAAAATTAGACATCAAATCGCAATAAACAAGTGAGGACAAGATTGAATGACATAGGGACCATAGAATATGTTTAGCAGTATGAATGAATGATAAGATCTTACTGAAGGGTATCAACAACCTTTGTCAACCTTTTTATCAATCTGTAACAAAAGAAGCGATCTAAGATTTAATGAATATAAAAAATTAACAGTTAGGAAAGCATTGAGAATCCTTGGTTTCATAATGAGAAATTCATACATGCTAAGCCAGGAAACATTAACTCGTTTATATTATTCTCTCGTTAGACAAAATTTGGAATATGGATCAATCATTTGGGATCCGTTTACTGTAAAAAAAAAATCGAAAAAGTACAAAACAAATTCCTGAAGTTTTTAATGTTTAAAGTTTGTGGCTATTATCCATTGTATATGAATTATGATAAACTCCTGGAAAATTTTGAATTCCAAGCTTTGTCACATAGAAGAGCATGTCAGTCATTACGTTTTTTGTATAAAATAATTAATTCCCATATTGATGATACAAACCTAATAGAAAGAATTTATATATGTACCCAGTAAAAATAGTAGATTAAGAAAACTATTTTTTACTTCTAGAGTAAACACATACTTGCACAAAAATTCGCCAATAAACAGAACTTTGAATAGGTACAATCAAAACCACCCACTTAATATAGATATATTTGGAATGAATCTTAAACAATTTAATTGTGCTGCAAACCAACTGTTAAAACTTATCCAAAATAGTAATTCATAGGAATCTGTATGTGAATATTAACACCGTATATGATATTGTCAACTAACATATTTTAAGTTTATATTATTTGTTTTACTCTTATTTCATTCTTATTTTTCTCTACATTCTTCATGCTTGCTTTCTTCCTATCTCTCATATTCTCTTTACTTCTTACCTTACATTGGTCATTATCCTAACTTTCCTACTTTTTATTATACCTATTTCATATTTGTGTTATTGTAAGTACGTGATGTATTGCTAGTATAGTCATGAACATTGTAATTGGGTGTATACCTGTAATGTTCATTCTTGATTAAATAAATAAATAAATAAATTGGTATGGCTTAGAATAGGAATATGGAAACTCAGAGGTTTGACACTTATTAAAGAGAATTAAATGTGCTCCTTGTGTGGGGGAAAGAAAGTGTGTAAGAGATTGGAAGTACAGGAACCTAATTAAGTGTGAATGGGTGCATCGGAGTGGTGAGAAAATCTGTAAGAGTAGAAAGAAAGCATTCATTACGTTAGGAAAATTTCAATCAAAATAAAGGGCAAAGAAAAAAACTGAAAATGCTACTGATTGAAAGCAAGAAATGTTAAATGGTGAAAAATTCGTTTTACCTAGCTTTGGATGCTGACTAATGTGCTTTGAAGGCAACGGAACGAAGTAATTTAACTCACTCCATAAACAAGACTACACTATATAGGTATCTGCATATGCATCCATGAACCACAGATTAGTGTCTTTAAAAATAATAATAATAATAATAATAATAATAATAATAATAATAATAATAATAATAATAATAAATATTTTATTGTCGTTAAGCCAGAAGCAATAGACAAAGTCAAAGTACAAGAATATACAACAAATGCACTAAGTGAGGAAATCATGATAAATTATAAAAGATTTACATTAGAAATGCCCTAAACATGTAAACAAGACCAAACATCCCATCACATGCTATTATAATATCAATAGAAAATTACAAAAATATCTACAAAGAAAATAACATTAATGAACAGTAGTTTATAATGTACTGATATTAATTTAACATAAGCAAGTTTACAATACAGAATGTGTGACATCACATTATGGGAAATAAGGATAAAGGTAATTGTGATAGGAAATTAGAATTTTATATGTTATAGGAAATTAGAACTTTAATCTACTGTCAATGTTGTGTCAAGAAAATCTTGCAACGAATAAAATGATGTTGTAATCAACGAGTTATATAGTGCTTTTTTAAAAGAATTTAACGGTTTGTTTGTTAAAGTTAATGGTAGTTTATTATATATTTTTAAACCTAAAATTTCATAGCTATTTGCAGATTTCGATAATCGATAGTGGGGCAAGTTTATGCATAAACTGCTTCTAGTGTTGTAGGAGTGGATATCATGTCTGTGCTGAAAATTATCTAAATTATTTTTTATATAAATTAGAACTGCATATATGTAAAGATTAACGACTGTCATAATTTTTAGATTCACAAATAAAGTCTTACAGTAAGCTAGATTATGTGAATCAGACAGAATTCTAATTGCCTTTTTTTGCAGTAAAAGTATGTAAAAGTATGTTGGACATTACATGATACAAATTGCAAATTACAAATTTATCCTGAGCCATTAAACACCCAAACGTGTAATAGGCCGAGTCAAGTAAATTAAAAACTATAATATTAAAAATCTACAAGCGAAAGACTACAAAATTAACAAATTCATTCACATTATAAAATGGGTTATTGAGCAACCAGGTTTCCAATTTCATTTTAAAAACATTTGTGTGCAGCTCTTTGAAATCTTTCGGTAGCTTGTTGTATAACAACAGTTCATATACATAAAAATGTCTATTTGTCTTTGACAGTCTACAAAAGGGAACATCTAGGTTGTCCTTCTATCTGGTATTATGATTGTGAGTATTACTTCTACATTTGTAGCATTCTACGTTTTTTCTGGTGTACATTATTAATTCCAATACATACAGATTAATCACTTTCTCTCGCATTGCATTTGTTCATTAACCTTAGTACGTATTTCTATTGTTTAAGAACGGAATTTCCTTTACTACAGTTTCCCCACAATATTATACCATATCTTAAATTCGATTCGAAAAATGCAGAATACATTGTTCTGATATATGTCATAGGCAGATCTCACATTAAACTATTAAAATATTATAGGTGTGCCTCACAGTACTGCATATACGAGGGATGTTCCAAAAGTAAGTTTCGTCGTTTTTTTAAAAAGTGAAGATGGTAAAGCAGATGAAGCAAACAACTGCCATAAGAATCGACACCTATTGCTGGTTCAACGACGGAAAGAGCGTCAGCAGAGGAGAAACGATGCATGAGTAGAGTCCCGAAGAAGAGAGAGTAGCAGTAGACTGGCGTGCCCGAGGTTATTTGAGTACAAATCACGATGGCAGATGGACGTGTACTGAAAACGTGGTCGACAATGGAAGTACATGCTGTTATCCGGTATGAATGGGCATGTAGGACTAGTGTGTCCATCATCCATGGACGCCTACAGACTGTGTATGGTGAAGAGGTCATGTCTCATCAAATTGTTGGTCGCTGGTGTTGCATGTTCAGTGAAGGAAGGCACCTGTTCCATGCAATGAAAGCCGCACTCTCGGGACGTCACTTCCAAAACAATGCTGAGGTGGAGAAGGCTGTGCGACAATTCCTTGCATAGCAGGGCACCGAGTTTTACCAGAGTGGTTTCTTCAAACTGATTGCAAGCTATGACAAATGTCTCAATGTCGGTGGAGACTATGTTGAAAAATAGTGCAAGGGGTATATTTCATGATTGCATGGTGTATTTGTATTGGTAATACAGTTTCCATGTGAAAAAAAAGACGAAACTTACTTTCAGAACATCCCTCGTAACATAACTTGTCTGTCAGTGAGGTGACCATTAAAATGGCAATCAGTCATAGGAGAGAGGTTCCATCTCGCGCTGTGAAGTGATCTTTGGCTTAGCTCAGTTGGTAGAGTAATGGCACGGATAGCCAATGGTCCTGGGTTAAAATCCCACTGTCAGAGGAATTTTTCTCATATATTATAAATACTATACTATACTATACTGTAATTAATAATGTTGGATTATTAACTTTGCTGCTATCGTTTTAACAACTCAAGCAGTATTTGATGTATAGTAACCAGCACTTAGAGCACAATCCTTATTTAAGGAAATACGAAAAACTGGAGACCAAATAATAATTATACGGTATCATGATGATAAAGCTAATAACTTATTAATTAACATTAGTATTTACACTGCTAATTTGATAATTTATAATTATTTATAATGGGTTATGGGTTACCAGCTGATCAATATCATGAACTTGGAACTTCCAGTCATCCTAGATCTCGGAAGTGGGGTTGCAATAAACATGTCCATCTCTATAGGAACGAGGTATACACTGGAGAGAGTCTGAAAGTAAACGTTGATTAATGTGCAGAGAAACTGAGCATTAGATATGCATTGAAATTACAATACAATGGAGGAGATCTTTTCACAGCTTTCCTTCTAAGAGCTAATGTAGAAGTTTCACATCCAATTATTAAATTCACAGCCCAAATTAATTGCATTAGAATATTATACAAAATTTTACAATAAAAAGACATTTCACTTAATTCTTTATGAACTGAAGTAGAAATAGTCAATCCCCGATTATACGTTGGTCGATTATTCGTTTTGCGGATTAATCATGCGGGAAAATTTGTATTTCCCGTACTTAATTTAGAATTTCCGGCACCCACCCCAACATTTTTTCGAATCTCCTGCACTTTATTTCGTCAGTTGTTTAAATTCCTGCACTTAATTTCGTCAGTTGTTTAAATTTCCGCACTTAATTTCGTCAAAGGCATAACATGGCGTCAAATTACAGAAATAAAACACAATTTCATGGAAATGTTTATTGCAACAGATACAGCAAGAGTTCAGCTATTTTTCAACAAATTCCCCACCGGAATTAAGACATGTTTCATTCCGTGCGACCAACGTTTAAATACCTGTATTGGAGAAGTGTGCCACCTGGGATTTAAACCACTGTGGAAGAGCCATGTCCGCCTCTTTGCCATTCTCTGTTATTTCTTGAGGTGTAAGAAAATATGAAAATCAATGGGAACGAGATCCGGGCTGTAGGGTGGTTTTTTGAAACACCTCCCAGGAAGTATCCTGCAGAAGTTCGACTGGGAGGTGTTTAAACATTCACTCTACAGTCCGGTCCTCATTCCCTGTGATTTCCATATTTTCCTACATCTCAAGAAATGTCAGAGAATGATAAAGAGGCGGACATGGTTGTCACACAGTGCATCAAATTCCAGGTGGCACACTTCTCCAACACCAGGTATTCAAACGTTGGTCCCATGGAATGAAATATGTCTCAATTCCGGTGGAGCATGTGTTGAAAAATAGCTGAAAACTTCCTGTATCTGTTACAATAAATATTTCCATTAAATTCTGTTTTATTTCTGTAAACGGCCCAAGGGAATCTTACTTTATGGACGGCCCTCGTACATTTGAATTTTAGCGTTTAGTTTCGTCTAGGAGCCTGGAAATCGCTGAAACGCGTCAATGCAGAAGGAGCCAGAATATGCCCACTATGTGTCAAGGATGAGACAGCACAGCATATTCTCTCTGAATGTGAAGTCACTGAGATGCTTAGGCAACGATATCTGCCAGACTCTTTTGTTGTCTCTAGAAGAGGTCACATGAAGATATTCGAACTGTTGAGTGACACAAAATTCTCCGAAGGGGTGGGGAAATTCATGTCTAAAGTCCGACAGCTCAGAGTAGAAAAGGATGGGAGGGAGGGACAGGGGGAGTAATCTTTGTCTGTGTATTATTATGTGTTATATTGTATTATTATTGTCATATACAATTTTTTCTTCTTTCTTTTCTTCATCTTTATATAGCATTATTATGTAAGTTATCGTCTTATATTGTTTTGTATTATGAGTGTTACATTTCTCTTTCTTTGTCTTGTGCATAGTAAAAGCACGAACGGCCGTCTAGGCCCGTGCGTTGGATTTATTGTATGGATAATGTATTTAACATGTATATAAGAATAAAGATGCACCTTACCATACCATACCATGTTGACAAGGCGGGGTTTGAATTCAAATTCTACGTAACTACGGTTCTGTAACTGTGTTTACTTGTGATGCACAACTCCGCTTGATCGAGATGTTTGATGGTTGGCGGGCGTAGCTATTTGATATCCGTTGTCTTGCTGGTCTCGACTCGAGGCCCTGACACGCGGTTTCGATTCAATTATGCACGTAGGAAAATAGAGTTGTACCAGACGAGGTAGGATTAGGATGGGACCCCTCCATACCTTCCTCCCTCTTGCACAAATTGGATTGACTCTTGTTTGCTAATTACACAGAAGCCATTAGTACTTCGTTCACTCCCCAAGCAACGCTTTCTTTTAATTAGCTCTTAGGTTTTCGGTTTTGCACTATTGACATTTCATGGAAAATCCACCTACTTAGTTAAATATGTAGACTCCAAGTTAGTATACCAACGCAAATAATTCGTCATCATCCCTAATGACAATAGATTCTTGTTTGAGACCCGTCATGACCATTTCAACAGGCTTGTCCATTTTCAGAACCTACAAAGTTAAATGGGGGACCTATGAATCAATTATTATTATTATCATCATTATTATTATCATTATTATTATTACTATTAGGGATTGGCCATCGATACTTTCGATACCTCGATACTCTCGAGACTTGCATGGTATCGGCATCGAGTGATACTTCAGAAAACTAGCTCGGTACTTTTTCGATACTTTGGTAACTATGCAATTCTGCAATTAAGTGAGAATGCTAGTATTTTTTACCAAAAACTTGTAAGTGGACTGTTTCAAAAACTAATTTTAGTTTTAATGTAGGGTTTAAAAATAATTATAGACTACTGATGATATTAAATTCTTAAATATGCACACTTAATTAATTTAGTTGCTATTACACAGTTTTCTCAACTTTTATTTTTTAATGTACCGGTACCTATTTATTGAAACTGGAAATGTTGACTGCATCGAGTATCGAAGTATCGAGTATCGAGGGAAAAAATCATATATCGGTATCGAGTATCGATAAAATCTGGTATCGACCCATCCCTAATTACTATTATTATTATTATTATTATTATTATTAAGTGAGAGTATGGTACTTTTTGAGATTGTGTGGGAGACGGGAAAATGTCTGTCCGTCTGTCTGTCCGTGTGTTTGTACTCACGATAACTCAAATACGCTTTATCGGATTTTCACGAAACTTGGTATACGCATTTATAACGTCCATGGGAAGAAGCTTATTGATATTGGACCAATTCTGTTGACGGTACCTGAGTAATGTCTAATTAGTGCCTATTTTATGGTAATATACTAGAAAGAATTTATCAAATGCAAATCAGTTCTCATGACAACATATTGTTTTACACTGTTCATATTATGGTTTTAGAAGTTGCAATACAGTTAGCTATGACGAATATCACTGCCCACATATTCCTTCATATATGCTTATCAAAGTAGTTGTGTATACGAGTATGAATTAAGGTTAAGTATCAAACTTTAGACCTTTGTTCTTCCGCAAGCCCTGCTTAATGAATCGTTTTGAATCTTAACTCGGAGATAGATTACAAAAATAATTTATTTTCTGCAAATCATAATTGCAATTATCACTGTTTAAACTAAAGGTTCTGTCACTTTGTTACATCACTTTACCTGATGTTATTGTTATCATTATTATTCAACACAGTGAAACATCCATTTTGGTCCCAAATTTCCACTGATACAAATCCAATAAAAAGAAGTGTTTAAAAATGTATTTCAAGTCAGTGGATAAAAGTTAAAATCACTACACAACGTTTCAACTCTCCCCTGGAGTCTTCCTCAGGTGACTTGAAGATTGAGATTCCAAAGAACTGGAAAGAAAGACATTTGAGAAACAGTGTTTTTATTGATGGTTACCATGACGAAACTCAATCTTCAAGTCACCTGAGGAAGACTCCAGGGGAGAGTTGAAACGTTGTGTAGTGATTTTAACTTTTATCCACTGACTTGAAATATATTTTTAAACACTTCTTTTTATTGTATTCAACACAGTTTCATAACTTTTGTTGGTATTGTTACTACAGAGAACATCTTATTGAGCAGCTCAGAAACTTTCTCACAATGTGGCATGTTGCTCGTTGCAGAAGGTGACACAAAATACGGGAAATTTCTAACATCCAATAATAAATCGAAGAGTGATGAAAGAAAACATTTTATTCATAGTAATTGAAACCTTGAAACTTGCCATTTAAGAAACATTAATGGAATTTATAATTTTATTTAAAATTACGACCTTCAAAAGGCGTCCTCCTAAACCATAGGTGAGCATCTAAGGGGAAACGTTTTAGTCCCCATCCCTTGCTGTGACGTAAGAAACCTGTTCTCCATGTTCAGTGTCACGTCGAAACTGCTTTATGCTGACGTCAAGGGCGAATGTAGTGGGAGAAATTCCCCTACCGCACAGTGACACGATGTGCCACAGATGCGCACCCATGTCCTAAACGAATGCATCCTTGAAACCTGCTGTTGAGATTCCTCATTGACCGCTGCAACATGGCAGCTGGGATACTGTGAATTTCATCACGAATTCTCCGTTTTAACTCATCCAGAGTTCTTGGTCGAGTCGTGTACACTTTACTCTTGAGATAGCCCCACAAGAAAAAAATCACAAACAGACAAATCTGGCGATCTAGGGGGCCAGGGAACGTTACCGAATCTTGAGATCACATGGTTACCGAAAAATTCTCGCACAGCTTCCATTGATTGCTGTGCAGTGTGATATGTCGCTCCATCCTGTTGAAACCAGGGTTCTTGAACGTGTGGAAAATTGTTCAATTCAGGTGTAACGAAAGATTGTAACATCTCCACGTAACGATCAGCATTGACAATTACTGTGAAACCCTGTTCACGACACAGACTCTGAATGAGTTAAAACAGAGAATTCGTGATGAAATTCACAGTATCTCAGGAGTGATGTTGCAGCGGTCAACGGCGTTCTCCTGTATGAATGCATTCTTGAAATCTGCTGTTGAGAATATGTAGAATAAGTAGAGCTTTATGAAGTCAGACTTAATAAAGTAAGACTGTAAAGAAGACTATGAATACGAAAAACATATAAGTCGACTTGTCAAATAAGTTTAGCTTTATAAAGTCGGTTCTTAAGTCACCGACTATGAATACCGGCCTTAGACTTCTTATCAATTAAAAGGAATATCATTATTTTGGATTATCCATCCGTCTCACAGATGGTTATGGTTACTGTCTTTTGCTACCAGAGCGCAGGTTTTGCTTCTATAGCGCTCCTCATCTACTCAAATAGTCTCATTTTAGACATTAGTCTTCTTGGTGATTACATCGCCTGTTCGCTCACGTGATTATCACGGCAACACCGAATGATTCAGTAGGAGCTACGCCGCCTGACAGACGGGTATTCCTCATAGCGTCCTCTAGAGTTCTAGACGGATATTCCTTCCAACGCACGATTTCTGTAATAATAATAATAATAATAATAATAATAATAATAATAATAATAAATTTTATTCATCCATTATATCATACTAGCTTAAAACACCCGGCGTCGCCCGGGTTTTGTATTTTGTAATTGGAAATTAACTTATGAAGGATTTTCAATTTTAAATTCTTGGTCCTTATATAGGCATTTATAATTTGAAATAGGAAGAACGACTTATTACACTCAAACTATTCCCTCAGAAAACGCTTGATATAGTTTTTTATGGCTCATAGAGGATCTAGAATTTTGCATCCCATCGCTTGTACAGTGCGCAGCAAGCCTGGTAGAGGTTTAAATAAGAAGAAACAGAAATTCCTGTAACATAAAATTGTAATATCGAGGCGGGAAATTTTCCACTCTTATGTTACCATAAAGCCGTTTTGGGGATGAAATTAAACAGAAAGCATTATCACTTTCATACTTTTCTCTCCAAAAACCTGCGATATAATATAATAATATACACATTACCATACCTCGTTTTGTTTTCTCTATGTCCAGGGTAGAGAAAGTTATGTGATTCCATTATTTTAGTGGATTTCATTCTGTAATATTTATTTATAACATGAATTATTTTGATAACTCCTCTTATTTGTCAAAAGTGCGTTTCATTTGTTTTTTCCAAGCCCATCTGATACCATTTGGCAACAATATATTCTGTGATTTGGAATTGATAATTCTATGTAAAAAGGGATTAAGTATTTTCAAAAACATTTAATTTTTGGCATTTAGAATCATAATTTTTCAAAATCCTTTCTTAGTGAGCA
Source organism: Ectobius pallidus (assembly GCA_964059195.1). Taxonomy (NCBI): domain Eukaryota; kingdom Metazoa; phylum Arthropoda; class Insecta; order Blattodea; family Ectobiidae; genus Ectobius; species Ectobius pallidus. The sequence continues at coordinate 7,414,553 of CAXKWD010000008.1, read as the reverse complement.
CCTACATTATGAAACGAAGGTACTGTCAAAATTCCAAGTCTCTACCTGTTATAGTCTAGGCTGTACGTTGATTCCTGTCATTCAGTCAGTCATTCAGTCAGTCATTCAGTCAGTCATTCATTCAGTCAGTCAGGACAAAGCCTTATATATATATATATATAGAGATAAACATGCACAGGGTACAAATGATGTTGGACACGTCAGATCTTACATGCTAAGTATTACTTACATCTGCATTAAATTCTCATACACACACTTATGCTTATATTAAATAAATAAATAAATGAAAGAAACTTGGATGCTTATATTAAATAAATAAATTAATTAAAGAATCTTGGACTGCATATAAATATGGCCTTATAGGAGAGTTAATTACAGAGCAAGGGATGAACGTAGGCCATATAAGTTATTCCTCTACTGAATAAAAGGCATGCTGTAGTAGAAAGGATTTGACTTCACATTTAAATTTCGTAATAGATTCCTATTATCTAATTTGTTCTGGTAGTTTGGTTCCTATGTTTAGTACATTGTTTTTGTAGATATCTGTTCTACAGTAGTAATGGTATACGGTTTATAGCCCGCCGATGCCTAGCGTCGCGACGTCTTAAACTAATTACAGTTTGGCCTTCTTGACCATCTTGGCTATCATTTGACACCAACCCCACCCTTCTATCATCCCTCTATCCAAAGTTAAGCCCAAAATAAAATTAGGTCGGTAAAACAGAGACCTGCATTACACAAAACATTAGAAAATCCTATTTAGGCCCTTTTGGCACCACTCCCACCCCTCTATCACAAGATATGGCTAGTCATGGCTCTGCACTGTGCTGATCCCATTCCAAGCCTTTTTTAATATTTGGGCAACCCCTCTATCATACTCCTAACAATAAATAAGATTAAGTCGGTAAAGCAGAGACCTGCAATACCAACCTTGAAAATAATTAACTTAAATAACCTAAGTATTATTAGTATAAAATTCGAAAATATTACACAAAGAGTTAGGCCCGACTAGTTTACCGACCTAATCTTATTTTTTGCTTAACTTTGGATAGAGGGATGATAGAAGGGTGGGGTTGGTGTTATATGATAGCCAAGATGGTCAAGAAGGCCAAACTGTAATTAGTTTAAGACGGAGTTGGGACGTCGCGACGCTAGGCATCGGTGGGCTATAAACCGTATACCACTACTTACAGTATTGAAAGTGTAAATCAAACTTGTAGCCTTAACGTCTGTGCCTGTGAATTAGTTCTCATATGGAACAAATATGGCAGCTTTTCGTCATGGAAGGCATTATAGTTGAAATTGTCATGAGAACTAACTGCAAACTAGACTATTTTCATGAGAACATAGAAAATAAAGATGAACCTTCAGACAAGAAAACTAACAAGGATGAGATCTGCGCTCTATCAAGTCTTCAAGGGAATCTTTCAAATCATTTTGTACGTGAAATATATTATTTTGTTATTTTACTTTGTGTTCGAATGTTTGTGATTCTAAAATTTTTTCATTGAAATATTCTTTAAAATTAATTAACGTCCTTTAAAGTTATGGCATGCCTACCCAATTTGTTAAATTATTGATGATTTATGAAAAATAAAATTTATTTGTAATTTGAACTCTTCATCATGGTGTATTTAGGTTTATGCCCAGAAAAGTACTCATTAAACAAAGTAGTTTTACCTAGACATTATAGCCGTGGTGATATTTTCTATAAACACTTTTTAACTCTAATTCTAGAAATAAATGTATGATACAGTATTGATTCATTTTAGAAAGAATATTAAGTGAATTTTAGTAAAAATTTGGGGTCTGTCTCATAGACGGATATCTCTCTATATATATAAAAGGCTTTGTCCTGACTGACTGAATGAATGACTGACTGAATGAATGACTGACTGACTGATTGACTGAATGACAGGAATCAGCGTATAGCCTAAACTATAACAGGTAGAGACTTGGAATTTTGACAGTACCTTCGTTTCATAATGTAGGTGCTCACTAAGAAAGGATTTTGAAAAATTCTGATTCTAAATGCCAAAAATTAAATGTTTTTGAAAATACTTAATCCCTTTTTACATAGAATTATCCATTCCAGATCACAGAATATATTGTTGCCAAATGGTATAAGGTGGACTTGGAAAAAACAAATGAAATGCACTTTTGACAAATAAGAGAAGTTATCAAAATAATTCATGTTATAAATAAATATTACAGAATGAAATCCACTAAAATAATGGAATCACATAACTTTCTCTACCCTGGACATAGAGAAAACAAAACGAGGTATGGTAATGTGTATATTATTATATTATATCGCAGGTTTTTGGAGAGAAAAGTATGAAAGTGATAATGCTTTATGGTAACATAAGAGTGGGAAACTTCCCGCCTCGATATTACAATTTTATGTTATGTTTCTTCTTATTTAAACCTCTACCAGGCTTGCTGTGCACTGTACAAGCGATGGGATGCAAAATTCTAGATCCTCTATGAGCCATAAAAAATTATATCAAGCGTTTTCTGAGGGAATAGTTTGAGTGTAATAAGTCGTTCTTCCTATTTCAAATTATAAATGCCTATATAAGGACCTAGAATTTAAAATTGAAAATCCTTCATAAGCTAATTTCCAATTACAAAATACAAAACCCGGGCGACGCCGGGTCTTTTAAGCTAGTTAATCATAAAGGGGTAATTGAATTGTTCCAATGTTTGTAGCAGTTCCACCACGTTAGACAATCCAACTTACTGACTTCTCTTAAACTCTGCAACCAGATTATTATTATTATTATTTATTATCCAAAAGTTTAACCTTATTTTACCAAGAGGTATCTTAAGGCTATAGTTGAGAATATTATAGGAGAAAAATTCCTCTCATGTAGTGGCCAACAGAGACAATAATCTGTGGTTCATGAAAGCTTACATATCTATCTTGAAGGTTATAGTTATTTACAAACATTACATTAAAGCATAAAATATGATATTAATTATAGTGCATAAGATGGCTAAAGATATATGTTAATAGTTACTTACAAATATTATAACTAGGGGGCGGATTTCTATGACATGTCATATTTTTCCCCTTTGCATTATTTCAGGTTTCCGACTAATTTAAACCCGATTCCAAGCATCCTGGTGAAAATGGAACGGCTTTTATTGTGCATATAACTGCATATTTAGGAAATGTTCAACTATTGTAGCATATTTAGTATGAATATGCATATTTAGGTCATATCTTTGACATATTTGTTTGCATATTAAAGAAATTTTGAAGTTTCGTATCATATTTTGTAAATTTTGCATTATAATGTTACTTTTTGAGAATTTACAGATATTTTAAATAATTAACATTATATTTTAATCAAATGAATTGTAATGAAACTTAAAAAATATACACACAATGTGTAAGTGGTAAAGTCATATTTTAAATTTTATAGGTCATATTTTAATGTTTTTAGGTCATAAATGCATGCATATATCCTATTTTTTAGGTCATAGAAATCCGCCCCCTAATTATAACACATTCTTAAATTCTTAAGTAAATATGAATAGTACAAGAAATAGCTATGCTTACATTTATTTATAAAAAATATAAAACATTCTTAGTAACTAAAGCAAAATATTATTTACAATGCAAAAAAAAAAAATATACTCATAAATTGAGGTCATTTGCAATATAATGCATTCCTAAATGCTAAATGCTAAATGCTAAAGTAATATTATTTACTGTGTACGAAAAAGCTAACAATATTAGGTTTTGGTTATTTACAAACATATAATAAAGAAACTAAAGCATGTATAATGCATGAAATGATTAAAAATAATAATGACTTGAAATCACACACACAGATAAGTTATATATACTGTATATATATATAAAACGGGATTCAACTATGGTTTTATCTTTGGGAATATTATGTTTAAATAAGAGATAAAATATTTTTTATATGATTTACAGTTTGTCAAGACGTTTGTGAGTGGTCTAGAAAATGAAGTCTACTGATTCTAACAGTAATTATTGTAGTTCGTACCTGTCCCGGTGAAATAACGGGCAGTCAAAAAGTATGTGTGTGACATTTGGGATCTTTTTTTTTTATGATTTATTATCAGCATGCTCCATTACCTAGTAATATTACATGCATTATTTTTACATTATTCTACATTGATTGTTACCGTTAATACATTTTTGTTTGTTGTTGCAGTTGTGAGTTGAATACAATATTATTTACACACATAAATCTTGTTATTGATGTCTGCAGGATATTTTCAATGTTTAAATCTAACTGTTTATAAGTTGACAGGGCTAGGACTAATGCGGAATCTATGTTGATATCCTTTGAAATTGCCATGTCCATTCATGAACTGGGTCAGGATAAAACTAAGCATAATTATTTTACACTCAAGTCTATCGTAGACCGTCGGAAAATACAGTTCTTTTGTCAGAAGGCCTTTTTCACTGTTCGACCAATGTTCATTCCTCTTCTGAACGATATTATATTCTGGAACCAGATAGTATTAGTTTATTCTTTTTGGCAGCATTTAATTTGTTTCTTTGTGTATTTCTAAAGCAATATGAATATGCAGGAAGGTATATTTTAAAGACATCGTTGAAAGTATTATTGATTTGCCCAGCGCCTGAATGGACTGCATGCGGCAATACGCCAACCTTCTATGTTGCGAGGGATTCTACAAGTGTCAGGCACCGCTGGTGTAGTGGTATCATGCGAGATTCCCATTCTTGTGACCCGGGTTCGATTCCCGGGCGGTGCAACATTTTTATTTTACTTAAAATATATTATAAATTCATCAATAAAGATTTTAAGACATTTGAAAGGAACTAGGTTCCACAAACAAATAATTCAGTGTATAAAATAATGTGTTTTCATTTTGTTCACTGGAAGTATGTGGCATATTATCACCACACGTTGATGTCTTAAATCTCCAGTAACTGGATGATGTTTTATCAGAGAAAACTGCATCCTTGCGATTCTAGGAAGGATATCATAAGATAAACGATCGTGATTGGTCTGTATCTGAGGAATTGCTCAACGTTATTGGTCAACACCAAAAACGTGGCGTGTGAGTGGAATAGTCAATATATTATATCAAACTGGTTCGTTTTGAGTTGATTAGACTGTCCCATTTTGATATACCAAAGCCTTACACTTAACATTATCACAAGTCATGTTAACCACATTGGCCATTGCATGCATGCTTATTGTTAGAAACGCAAGCAAGTAACTTATGTGTAGAGAAATACATAATTATAATAGCTACTTATAAATAAAATGTAGTTATACTTTATTTATTTATTTGTTCAATAAATACATACGTACATACATACAAATACATAAGTACAACGTAAAATTCAGTTATACCCAACTTGAAAAAATAAGTTATGTACATCTAACTTATTTTTTCAAATTTTGTTGTTTTGTTTTTGCCGTTGCCACGGCGCCCGGGGCGATCGCCCCGTTCGCCCCGCCCCCGCGACGGCCCTGAAGGTAAATACCAACGGCATATTTCTTTCAAAAGATCTGTTTGGTTCTTTTTCTCTGGAGTTATTGCAAGGAATCTTTACCTTGCCTTATAATCGTTGGTTCCCTACTCTGAGTAGTAAGACATATTTAACTGTCTGAATTTGTTATTTTTTGTTTAAAGAAGATACTGGTATAGCCTAATAGTTTATGACAATATGAATATGAATTTATTTGTTCTAAACAACAACTTTACATCAGCCCAAATTTCCACTTTAGAGATGGATCCGTACCTACCTTACGGTTTCTGACGGATCCATTTCAGCACATTACATTACTAAAATATATCGCACAGCAGTTCAACATGTCTCAATTTAAACGTTAACGTTGTTATACTTTACTAGCATGTGCCCGCGGCTTCGCCCGCGATAATTATTTCAAAAATTAAGAGCATAATAGTTAAATCATTGTATTTATTAACACCTAAATCACGTGGACTACATACCACGATTAGATAGCATCGTCTGGTAAAAGCGACTTCAGATTCGAGTTTCTTGGCCCAGAAAACCTCTGCATAGTGAGATTCGTCCAAATAAAACAACGTTTGACCATATTTAGGGCTTACAACATTCAAGCGATCGCGAAAGTTTTATTTCCAAGGTATGACAAAAATAGCCAAAGCCAACTGTAATTGATTTGACATTGTAATGTATAACTGAAAACTTATGTTTTGAAAACGCAAAAAATGCACGTTTTTTGCCCGTTTTTCACTCATAACTCACGAACGAAAACTAAAATTAAAATTCCAGCTTCGAGGGGCATTTTCCGACCCTTCAGCCCACCTATGTTTCAAATTTCAGATATCTGCGTTCAGTAGATTTTGCTGGACATCGAGGACAATTCCTTTTATTAATATAGATAATATGAATTATAATGATACCTTCTCTAATTTGTCAAACATCCATTTCATTTAATCCAAACCCACCTATACCATTGGCAACAATATGTTCTGTGAATTTGTTTCGATAATTCTATGTAAAAAGGGATTTAGTATTTTCAAAAACATTTAATTTTTGGCATTTAGAATCAGAATTTTTTTAAACCCTTTCTTAGTGAGCATCTACATTATGAAACGAAGGTACTATCAAAATTCCAAGTCTCTACCTGTTATAGTTTAGGCTGTACGTTGATTCCTGTCAGTCAGGACAAAGCCTTTTATAGCCTATATATAGAGATATTAGTCTGTCATATGAACTAAAAGTTAAGGGAAACTAAGGGAAACTTTTATGTCTGGAAAGAGGTTTTGAAGGAACTCGCGTAATAGCGCGTAAGACATGGGTCGTTTCATTTACTTGGACTGTCTATAATCGATATTAATAGGTCTAATAAATTTGCTAATAGCTGTACATACCTGATGTATGAAATGAATGGCAGACGATTATCAAAGATTTTTATTTTGAGGTTTGTAAGAGTATTTGGGCACTATAATGGATTCCCACTTTTAAGTATAATTTTTGTGGACTTAATGTTTGTCTTATTTACCAAATTTAGTTTAGTTGGGACTTCATATTTTGAAGTAAATAATTCATAAAAATATTTCCTTTATTTTCCCACAGCAATAGTGATAGGTGACCATGAATGTTGTGTTGATTTAATCTTTCTTTATTTTTAATACAAAACTGATATAAAAAATGAATACACATCCTAATATCATAGTCAGTTGATAAACAATCTTCAACAAGATTTACATTAAGTCCCGATGCAGACGAGCGGGTGATGCATACACCCGTTGAGATATTTGTCAGTCAGTGCAACCTTAGAAAATCTCACAGAGGAAAGCTACTAATGAAAAATTCAGCACCAGAAGAGTCATCACCAGTTTATTTTCACAATCTCGAAAACATTGTCAGGCTTAATGAATTAATTTAGCTTACTAAAAATGCAGCAGTTTTCGTCATAAAACAGTTGAAAACGATAAAGTCAAGTTAAATGTATTCAACATAATATGGAAACAATGATAAATGAGTACTTAAAATGTTATACTCTGAAATTGGATGGAGCTTGCTTCAAGGGTCTGTAGCATGATGATGGATATACTTAAATATATGGGTTATGAACCTAAACAAATTTTCTCTGATAGATATTTGCATATGAATTCATGTACCACAGATTATTGACTCTGTTGGACATTACATGAAAATATTAAGGGAGAAAAATTCCTCTGCGACTGGGATTTCAACCCGGGACCGTTGCCTATCCATGCTACTGCTCTACCAACTGAGCTACGCCAGAGTTCACTTCACAGCGCCAGATGGAACCTCTCTCCTATGACTGACTGCCCTTAATGGTCTACCTCACTGACAGACAAGTTATATCATATGCAGTACTGTGAGGCACACTAATTAGTGATTTTCTCACTTACACAATTTATACCATAGAAGAAAGATCTTGTTTTAATTCGTCTGTTTGTTTGTAAATTTGTTTATTAGGCAGCACGACCAAATGCATGTTAGATCACATCTAACACGCGAGTGATGCCTTTTCTCGCAGATTTTATTGTTTATATTCTCATTTTTACTGCACTTAATAAAGAACGTATAGGATGGCGCCAATTTGACCCCTGTGACCCTTATAGGTATATAGACTGTCCCAGTCCTTCTATTGTCATAAAAGTAAAATCGCCAAAACATAGAATAAACAGACACTTCTGTAATCGAACAGTAATGTCTAAAATGCGAAGGCAGAAATATGTAACATAAAAATATACTCCCCCTTTTGCACAAACTGTAAGGCAGAGATTGACAACAGCATTAGAGACTCCAACATAACTTTAGGTAGAAAGGAAGTTACAGTTTCAATCAACTCCAATACTCCATTATTGGCCCCTCTACTAAACTGGGGTAGGATATCCGAACAATGAACAAGTGGTGAAAAATTTCTATTTTTATTCTCAGAGGTGATAAAGAAGTTATACTTGATCCAAGATGTGAACGGAGCTAAACAACCTAATGTGAAAGTACAAAGCACAGTTCACATAAGTTCGCTTTTAGACTGTTTAGTCGATTACATACAGTAAAGTCAATTGAGCTTTCTTTTTTAGATTAAAAGCAAGGCTCCCTGGCTCGATTCCTAAGGTTTTGTATGCATTTAAAATCTGTATCTTCTCGCGCTGGATAAGCGTTTTCCTAGCTTGTTTCTCTATTGGTGACGTAAGTTCGAAAGGCCCTGGCTCGCAATTTTCTTAGGCCTATATAATGCCAATTATTATACTTTTACTTACAATATGTGATGCACTTCATCATACATTCTCTAATTGAAAAGTACAGTGAATGAATGAATTATCTTGTAAAATACGTATTATTTTAGTAACTTAAGTTGTGCCAATTCCCGGGCGGCTTTGGCCGCTTAAATTCTAAAAGGGAGAGATAAAATTAAGATAAAGAAAGAAAGAAGAAAGAAAGTTGTGTCAATTGTTTTTCCTCAGAATCAACAAATTTGCTAAGGCAACGATAAAAAATATAATTAAATCTTGTTTGCTAGATATATGTTGTAAAACATGTATGATATAAGTACGAAAGGGAACAACGGACTTAACACAACATATGTTAACACAATTACGTAAGATATAATTAATCGTACGATGTGTGCGGAATGGAAGTGAACATCTAACTGAGCTTGTCTTACTATCGTGAAGTATATGCTGGTGCGATTAACCAATGAAACGGCAGGACACAGCTAGTTAAGGCAAGTCTGTTGTTTACTTATGCTTAGGGCCCTGATTTATTGGTGAAATAAAATGGTTGATTTCGGTGTTAACTTCCTTCTATTTCGGTGGGCATTTCGTGATATAAATTACTTTATACTACATTGGGAACACTCCTCAATGGTAAACTTTGCTTCGTTATTTACATGAACTAACACTCCCCCCCCCCATTTCTATATCCTTCTGCCCTTGTATGAACTGAAGTAACTTTCGATTTAGACATGATTAGAGTTAATGTTCAAATATAATTACGAGAAATATTATCGTAATTTCTACTAAACACCATCAGATAGCCATTTGCAAACAGAAGTGCCAACTGTGGATAAAAGACGAAATCTGTTGAATACAAGTAACAAACATTCTACACTCTTCTGCTGTAATCGATCATAGGCATCGCTAACTTGGCAAAGAGATAGCAGGACCAGGAAGGAGAGTACTCAGCAGTACAAACCAGGTCACAGACAATCTTTGCCTAAATTCTGCATCTTTGTAATCGATCACAAATATCGATATATCGGTAAATCTGCGACAGCCACAGAAACAGCAAAAAAAAAAAATGCTGCTAAGAAATAAAAAAATACAGTACACCAAAACACAATATTGTGATTTTAAGGCACTTTTCATGCTCATTTGTCACTTTACGGACAGAAGGGGCATATTTCGCGCTTATAGACACATTTCGCGGAATTGACTAAATTTCGCGATATTTCGTGGATTCAATTTGGTTCATATTGGTATTTTAAGCATATAAAAGCTAAGTATAGCCAAGGCAGGTTCTTTTATAAAATTTCGCGCTTATCGTTGGTACCAAAAAATACGGGCCCTACTTATGCTCCGTACACATCTTGGATCAAGTATAGACATGCTACCATTAATTCAACTCTTGGTTAATAATTGTTAAACTTGTTACTGTCTAACATTCTTGAAGTCAATATTGAAGTATCGAAATCACCATATACAAGGATGCTCAGGACTAAACACAGTAGTAACAAGGGATTTTAACAAAGCAGAAATTATGGGGGGAATTTGGAAAAGTTTATAGGTCATAATACTAAAAGCAATGAATAAATATATACCACTATAGGACATAAAGAAAACTTCCGATCCTGAATATAATACTAGTGGAATAGGCTATTCTAATTAAAGGAAATGCTGGACGAGCGTACAGTAAAAGAAAAGGGAGCCAGAACATTTAATTTCACTAACATACATTTCAAAGCTGCTATAAAAAGAAAAGGAGGACATATTTCTTGGTAATCTCTATATATATAAAAGGCTTTGTCCTGACTGACTGAATGAATGACTGACTGACTGATTGACTGAATGACAGGAATCAACGTACAGCCTAAACTATAACAGGTAGAGACTTGGAATTTTGACAGTACCTTCGTTTCATAATGTAGGTGCTCACTAAGAAAGGATTTTGAAAAATTCTGATTCTAAATGCCAAAAATTAAATGTTTTTAAAAATACTTAATCCCTTTTTACATATAATTATCAATTCCAAATCACAGAATATATTGTTGCCAAATGGTATCAGGTGGGCTTGGAAAAAACAAATGAAATGCACTTTTGACAAATAAGAGAAGTTATCAAAATAATTCATGTTATAAATAAATATTACAGAATGAAATCCACTAAAATAATGGAATCACATAACTTTCTCTACCCTGGACATAGAGAAAACAAAACGAGGTATGGTAATGTGTATATTATTATATTATATCGCAGGTATTTGGAGAGAAAAGTATGAAAGTGATAATGCTTTCTGTTTAATTGCATCTCCAAAACGGCTTTATGGTAACATAAGAGTGGGAAATTTCCCGCCTCGATATTACAATTTTATGTTACAGGAATTTCTGTTTCTTCTTATTTAAACCTCTACCAGGCTTGCTGTGCACTGTACAAGCAATGGAATGCAACATTCTAGATCCTCTATGAGCCATAAAAGCTATATCAAGCGTTTTCTGAGGGAATAGTTTGAGTGTAATAAGTCGTTCTTCCTATTTCAAATTATAAACGCCTATATAAGGACCTAGAATTTAAAATTGAAAATCCTTCATAAGTTAATTTCCAATTACAAAATACAAAACCCGGGCGACGCCGGGTCTTTTAAGCTAGTATTATATATGAAGGGAAAAATAATAATTGGAGTGAGTTTTATAATTATTATGTTCACAGATGGAGGGTGATAAGGGAGTTGTTGCCAGTTCTACGAAATAGGGGAAGAAAACAGTAGAAGTTAAAGAAAGGGCGATTTGTTAAACTGATGCCTCTTCTGCCAAACATCTCTAACATGTTTGAAATATATAAATAATAGGCTAATGAATTATTTAAATTAAAACATGTTTTTTCTTCTAATAATCAATTCGTTTTTTTACCTAACATGGCAAGTATGAAGCTTATGTCGTCGATGGTTTTCATGGTTGCACGAGCAGCATGAGGACGGCCATTATCATGTTGAATCAAAATACCTGCTCTACCTGCAACCCCCTTCGATTTGTCACCATCAGATTTCCAAATTTTAAACCGTTAAAGGATCTCCTTGGAGGTCAGAAGTTCAAATCTGATGAAGACGTCCAATCGATGGTGCAGGAGTGGCTACAGCGTCAACCAAAATAATTTTTCTCATGCGGTATCGAAGCTCTTCCTATCCAATGGCGTAAGTACACTGAACTGGGAGGGGACTATATAGAAAAATAATGTACAAGCAAACATTCTTCCTGCATTAAAATAGTGGGAAAAAATTAATTGCTTTTTTAATTTGATTCTCCCGCGTATTATTAAGTGCAAGTATGGTACTTTATGAGATTGTGTGGGGGACGAAAAATGTCTGTCCGTCTGTCTGTCCGTCTGTCCGTGCGTCTGTACGCACCATAACTCAAGTACGCTTTTTCGCATTTTCATGAAACTTGGTATAAACATTCATAATGTCGATGGGAAGAACCCTATTGTTATTGAACCAAATCGATTCACCGGTACCGGAGTAATGCCCAATTTAGTGCCTATTTTAATAGTATTATATTAGAAAGGCACCATAACTGAAATATGCTGTATCGGATTTCCATGAAACTTGGTATACTCATTTATGACGTTCATGAGAAGTGCTCTATTGAATTTGAACCTAATCTGTTGACCGGTACCGGAGTAAACCCCAATTTAGTGTCTACTTTAAAGGCGCAATAACTCAAATACGCTTTATCGTATATTTATGAAACTTCGTATACGCATTTATAATGTCCATGGGAAGACGTCTATTTATAATGGATAAAATCGGTTGACCTGTTTCGGAGTAATGCTCAATTTAGTGCCTATTTTATGGTAATATACGTATTCGAAAGAATTTATAAAAAAAATGAAAATCAGTTATCTTGATAACACTGCCTATTGTTTTACTGTGATCTTATAAGGCCTTGGAAATTAAAATACAGGTAGCTATGACAAAAAAACACTATTGATTTACATGCGCTTATCCAACTAGACCGTTAAAATGACCCCGGTGGCCGAGATGGTAACGCTTTGGCCTCACATTCTGGAGTCCATGGTTCAAAACCTGAAACCGGCCAATTTGAATTTTTTTGGTATTTTTATGTGAGTGTGCGATTGTCATGATATCACAAATCTGTACAGTTCAGGTGATGCTGGAAGATTTTAATCTCATTTAAAAAAAACTAGACCTTTGTTCTTCTGTAATCCCTGCTTAATGAATAAATCTGGAGCTTAACTTGGAAATCAATTTAAAAAAATCATATTCTGCATATCATAATTGCAGTCATAACTGATTAAACAAAAACATACTGGCACTTTGTTACATCAGTTTGCTTGATTTTATTCCTTTTTGCAAAACGCAAAGTGGTTCAAGAGTTGTTTTCGCTAATCCTAAGCAGCATTTCGTATTCAGCAAGAAACCAATAATAAAAAACCTTACTGGTATATTGGTGGATTACTCAATTATATATTGAATTAGGGTATACCTCAACTAGTAATGGCCATGAAATTTATAAATTCTTCCTTTAATAAGATTTTTCAGACATAGCCCTGAACTAGAAGGTATTGAACATAGAATACACTCTGCAGGGTGCAAGCCGATGATGTTAAATCAAAAATCAAAATAAGATGAGAGATAATGTTATACAATCGACGTCAACTAGAGTTGACACTCTGCTGATGATGCAGGAACACCACCTGCGAAACGGCCGTCCAGAAGTTTACTAAGGTAAATAAAGTGCGTTGAAGAAAGTGTTTTTATTCAACTATTTGTTACACAGCGCTAAAGTCGGACACAAGAAGGAACTTATAAAGATCCAACAACGTAAACAGAAAATAGTATATTGCGATACAAGTGCCGTAAGTGGTGTTTACGGATCGAGGAAAGAGTTTGAAAAAACGTGGCGCTCGCGCCGAGTTTTTTCAATTTCCGAGATCCGTTATGCGCTTACGGCACGAGTATTGCATGCTATTTTTTGCACGATGATTATTTATATCAATTTATTTATATTAATTGAGATATTAGCTGAAAATATTATGTATGCACACTATTGAAATGGATGTTATTTTTCAGAAAGAGATTCGCATGTGTTTGTTGTTATGGGAACCGAATATTTGTAAATAAGTATGGAGGAATTTCTTTAAATAATTGTACAAATTGTAGTATTACGATAAATATATCAAAATAAAGGCGCGATGATTATTTATATCAATTTAATTATATTAATCGTGATATTATTTGAAAATATTATTTATATACATTCTTGAAGATACATGTTTATTTCAGAAAGTGATTCGTAAGTGTTTGTTGTTATGCGAACCGAATATTTGTCCTGGGGGGGCCTTGTCCATAAAGGCTTGTATTATGAGGTGTGGCGTAAGTAAATTCATAACAGCACGGAAACTCTTACCGAACATAGCAACAAGATTGCATGCGGGAATGTCAACTTACGATCCACGGCAAAAACATTCGCAAGTACCACTAATTAGTTAAGGAGTGCAAAAATAAATATGGAGTTGTGATACGAGCTTCCAAGTGCTACGTAGTTGAAATACCTAAAAGTGAATATTGACTAGTACAATAAATGAATGGGAGATACACAGGTAAAGGTTGGATGTGACATTTTAACATGTTAATTGTAAAATCATACATAATAGTAAATTATCGGACAATTAGCTAAAATCCTGAATGACATAAGAAGATCAGGTACAAAGTTATGAGATGATCCATCTGGTAGACCCATCCCTGAAAAGAAAAGAAAATTTGGTAGAATAAATAATTCTAGCTCTGTTGATCGTACAGAGTGTAGAAAATGTGACATCGACAGACTGTTATGATTAGGGACCGGATTTTTAGGTTTTTAAAAACACTGTTTTAGGTTTTCCATTAGGTGAAATAGTTTTTTTTAGGTTTTTTGACCAAAATTTTGTTTTCGGGTAGAATAATTGGTTTAATGAATTTGAATGTGCTAAATAGGATTCAATACAAAATACTTGTAAAGTTTAACTTAACAAAATTGACTTCAATTTGTGTAAACTTGCTTTAGGACAGAGCAGACGTAGAAACCCGCGGGGTGCAACGTCATAAAATAACCTCAGAAAAAGAAGTAGAAGAAGAAGAAGACGGGAAAAAAGATGAAATTCAGGTCATCGCCAATCCACTGCCGTAATAAACTCGATTTCATTTGTTTCAGCATAATTAACACGTCTTCTTAAAACTCACAGTGTGACCACTCATTATGAATAACAGGGTAGTACTAAAGGCAAACAAGCGCTTTAAAACACAGAAATCTATATTCTTGTTCAGACACGGCAACAATGGTTGTTATTACGAGTATTTTAAAAGGAATACGCCGGTACTCTTACACTTCGTCTCTTGATACTGTCCATCCTAGACGACGACGGGTTGAACGAAACGCTGGTGGTATTAATTTCAACACGACAAAGTCTCTCCGCACAATATCGATTTCTCAACTGACAATCAAAAAAGACAAAAAAGTAGCCTAAATTAGACATTTTAGGTTTTATATCCCGTTTAGGTATATTTAGTTTTTTATTCCCCATTTAGGTATTTTTAGGTGCCACAGAATTAATGTGGGTGAATCCTATGGGCATGATTCGAAAAAGTGTATGAGCGCTTTTTGTTTTGTAAGTAAGGAAAAAAATAGGTAAAAACCTAAAAATCCGGTCCCTAGTTATGATATAAACAACCAATATTATCAATAAGACTAAACTTCAAAATTAAACTTTTCTGAAAAAAAAAAATTACACTGAAGAATGCGTACTAGTAATTACTGTCAAATACTGTACAATGTAGTGTGTTATTCTTTGCTGTTAATAGAAGCATGGTGAGGTTTGTCGTTTGACAACCTTGTAATCAAGAAAGCAAATAAACTAATAAATAAATTTGAAACTTTTGGTGAAGACATCGACTACAAAATAAGATTATTATGGGTTAATGAATATTATTTGTTCCCAATTAAATATAAAATATTCATAAATAAATATTAGCCTATCTTTTTAATGCCCTGCAGTTAGGCCTATCATATAATACCACTTTCTTTTAGGGGCGGGTAGAATGTTTTCAGCTACAAAGTGATAAGCAGGAGCAGGATTCTGATGACCTAAAATTGTTTGAAAAATGACCTATAAAATGACCCTAAATTTTAAAGAAAATGTCTTAATAATTATAAAAAATGACCTAATAACTGATATTAAATATCAAATATAATTTTTATTTAGAAAAAAATTATTATTCTACACACAAAGTTATAGACTAGTTTGTACGAGTACATAATTTAAAAAACTGTAAATAACTGTAATGTTGTGAATGTTCTTTTCACGGAAATTTATACTGGCACTGAAGCACTGGCGAGTCAAAATTCGGCATTTCCTTTTGTGGTCTGCCGTATTATATTGTTGCTTATTGAGGGTAAACAGTAGTTTCCACTCAAGACGTATAGAATATATTTTATACGCCTTGGTTTGCACTCTCAAATCCAAGCAGGTGGCAGACTCTGATGCCAAGTCAATCTAATAACAATAGTAATATAATAAAAAATTTTGGCGTTTCTTTGATTCTCACTTCCGACTGAGACACGTCGACACTTTAACGCCGAATTTTTCCTTCTTGCATTAAACAAACAACACTTCAAAGACACCACCGCTAGCGACGAAAAAAAGTTAATACGCTCAATGTAAATACATGAAAATGACTACATAAGGAAGCAAATGACACGAAAATTACAAAATAATGACCTAAAAATGAAATAAATGCCCTAAAAATATAAAATTGCATAAAATGACTTAATAAAAATTCATTTCTATAATCTATAAATCTATGCCAGCCTAAGAAGGGAACCTGATGTAAACAAACAAAAGCGCGCGAAGTACTGGACTGAAATTGTATTACTACGCCATGGGCGGAGCGAGCGCACTATTTGTATCTGACAACACGTGCTTGTGTTCTGAACGAACCGAGCGGCTTAATACTTACAAATGTTTAATTATAAATTTGGAAAAATAATTCGGTGCATTGCAAAATAGAACAACATAACTTTATTTAGTACTTTTCCTGTTGAGTATAATTTTATAATTAAAATAGGCCTACTAAAGTAATATAAACAGTATGGAAATATAGAACGCCAATGAAAATTAAAAGTTAGGCCTATCTTATTATTGAGAACATGAAAGTGGTTTAATCCCGTCTATTTCCACCTCCTCTCCACCTTGTCTTTGGTGCTGCTACTGTCGGCAGGATTAATTAATCAAAGCGGTCAACAATGGCATATCACATACTGTCTGATTTCCAAAATTTCTCCTCCTTTATTACATGTTCAATATACTGTCGCCATTTCAATATTTTTCCTTTAGGATGTTTCGCAAATACATTCTCTGATTATTCATGATTATTACCCTCAACTATACTACAATCGATTTTTTAAAAACAAGCGAGCGATAGCTATATGCAGCAAGAGAAGACTGATCAACTGAATTGTAACGTAATGGCGCATGCGCACATCTCAATTCATTATGTTTTTATTATTTACTATATTTTTCTAAATACAGTGTGAACTAAAATTTGATAATCGAAAATGCTTTACTTTTTAAAAAATAAATGCACTTATTAATATAAAACACAATTGATTTTTGTAATTAGACATGGAACTATATGCTGAAATCCGCGGCCGCTGCACAGCTCCGCCAGCTGGTAGTACACGTGCTATTTGTTTTGATGAGGTTCCCTTCTAAGGCTGGCCATGATTAGGATTTATCCACAAGTTGGCAATGTCTATGCAGCATTAATAAAAAGATGACATGTCATTAGAATCCGGGCCCTGGTTGATAAGTTAACGGAATCACCGAATGGAAGAGCATTAGCAAAGTATAACGGAAGTTTGAAAAATAATTAAATTACTTCATTAAGGGTACGGTAAAAAGTTAAGTTATATTTAAATTCAAATCGTAGTAGATTTTCTAAAAAATAACGTTTATTGTAGCGGCCTACCACCAGAGATGTAATCACTAATAAATATAATTTAGTTTCGGATGAAACGTCCAGTTCCTAAACAAATTTTTTTCTTAAATATTCATTTACAAGGAGTACATTGCGTTGAACATATAAGTTACGCTAGTAAAAGTAAGTCATGTATTCAGAGCCAGCACCTGGAATTCTGGAGAATAAATCAAGAGCTTCTAGTGCTAAGGCCATACCCAGGGTCAAAGAACCTTGGCAAGAAGCAATCAATAATGAAAACACACATTTGAAAACATGGCCAATTCCTGTATGGCTAAGTATTTTTGCCTAATTGAATACCACCAGTCAGGTAAATTTCTTAATGTCTATGACAGGGGATTGGGGTTTCAATAGTGGAAGTAGGGTGGCCAGACGTCCGGCTTTTGGTCGGACTGTAAGGCCTTTTGCTAAGCAGTCCTCCATCCGGCGCGGCTTTATGCCGGACGTTGATTTGTCCCCCTTTTCGAGACTCTGATGGATCGGAAAAGCATATTAATAAAATTTGTATTTTCCCGTATGTTCCTGCCAATCCTAAGGTTTGCACGCTTGTCGATGCTATTATTTGTTTAGTTGGTGCCGCGGAAAAATCTGAATCTATTCCTAAGGTTGGCACGCTTGTCCATACGATGAAAGCGTACTATCATTTTATATATAAATGCAGTTATTAAGTAAAATTTGTCAGGGTTATACCATGTAATATCTGCTGTCCAGCCGTCCATGCCCGAAGTTTTATACTATGCTAGATTACCGAAGAAGTGTGTCCTCCTTTCTGACAATTTAGAAATGGCCACCCTAAGTGGAAGTATGTCTATAGAATCTTAGTCAAATATAACAAGTAAGCGTATTGATTGGATACCCAGGATATATTACTGGATATGAGTAGAAAATTAGTGTAGGATTACTTCCACAAAGTCTCTGGCCTTGAAGACTTACCCATCCAGCGAGCTTCTAGTTACGTCTCGTTACCAGCTTGAGCAGACTCGCATGCGCATAAGATCACTTTGCTAATGTTGAGCACAGAGTGAAGATCATGCAACACGTTGCCAGTCGTAGAAAATACTATAATACGAGTAGTTGAGTGGAGGGATAATGCTGGAGCGAGACAGAGACAGACAACACGTGGAGTGAGATAGAAGAGCTGAGCCAATCAGGGTGCAGCTACCTCCTCTAGACAAGAACTCTAGGAACAGTGACACTCGCTCCTAAGGTATATATGTAAAAACCCAGAGACTTTGTGAAAGTAATCTACTCTACTGGGAGCATTATCACACACAAAAATAAAGAATAAGTAAATAAAGAAAAATCTAATATATAAAATCGAATGTATGTTAGTGAGTATGTGGGTATGTGGATAAGTGTGTATGTATGTTCCCTATACAAATCTACATTTCTTGACCATTTTGTACGAAATTTTGCACACATACCCAGTTAAGCCCGGGAAGTAACGTGGTCCACATTAAAATTCAAACAAACTACTCCTTCCCTTGAAAATTTATGTAATTTATGAGAATATTACACTGAAAAAAATGAAATCCAATTCAGTTCTCATGACAACAGGTATTGTTTACAGTGTTCACATAGGGCATTGGGAACTACATAATATTGGACTTTAACAATTTCTGATGCTATCGATGTAAGGTAATACATTGGTGAAAATAAATAATGAATAATGAAATCCACGAAAATTATGCACAGTGTGATACAGTCACATAACTTTCTCTACCCTGGACATGAAGAATATAATTTTCTCACTTCACATTTTGATGTAGAATAAGAGGTCGTATTGTAGGGACAGCTTGAAGTGTGTGCCAACGAGTAGGCCTATGCTATAAAGAAGTCTGTGAAAAATCCTAAGCATCTAAAAGAAGACAAAATAGGATGGAACATTTTCAGTCCTATGCCCGTAGTATATTATGTCCCAGGTTTTTGGGGAGGAAAGTATCAAAGTGATATTGAATTTCTTTTCTATTTCAGCCCCGAAATGGTTGTATGGTAACATGAGAGTGAGAAATAAAATTTTCCGTCAAGACAATACAATCTTATGTAACCGGAATTTCTGTTTCTTGTTATTTCAATCCCTCCCAGGCATGATGTGTAGAAGCAAAGCTATATCTAGAATTTTCTGAGGGAATAGTTTGAGTGTGATAAGTCTTTTTTTCATTTGAAGTTCTACATACATATTATATAAGGACCTAGATTTTCAAAATCGAAAGTCCTCCATAAGTTAATTTCTAATTACAAAATATAAAGCCCGGGCGACGCCGGTCCTTTTCAGCTAGTATAAAAATGAAAAAGGAGACTAGTTGAATTACCTATAGGCCTAATCATTTTGTTGACTCATAGGCTTATTTGTTCAGTCAAGAAGTATATTCTGACACATTATTTGATAACAAATGTAAATAACAAAGTATTAAAAAATCACTTTATTAAGTGCCAGAATGGTTCTTTCAGAAATTGTGTCTGTCCGTGAGCCTATACACGCGATAACTCAAATACGGTTAATCAGATTTTCATTAAACTTGTTATACGCATTTATAACGTCCATGGGAAGAAGCATATTGCTATAGGACCAAATCGGTTGACCGGTACCGGAGTAATGCCCAATTCAGTGCCTGTTTTATGGTAATGTACTAGAAAGAATTTATCATAGGTAATCCCACGAGAGTTGACGAGTTTATCGATAGATTCGCGACTGCGCAGCAGGAGCGAATTTATCTGATGCAACTCGTCAATTCGAGTTGGATTTATTAAGACTATTCAATGAATAAAAATCCACCAGATTATACAAATAATAATAACTTTCGTGCTTTCTTCTACAAAAACAAAACTAACAGCTGCGAGATCACGGCATACTATGAATCAACCGTCCATGAATCGATCAGTGCTACCACCATTGCATATAAGACATAGTTAACTTCATTCAATTAAGCTAAAAGCAGAACAGAATAAACGCACACGAACTGGCTTGCACCGAATCGAAATTGTGTTCTTAATCAATGTACATTTCTATTATTTCAATTTCCAAACAAATTATGTTGTATGAAATAATCTGTTTTCGTGCCGCTTAGTGGCACCATCTGACTATTAATCACTGCACACTGATACTTGCGTCTCCAGTAACGACCAGACCATTTTACCCGATAAAATGCCATCCTCGCGATTCCTACAAGAATATTGTAAGATAAACGGCCGTGATTGGTCTATATCCGAGGAATTGCTAAACGTTATTGGTCAATATCAAACACGCGGCGTATGAGTTGAATAGTCAAATGCAAATCAGTTCTCATGACAACATGTTGTTTTACAGTGTTCATATACGGCTTTGGAAGTTGCAATACAGTTAGCATTGACAAATAACACTACCCACATATTCCTTCATATATGCATATAAAACTGGACCTTTGCTCTTCCTTAAGCTCTGCTTAATGAATCGATCTGGAGCTTAATTCTGTAATCTATTACAAAAATAACTTATTTTCTGCATATCATTATTGCAATATTATCACTGATTCAACAAAATCATTCTGGCACTCTGCTATATCAGTCTATCTGATCTTATTTTATTAATCTATCCGTTTCAAAGCACCCACAATTAGAACATTGTGCTTACGGCTAAGAAGTATGTGTGTTGCATAAAAATAGTTCCAGAAAGCGCTAGTTAAGGATAATATAAGAGAAAAAAGATCAGCAAAGTAGGAAAGATGTTATTAGCAATTCCGAGAAAGCGCATCTGTACGGATGTTTTGCAGTCAAACTACAGATGCAGTCGTGTGTGACAGATTGATCCTTCAAGTATAGAAGTGTGTAACTCACACATTGAATCGCTTACCCAGAGTTCATTAGTAAATATTTTTACTTCCTCTGTCCGTACCATAGGTACTATAGGTAGAGGAAGTATTGTTTTCGACCCCCAAATTCGAAGTTGAGTTTTTAACATAAATACACGTTTTGAGGCCTCTTGAACCCAAAAATACTATTTTTGGAAACATGTCTGTGTGTCTGTGTAGATATCTGTGAACAAGCTAGCTCCAAAACGGAAAACCATATGAAAACAAAATTTAATATTTGGGTCAGGTACCTTTTCAAGATGTGAACCGAAGATTGGCGACTAGTTTCTCTTATTTTTAAGGGGACTTTACATGAAGAAATTTTCGATTTTCGTAATTTTCTCGAAAACGGCTCTAGCGATTTTATTTAAAGTTTGCACATGGGTTGCTTATACTGCGAGCTAGAACTTTTATTTGAAACTTTTTTCAAAGCAATCTCTGAGGGTAGTTACAAGCCAGAAATTTGTTTGTAGAAATTTTGTCTTGCGTGATGAACAACTGAATACGCGCTCTTTCACGGCCTCTTATTCTATTTAAGAATGTGAAATAAGAAAGATGTATTGTTGGCCATGCAGGGCTATAGAGTAAAGAAATATCTGAGGGGAATATTCGAAAACATTTAGGAAATTATTCTTAACGGTGGAAAGTACAATAAACATTTGCAGTCACTTTTTTTAGGTTGTCCATAGCCTGCGTTTTTAGTCGCAACGTACAAAGAAGATGCTATACTTTATTTATAACATAACTAGCTTAAATGGCCCGGCGTCGCTCGGGTTTTGTATTTTGTAAATGCGAAAATAACTTATGAAGGACTTTCGATTTTCAAACTCGAGGTCTTTAAGGTCTTTATATAGGTATTTAGAATTTGAAATGGGGAAGAACGACTTATCACACACAAACTATTTCCTCAGAAAACGCTAGATAAGCTACAGCTTATTATAGCTTATAGCAGATCCCCGCGGCTTCGCCCACAATAATTAATAGGAAGATTATAAATTAAGAGCAAAATAATTAAACTATTATATTTACTAACACTTTGCACACGAAACATTCATAGGTCTAAATTAAACGATTGATAGGCCTAATTAATGAAACAACTGTAAATCCGGCTTTGAAGTGAATTCCACGATTAGAAAGTGCAGCATGGGAAAAATAACCTCAGATTCGAGTTCCCTGGCCTAAAAATACCCTGCATAATGTTTGTCCATTTAGGGCTATATTCACTATTCTTCTTCCGTCTAGGGTGAAAATTTCATCTGTCTGCGTGCCTTGACATTATAAACAAATGATTCGGCCATGGTGGGCTTACAAAATTCCAAGGTATGACGAAAGTAGGCAAAGTCATCTGCAATTGATTTGACAACTGAAATGAATAACTGATGCTTCGAAAGCGTAAAAAATGCACGTTTTCTTGCCGTTTTTCACTCATAACTCGCGAACGAAGGCTAAAATTAAAAATATAGTGTGACAGAAACCTTCCCGGGAATGTACCCAACAACTTCCCAAAGTTTCATGGCGATCGGATGAATGGTGTAGTAATGCATAAAGGACACACACACACACACACACACACACATACATTCATTTTTATATATATAGATTAGCGTAAATTTATAACATAATTAGCGTAAAATTGTGTTTTGCATTTCTGTACAAGGATAATATGTGAATACCGGCAACATTACCGTTAAAGAATTTTTTTCTTTATTTCAGGCTGGATACACACTAAGATGCTAACTTTTATTTGGGCAGAGGAAGTCATGTGACTTTCACATACGATTTTTCTGTGGTGTTAGGCTAAAATCCTGGTAAAGGCTGAGCAAGGATAGATTCCTGCGGTGATTTGTGCGTCTATAACAACATGCGGAGTAGCTTTGAATGTCACAAACAGCAATGGACTACAGAGTAGCAGTTGAACTATGTAACATTCCATATAATACAGATGTTAAATTGGGGCAATGATCAAGTTGAGAGGCAGCTGTTCACTGTATTACAGTCTCTAGTTACATGAAAACAATTGTATTAACTAAAAGGTTAATCGGTGGAATTGCTGAGCACGCGCAGAGCAAACACGTGTCCATCAACTCTACATTGACAATAATCACAGTTAGTGAGTCACGTGTCGATAAATTAACATCTCTGATCTCACTCGAAACAAATTTTATGTTACATGGACCAAGGAATGTCTGTACCCTAAACTTGGACAATTTCACGAACTAATGAATAAAGTTTTGGTAATAAATTCAACCTATATACTAGTAGTCTTAATAAACACCATATATTGTTTCGAATCCGATTGAGAATACAAATTTGGGATTATATACATTCATTTTATTAAAGTATATCTATATACAATTGTCAAATACTAAGTTGATTTTATTTATTATACATATGAACATTTATTAAAAGATTGTATCTCACTCTTTTTGTTTATCAGTTGGTAATGTTTGATAATTATTTTTATTATAATAATAATGACACCTTCATTAAAATTTGACCTCTTTTCTTACAGTATTGTTATTTGACGTGTTGAAAAGTAATAAGTTAGGTTAGAAGTATTAAATTTCATTAATAATATGATGGCTAATAAGCAATGTTAAAATTTATTCTAATTTAACTTTAATGTATTCTCATTAGTGAATTAAGTTATGTCATTCAATGTTTGAAAATATATACAGAGCAGAATACATATACAGAATACATTTATTTACTTATCTAAATTATGTAATATTGTAATAATTACATTAAAAGTAAGATTGCTAAAAAGCAATGAAGTTTATCAATAATGAATAAAGATCAACATACATGCATTCATGAACCATAGATTATTGTCTCTGTTGGATATTACATGAGAGCACTATAGGAGAAAAAATCCTCTGACACTGGGATTCGAACCCAGGACCCGGCTGAAATCAATCCTTATTATCTAGGAGTGTAGATCCTCCCAATTTGAAGTCGATATCTTGAAAACTGAGTAAGATGCAAGTATTTTTTGGACAATACTGTTAGTATTCCCCGATGGGGTCGTTGGAGTTTTTCAATTGCCCTAATCCTTCTGGTGGCACTATGCCCCTGGGGTTGACTCAGCCTCTGAAAGAAATGAGTACCAGGATCAATCCTGGGGGTAAAGGCGGCCGGTGCGTAAGGCTGACAACCTTACCAATTTCACGATCCGAAGTATAAAAACTGGGAGCCTCAATCTCCTGGAACCCTCTGGGCCTCCATTGGCCTGTATAGGGAATACTTTACCTTACTTTACTGTTAGGATTATTGGTACTTCCGGTAGTCGTTGTTTCCTGCAATAGCGTAGGAAAGTGGGGGGTCCTAAAATTCTATGCAAGTTTAATTATTTTACTACTGAATAAAATACTACTTGTAAATGTAGGCCTATTATTTCCACTGTTCCATGTGTTATTTAACTTTTCTTATAAATAGTAATAAATGTTATAACTTAGGTAACGGTTTTTTGTTTAAGTTGGCATGCCTTAAAATACAGTACAATCCATGCGTGCAATATCTTCAGTTTCCATGAAAACGTTCACCACCTGTGCTCTATGAGGAGGAGCATTATCATCCATCAGTACGAAGTCTGGGCCCACAGCACCTCGAAACAACCGCACATGAGGTGTCAAGATGTCGTCACGATACCTGACAGCAGTTAAGCCTTGCCGATTTTCTTAACTCTGAAAGTCGAAGGCTCTGCATTTGACATTTCATTTGCCCTTGTATTTCCAGTTTTTGGAAATCTTTATTATCTTTATGAGATCTGTCATACTTTCTGGTAGCCTTTTTCCAAATCTCCCAGATATTCTGTTGCCAGCTGGTTACAAATCTAAGAGCTAAACGTTTCCACAAAATTGTCATAGAGTGCATTTTTTCTTCAAGTTAGCAAAACTGACTCCAAGACATATATGATATTTTCCCGGGCTACTAACCAGGTGGTGAATTGGATTAATTCCGACGTTTCGAAGCCAAACTGAGGCTTCATTGTCAAGGAGAATGAAATGCCGGGATTAGATGGCGTGTATTTATAGGACTGCTGTGAATGGGGACATCCGGATTGGAGAAATGATTTGTTGAAGACCAACCAATCAGGAAACAGATGGGTGCTGTAAGAACAGGAGGGAAAATTAGAGAAGTAGAATCGGTCCAAATAAGGGCCAACGGTCAATAGGTAGTGAAAATAAATTGTTATTATATAGGTGGTGGTGGAAACGAGAAAAAATTGGAAAAGAGGGAAAAACCGGTCCAAATCAGGGCCAATGTTTTTAATTACTCTGGTGGTTCATTGGAAGGTGTGCGGTTGGCTCGTAGCTCGTTGGTTAGTAGCCCGGGAAAATATCATATATTACCAGCACCAGGAAAAATTCAAAGCACATTTGACTCCAAGACCTTTACTAGGGGGTCCACTTTACTTTACTAAGGTGTACATTATCTGCTCTTGGGCACAGCAAAACGAGGACAGAAAGAGAGTTAAATAGAGTCGGATGGGAAGATAGAAACCGCACCAACACCTGTAACAAGCGAATTACGTGAGGCAGAGTAAGCTTGCATAATATGCAGATTGCTGTCGAGTGAATAACCCAGTTAAGCGCATCATTTACTCTTTACCTGATGGATTACAGCGCTCAAGCGCGAGAAACTGATTTTATATAAAAGTACGCTCACCTGGAGATAACAACGGGTCCATCCATTGCAACTTGTACTTTGTTACAGTCTCTCACTGATAAGTTACAAATATCATATGAAATAATTCTATTACACTTCCTAATAAACTTGGAAAATTCAGCTTTGGTATTCTCAGAAAATTCTCTCCCATAATATTATCATGTAATGTCCAACAGAGACAATAATCTGTGGTTCATGAATGCATATACAGGGTGTTTCAAATATACTTTTACAAACTTCGGGCATGGATTCCTTACACCAAAAGAAGGAAAAAAGTTCATATGAACATATGTCCCATAATCCTTCTTTTCTCGTTAGGAACTCTTCAACACATTGGTACACTCTTAACAAATCAACACACAAAACTCATAACAAATGCTCGAAATGTCCTCCTCTTGCTTCTAGACATGCATGCACTCGTCGAATCATGGACTGTCGCACCCTTTCAAATGCTCCGGGATGGTTTCGAATGGTTTCGCAGGCTTCCATGACACGCCCAGATGGATAAGCAGAGGAGGACCAGTTCCATGGCCTGCACGTTCTCCCGACCTCAATCCTTTGGATTTTTATCTCTGGGGGCACCTTAAACTGTTGGTTTATGGAGCAGAAATCCCGGATGAAGAAACTTTTCATCGACGTTTTTACCCTGTATATATCTATCTTGAATGTTACTGTACAATATCAGTGGGAGCTCGGTCACAAAAAGTACTAATTAGTGTGCCTCACAGTATTGCATATGACATAACTTGTCAGTGATGTAGACCATTAAGGGCAATCAGTCATAGGAGAGAGGTTCGATCATGGCCTGTAAAGCGAACTCTGGCTTAGCTCAGTTGGTAGAGCATTGGCGCGAATAGCCAAAGGTCCTGAGTTCAAATCTCAGTATCAGAGGAATTTTTCTCCTGTAATATTCTCATGTAATGTCCAACAGAGACAATGCATATATATCCACTTAATATTCTTGTTAAAGCAAAAAAAACCTTTATTGCCCAGATTTGAAATTCAAACGTAACTTCAGCATTTTAAAGAATAACATTTTGTATGCACTATCATTGGTGATTGCTACTAAGTTAAAATTCAGCATTTCCCGGGCCATGTGAATGGGGGAGAGCATCGGTAATAATTGTAATCAAACACTGGACAATGCCTGGGTGGTTACTTCAGACTTGGCTAAAGTGATACCTGTGTTTACATCTTTACTAGTCAGAAGTTAAGAAGGTTACAAACTGATTGTGTAACTAAATAATAACTCACAAACGAAAGCGAAAATAAAAATTCCGGCTTCGAAGTGCATTTTCCGACCCTTCAGTCCACCTATGATTAAAATTTCAAATCTCTGCGTTGAGTAGATTTTCCTGGGCATCGCGTACAGACAGACAGGAGGAAGGAAGACAGACACTTTCTTTTATTAATATAGATAAATCAAATCTTTGAAAATATATAGGCTATATATATATATATATATATATATATATATATATATATATATATATATATATACTGTAATGATAAACAAACCTCGGGCTACTGGTATACCAAAAAGTTTCAAAATATGACTATGTTTATTTAAACCGAGTACGCCTACAATTAAATTACTATATGGCCTAATTTTAAAAAAATCCTTTATTTACTTGAAACAGAACAATTGATGTATATGATTAAATCAAACCACAACATTTGTCACAGACATAACTAAACTTCTTCGTTTCGGTTTTTTATATATATTTTTTATTCTTTCTTTTGGCGGAAGGGAGTGGATAGGGAAGGTCACATTTAATCTGAGGGCCACATGGGTAGACTATGCTTTGCGGTTTTACCGTGGGAAAATATTGAAATACCTCCATATGGGAAGTTCTGACACTTTAAGTAAGTCAAGATCTAGGGGGGACAGCATCCATCACGAGAAAGGGAAGGAAGAGTCCAGCTGGACCCCCTCTACACATCTGTGCCATTTCCACATTTCAGTTTCTTTTTATAATTTGGATGATGTTAACGCTTTAGCTTGGGTTTGACGTTGAAATTAGATATAAGATACATAGCATTTGATAGGACTATTTAGCAAATATTATATTGATAAGCAACAAGTTATAGTATACTTGCCCAGTAACTACGGGCCTAAACCAAAAATGTATGTACATAATAATATAAAATCAGGTAAACTGATATAACCAAGTGCCAGTATGTTTTTTTTTTAATCAGTGATACACGCAATTATGATAGGCCCATGCATAAAAGTTATTTTTGTAATAGATGTCCGAGTTAACTCCAAAAACAAAATGTGCCGGCAATAATAATAATGATGCAATAGACCTACGATTCGCTGATATCTCTGTTTCAATTTAAAGCAGCCTTAAAGGTTATGAATGAATAATAAGCATATGAAATCTATCTGTCAGGAATTACATTAGGTATATTGCTGCACAGGAACGATAAGAAAAATACTCACAGTAAAATATAGCCTAATGTAAATATCGGTAGTCTACATAACCATAGAATACACATTATAATATCAATATTCAACGGATAGTTGTTATAAATCGTTTATTTAAATTATTATTTAGCCACACTGACATCGTTATGAAGATACAAATCAATCAAGGTTGCTAACAATATGAATAAACGATTGGCAATTTGTTAAGTTTTTTTAATACATTGTGGGCCTTGAAAGAATATTGTTTACAAAATTAATATTGATATACTCGTTACTTCGGTACCGGTCAACCGATTTGGCCCTAATTCAATAGGCTTGTACCCAAAAACGTCATAAATTCGTATACCAAGTTTCAAGAAAATCCGATAAAGCGTATTTGAGTTATCCACGCCTTTGTGATATATTACCATAAAAAGGCACTAAATTGGGCATTATTCCGGTACCGCCCAACCGATCTGGTCCAATATCAATAGACATCTTACCATGGACATTATAAATAGGTATTCCAAGTTTTATGAAAATCCGATAAAGCGTATGTGAGTTATGGCGCCTTTAAAATATACACTAAATTGGGTTTTACTCCGGTACCGGTGAACCCATTTGGTCCAATTTCAATAGGGTTCTTCCCATGGACATTATAAACGCGTAAACCAAGTTTCATTAAAATTCGATAAAGCGTATTTGAGTTAGAGCGCGTACAGACACACGGACGGACGGACGGACGGACAGACGGACAGACATTTTTCGTCCCCCACACAATCTCATAAAGTACCATACTGGCACTTAATAACTTTGGCAACTGCGTTTTTATTTGCGAACTGGATTAAAACTGTATTCAACACGTAAGACAATATGACAAGAGTTTCGATCTAATAGTTCAAGTTCTATATAATTTATAAAGACTACTCTTCGTATAAGAAGGCATCGCTATAGATGAGGGAAGATTAGTACTGTATACATGACGTAATATTCTTTAAGTGAAATCGACTAATAATGGGTATTGATGGAATAAAGATTCCATCTTCTAGCATGTGTCTAACTGTAGCCAGCTCATTTGGTAGAGCATCAGCAGGGCAGTCGAAGACATTGGGGTCTTTTGTGAGTGTCGGAGGATTTTTTCTCCTAATTATTAGAGGCTAAAGTTTGCATCTCGAATACAACTCTTTGAGTAACATTTGTGCAATATCTGAAATATTATTTAAAATAAAGCATTGTGTGCAACTGTCAGCCTCTACCACGCTCATGTCGAAATTATGGATCAGTGGTGAAAATCTCACTCGTACAGTAAAATATTCCTTAGTCGTCAGCTAGAACTTTAATAATAATAAAAAAAGTGTGCGTGGAACGCCACGCGACCGATGTGAAACTGGTTTTAATTTTTGGATTTTTTCAATTTTTGGATTGTTGGAGTTTTTAATATTGGATTTTTAGACTTTTTAAATTTTAGACTTTTTAAATTTTAGATTTTTGGATTTAATGTTTTTATTTTTTAAGTTTCTTAATTTTAGAATTTTGGGTTTTTAAATTTTGGATTTTTTAAATTTTGGATTTTTGGATTTTTTGTTTTTGTTTTTTTAAATTTTGGATTTTAAATTTTTAAATTTTTTAAATTTTTTATTTTTAAAATTCTGGGTTTTTGGATTTTTTAAATTTTGATAAGCCTAATCATTGAGTTGATTGTTTTCTGTGCAGTCCGTTCCGTCACACCCTACTAATTTCGTGACGATTTTGTTCGTAATGCAAGTTTGTGTTAGCTCTCGATTTACTCCTAGCTAAAGAAGTTTCACTTCAATAATAACAATATTAATAATAATAATAATAATAATAATTTATTGCATCTTTAGCTATATATTGTGTAGATAGACATTGTCAATAATAAGGTTACAGTGACTGCAGAAATAATTTACGTAAAAATTCCTTAAAAGAATAAACTGTCTTCGCATACAAATACTCTTTCAGTTTACGTTTAAAACACCTGAGATTTTTCACATTTAAAATACTAGGTGGTAAGTTGTTTATAACTTGACTAACCATGTAAACTGGCGATTTCGTGTATCTAAAAGTTCGATATTTAAAAATATGAATAACATCTTTGCTCCTTGTTTTGTGCTCTGAATTAAAGGTGAACTTATCTTTGTTGTTAAAATAAAATAAAGCAACCTTGTACACTAAAATTCCAGTTACTGTTAAAATCTTGTTATTTTTTAAAACCATTCTTGAAGACTCCCTTGGTGCCAAGTTAAAAATAAGTCTTAAGATTTGCAAGAATCACCCTATCCATATTCGTTGCCCTGCCCCAAATCAGTAAGCCTATATTGTAGGAAATAATACTATGTCCAAGAGAGAAATACACATTTAGAAGACTTGCAATGTCCATAGAATGTTTTAAAACCCTGAAAGCAAAACATAGCTTATAACATGATGTAGGCTTTCACGGCCGGTGTCCATATTGTTAAAACTTTCCGGGCTCTGTTGCCGTGGTCCATCGGATTGCTTTCCGGACGTTTCGCCCACTTTTGCGGCACACCACTTCTTAAAATTATCAACGGTAGTAGACACTTTCGTATACAATGCCGCAACGGTGTCAGCTGTCACAAGAAAGGTTGTATCATCAGCGTACATTATCAGACCTTCGGGATTTGCAATATATTCAAGAGCATTGGCATATAAATTAAATAACAGAGACCCAAGGACAGACCCTTGAGGAACATCATAGATGAGGTAATGTTCTTTTGACATTGTGTTGTCAATCTTAATAGATCTCCTGGATTTTATAAAGGAAATAATTAAGTCATTAACAATGCCTCTAAAACCCAGATGCGATAGTTTATGCTTCAAAAATTCATGTTCAATTGAATCAAAGGCACTGGATAAATAAAACAGAATACCAACAACATACAAGTTCTTATCAGTACTGCGATATATGGTTTCTATGAAATCAACGGAGGCTGTTTCGGTTGACTTACCATCGGCTGTTAAATCCACTTGGAAGTTAAATTATAACATACTTACCCACATTGGAACAGTTTGATTTTTTTTAAAAAGATATTTGTATTTATTGGGTGAAGTGATACTGACCGGTGTTTATTACCGGAAGGTCGATAAACCCGCATGAAGGGCGCAAACTCCACCTCGCTCTTTTCCTCATCTCTCAATAGCAGCCTTACAAACTCTCTCTATAGCCGGTCAATATCATCGCTAAAGCGGATTATCTTCCTACAGTTTCCTCAGTTACAAAGGTCGAAATCAGTATTTGGTATCAATAATAATTCAACTTTTTTGTTATTTTTTTTAAAATTAAACCAATTGTAATTTCATCAACTTGTTGAATAACTAGGAGGTGCCCGTGGCTTCGCCACGATAATTCTTTTAAAAATTAAAAGTATAATAATTATTAAAGCATTATATTTATTAACACTTGCACGCGAATCATTCATAAACTAAGCCATTAATAATTAATGAAACAGCTAAATTCCTGCTTTAGAGTACATTCCACGACATGAAAGCGCCCCCTGGGAAAACTATATCAGAATCGATTATGCAGTTCCAAAGAACCTGTGAACACATAATACGTATTGTTTCTCAACTGTTTATTGACATGAATATGATGCGAATTTTATTTTATCAATTCAGTGTAATTTTCAGAAATTATATAATGTTTCAAGGGAAGGAATGGTTTGTTTGGATTATTATTATCAGCGATATTTCAAGAGATAAAAGCATCAATATTTTACAGCTGTTGCCCCCGGCTTCGCCCGCCATTATTCATTGACTCCAGGATTTTTAAGAAAATTACACTGGTAGATTATTAAAAATGTTTGTGGTTCAGAGCTATGAAAATTGTAAGTAAAAATAAAATTAGAATATTTGTTCATTGTGTTCATTTCACTTAGGCCTTATATAATAACGAAACGGTTTTTCCTTCCTAATTTTGTAGTCGTCATGAAAGTTTAGACTGCGAAAGACGAACATCGCCGAGTGTACCCGATGTCTCACGAAGCGGGCGAGCAAGCACGCTATTTAGGGCCGTTGAATTGTATAAGAGTAGATTCTTGTTTAGTTTTCTAAATTGCCATAATTGAGGACCGTTTTGACAAAACTCAACATGTGCCGAAACATAAATTGTTCAGGAGAAGGTTTCTTTAGTTTTTATTAACGTATAGAATATAGAAAACCTTGCATATTAAGGCTTCAGAATAAATTGGTTATGTTGACTTTTCTTATGTTCTTTTTTCACCATTTTAAAGATTTAATTTCAAAGCACTTAAAACCATTAAAAAACGAATTTGGCAAAAAATGGAGATGTTGAGTTTTGTCAAAACGGTCCTCAATTGGTGTTGGGTTCCGGTTTCCTTTTAACAAATTTTGTAACAACCCCATTTCATAAAACTAATTTATTGTTTTGAAACAAATGTGTAGTTTCACTGGTGGAGTGGAAGAGAATGTGTCATGGCCTTAACTTCGAAGACATAAATAATAATAATAATAATATTAATAAAATATGTGAAACTCACATAACTTTTATGCCCAAATAAAAGTTTGCATCTTTGTATATATATATATTACTAGCTTAAAAGACCCGGCGTCGCCCGGGTTTTGTATTTTGTAATTGGAAATTAGCTTATGAAGGATTTTCAATTTTAAATTCTAGGTCCTTATATAGGCATTTATAATTTGAAATAGGAAGAACGACTTATTACACTCAAACTATTCCCTCAGAAAACGCTTGATATAGTTTTTTATGGCTCATAGAGGATCTAGAATGTTGCATCCCATCGCTTGTACAGTGCACAGCAAGCCTGGTAGAGGTTTAAATAAGAAGAAACAGAAATTCCTGTAACATAAAATTGTAATATCGAGGCGGGAAATTTCCCACTCTTATGTTACCATAAAGCCTTCATACTTTTCTCTCCAAAAACCTGCGATATAATATAATAATATACACATTACCATACCTCGTTTTGTTTTCTCTATGTCCAGGGTAGAGAAAGTTATGTGATTCCATTATTTTAGTGGATTTCATTCTGTAATATTTATTTATAACATGAATTATTTTGATAACTTCACTTGTTTGTCAAAAGTGCATTTCATTTGTTTTTTCCAAGCCCACCTGATACCATTTGGCAACAATATATTCTGTGATTTGGAATTGATAATTCTATGTAAAAAGGGATTAAGTATTTTCAAAAACATTTAATTTTTGGCATTTAGAATCAGAATTTTTCAAAATCCTTTCTTAGTGAGCACCTACATTATGAAACGAAGGTACTGTCAAAATTCCAAGTCTCTACCTGTTATAGTTTAGGCTGTACGTTGATTCCTGTCATTCAGTCAATCAGTCAGTCAGTCAGTCATTCATTCAGTCAGTCAGGACAAAGCCTTTTATATATATATTATGTATGTCATTATCTTCATGTAAATTGACTGTAAAAATAAAGAGAATGTCCTTTTACATCACATCGCATTCTCGGAGGATACATAACCCAAATAAAATATGATTAATGCACTCACGTAACTTTCTTTATTTAAGCATAGCCAATGCATCTTCCTCACTTCACATTCTGATACAGAAAGAGAGGCCATAATGCAAAGAGCACGTAATAATTTATTGTTTGAACAACAACTAAGTTGTTTGAACCTGATGCAAAGCTTTACTGTTCACCATGCAAGACAGAGTTTCTACAAACAGTGGGTGGCTTATAACTGTTCTCCAGAGAATCTTTTTTTGAAAGAAGAAAAAAATATTAAAAAATAAAAATAAAAAAAAATAAAAATAATAATAATAATAATAATAATAATAATAATAATAATAATAATAATAAAAGTTTTAGCTCTTAGTTAAAGCACCCCATGTATAACATTTAAACAAAATCGTTAGACCTGTTTTCGAGAGAATAAGAAAGAAGTCCTTTGAAAAATAAGAGAAAGTTGTCGTCAATCTTCGTGTCACATCCTTAGAAATACCTAACCCAAATGGAAAACTTCCTTTTCACAGGATTTTCCGTTCTTGAGCTAGGATGTTCACAGATTACACACACACACACACACACACACATACATGTTTGTGAAAATAGCATTTTTGGATTCAAGGACCTCAAAACGTGTATTTGTACTAAAAACTCAACCTTGAATTTCGGGGTCGAACACAATTTACTTCCTCTACCTACAGTTTTTTTTTATATTTTTTTAATTTATTAACTGCATGCCCCATTACAATGTAATATTACATGCATTAACTTACAGTCTTACATTTGAATTCATATTTACATTTGAGTTAGATACGAATCATTCCTGATGGCTTTAAATATTTAAACATCCTATTTTACATTAACTGGCTCATTTTTACAATATATCAGTATAATACACTATGTAAGTTACGTATGTATGTTCTCATTGTGCAATACTACTTAACTTAATTGTCGTTTATAAATTAATTGAGTGAATATATTTACAAAATGCTTTCAAGTGATTATGTACAAGATTCTGATTTGTCACTGGCCACTTTCCACCATTTTTCTGTATTTCTTCTATTAATATACGCCTTTGTTGCCGTATGTCCCTGCATTCATATATAAGATGATTCACTGTTTGTTGTCCGTTATTACATGTGCATTGAGGATCATCTGTGAGGTGAAACCTATGTAAATAAGCTTTGGTTTTTCCGTGTCCTGAAACTATTGCTGTGAAGGTCGGTGTCATGGGAAGTTTTTTCTTTAGCTGGTCCTTTATTGAAGGGAAGAATGATTTACTAAGGGCCCCTTTGTTCGTGCTGTTCCATCTCTGCTGCCATTGTTGATATCCTGCTTCTTCTATTTCTATTTTTGATGAAAGATTTTGGAACCTTTTGGTATATGCTCTGTATTTCATCATCTTCCGCAGCTTCTTTTGCCATTTTATCTGCCAACTCATTACCATTAATACCCACGTGGGCTTTCACCCAACTGAAGTGTATTGTCCACTGGTTCTGTTCTAAAAGTTTGAGCACGTTAAGGGTCTCCTCTGCTATAGAATTATGTTTGCTGTTGTTGTGCAATATGGCTAAAGCTACTTTGCTATCTGTATATATAGCTGCAGTCTTCTCTCCATTCGGCGTATCACTCATCATTTGTAGCTCTTGTAGTGCTTTCAATATAGCCAGTTGCTCCGCCTGGTTGTTGGAGCAATTTCCATCCAGCTTGAATTTCAGCTGCCGGGTTAATATGTTGTGTTTATACAGTACTGCTGCAGCCCCTACTCTTCCTTCTATTTTGCTCCCATCCGTGAAGATACTGTAGGCATACGCTGCATCGTCCTCTTTAGCTTCTTTAATGTGAGGGCTTTCTGCCGGATGGATCCAGGCTCTTGGTGGCAGTGGTGCATCATAGTCTCTTTCTCCATCCTCTACCTACAGTGTATATGGTACGGGCAGAGGAAGTAAGCAATATTCAATTCAAATAAATATATTTCATTCGTCAAATCATGACAAATATACTTTTACATAAACAAAAAAAAAAATAACTTATATATATATTTTTTTTTTCAGAATATACGAGGGGCATACTGAAAGTCGTAAGCAACATTTTTTCACAACCTTAATCTTTATTTGTAATTGAAACCAAGTATATCATCTCAATCTACAGACCTTACTTTCACTTTTCCACATAGTCTCCGTTTTCTTGCACACATGTTTTCCATCGTTCTGCAAGTTTGAAAATACCCTTGCGATAGAATTCCTTTCCAGCTGTCTTCGCTTTCTTCTTCGATGGCGAATTCAAGTGGTGCCATTCCATACTCTGTCGTTTTGTTTCAGGTTCATAGTAGTAGTAGTGTATTTATTCTAATTCTCACATATAAACCACATTATTTACATTAACCGGCGCACGGGTCGGTGTCGACCATACGTGCTCACTGCATACACTTAAATTATTGCCCCATAAAAAACCCAATTGAAAAAAAACTATATTCTATTATTTACATAACCCCAGACGTAACCCCCCACCCCCAAACAAGTAAAAATTTCATAGACACATAGACATTATTAAGACAAAAAACAAAAACATAATAATAAAAAAAATAATACTTCGATTTCCTTAATTCTCTAAATCTAGGCTTTCTCTCATACATCTAACTTTCTGCTGAAATTTACATAACCCGTGCCAATTGTGCTCATCCAGTAATAGATTTAGACATGCCTCCCTACTTCTTTGCGAGTTTAAAAATTTGTCGGGTAGCATCATAACTCTCCAGCGCTCTGTAACTCCACATTTCAAATTCATAATGATGGAACCAGCTTTCATCTCCAGTCACAATACTCGTCAAAAATTCATCACCTACATTTCGAAATCTCTGAAGAAGGTTTTGGGCAATGGTTCGTCTCTGACGTTTGTGGTCCTCGGTCAATAAACGTGGGACTCAACGGGCACAAACCTTCCGATGACCTAACCTGGGAATCATTTCGTGCACCGTACTATGTCCAACTGCAAGTTGTGCAGCGATTTCATTCACAGTAATACGCCTTTTTCCTTTTATATCAAACGTAAAATGGGATAATGTGCATAATGGTAATACCATACTCACGAAAGTAAAGCTTATAGGGCAAAACTAATGGCACATTTGGCATCAGCGACCTAAATATACCCAAGAATAGGTACAAATTTGAAGACACCAAAATGTCTGTTGGTCTGTGTTATTAAATGCAATATGGCGAAGTATGTTCCTTTTTATGGTCTCTACAACTTTACTGTGATAGATTTTCATGTATCTTTCACCGTAATGGAGATGAATTGAAAAATGGAAAATCGATAAGAGTAACTTTCCCTTGAGTAATTTCTAGTAAAAGATGAATGTCGCAATTTTATTAATTTATGAACACAAATATTGATATCATTTTTCATGAAATCGATTGAGCCAGTTTATTGAAAAATAAAAATTTTGAATTAAGTTTTTATCAAAAACACCCAATAATATTTTAGTATTAGAAAGGAAATTCTAAGGACGGCATTAAGAGCCCTACAAAGCATAGTCCAAAAGTACGAGAAAATACAATGCATCAGTCCAGCAGAGACAAACAGACATCCCTCCAAAATCTTTTGTCTTCGGTTTTTAGGCACCGTGAAACATATTTTTTTCCAGTGTTATCTCAACCAACCCCCGTTATATACTAACTAGCATGTGCCCGCGATAATTATTTCAAAAATTAAAAATTAAGAGCATAATAGTTAAATCATTATATTTATTACCACCTAAATCACGTGGACTACATACCACGATTAGATAACATCGCCTGGTAAAAGCGACCTCAGATTCGAGTTCCTTGGTCCAGAAAACCCCTGTATAGTGAGTTTCGTCCAAATAAAACAATGTTTGACCATATTAGGGCTTACAACATTCAAGCGATCGCGAAAGTTTTATTTCAAGGTATGACAAAAATAGACAAAGCCAACTGTAATTGTCAAACTTCCGTTTAATTTAATTCCAAACCCATCTGAAACCCACTGGCAACAATACTTTTAATGTCAAATGTGATTCGGATTCGATAATTCTGTGTAAGAAGGTGTTAAGTATTCTCAAAAACATTTGACTTTTGGCATTTTAAATCAGAATTTTTCAAAATACTTTCTTAGTGAGCACCTACATTATGAAACGAAGGTACTGTCAAAATTCCAAGTCTCTACCTGTTATAGTTTAGGCTCTACGTTGATTCCTGTCAGTCAGGACAAAGCCTTTTATATATATAGAGATGCTACATTAATTCGTTACCAACATATAATATACTAGTGTCCAAAATTAAAGCAACAAATTGATATTTCTCCTTCCTGTGTCTACTATACGAGATATTCATATAAGATGAAAGCTATGTCCGTAGAGTAGGATTACCTCCACAACGTCTCTGGGGTTTTACGTATATACCTTAGGAGCGAGTCTCACCGCTCGTAGAGTTCCTGGCTAGCGGAGGTAGCTGCACCC
The DNA here is from genome assembly GCA_964059195.1 of Ectobius pallidus. Taxonomy (NCBI): domain Eukaryota; kingdom Metazoa; phylum Arthropoda; class Insecta; order Blattodea; family Ectobiidae; genus Ectobius; species Ectobius pallidus. Next base: position 7,375,945 of record CAXKWD010000008.1, on the reverse strand, counting down.
TGATTGGCTCAGCTCTCCTATCCCGCTCCACGTGCTGTCTGTCTCTCTCGCTGCGAGATTATCCCTCCACTCAACTATTATAGTATTTTCTACGACTGGGGACATGTTCACTCTCTGCCCAGCGGTAGCTTACTGATCTTACGCGCACCGAATTCGCGCATCTTGGTAACGAGACGTAACGAGAAGCTCGCTGGCTGGGTTTGTCTTCAAGGCCAGAGACTTTGTGGGAATAATCCAACTCTACAGTCGTGTTCTGAACTGAAGATGACATTTATGTCATGTTACAAACATGCAAACGATGACGTCAGTGCACAAATCAAAAGGGCAGTGCACTTATCAAAAGGGGCACTGAAGCATAGCGTTTCTTGCTTTGTCCAATATCAACGTTTGCTGTGTAAACATTTACTGCAGGTATAAGATGGCACAGAGAAGACGCCTAGAAAATTCTCTTCGGTGGAGGGCCATAGGAAGAATGGAAGTAGGACAGTCTCAAGCTGATATGGCCAGATGGCTTAATGTGAATCGTTCTGTTGTTTCTCGGATGTGGCAACAGTTTGTAGAGTCCGAAAATGTATCCCGAAGACCAGGGCAAGGACGACCAAGAGTGACATCGGAAAGAGAGGACCGTTATTTGGCTGTAAGGGCACGACGGTACCGCCGTAGTACTGCATGACAACTGGCATCTGACCTCACAGCATCCACTGGAACAGTTGTATCGAGGCAAACGATGTACAGAAGGCTTCGGCAGAGAGACCTTTATTGCCGGAGACCTGCTGTATGTGTACCCCTGACGCGTATTCACAGAAGAGTACATCTAGAGTGGAGTCATCAACATGCCAACTGGACGGTCGAACAGTGGGCCAATGTTTTCTTTACAGATGATTCCAGATTTTGTCTTGAAAATGACTCTCGACGGATTCGCATCTGGAAAGAACCTGGAACACGATTTCGGGACTCAAACATCGTGAAAAGATACCTATATGGAGGTGGATCAATAATGGTGTGGGCAGGAATTCGGTTGACTATCCGTACACCTCTTCATGAAGTTGTACGGGTAAATCGGCAAGGTTTAACTGTTGTCAGGTATCGTGACGCGATCTTGGCACCTCATGTGCGGTTGTTTCGAGGTGCTGTGGGCCCAGACTTCGTACTGATGGATGATAATGATAATCCTCATAGAGCACAGGTGGTGAACGTTTTCATGGAAACTGAAGATATTGCACGCATGGATTGGCCTGCTCGCTCTCCCGATTTGAATCCTATAAGGCATGTCTGGGATGCACTAGGGAGACGACGTTCTTCACGTGAACATCCACCAACCACTCTCCAGGTCTTGTGAACTGCTCCGCAGGAAGAATGGGCGTTATTGCCTCAAAATGAAATTGATGACATTATTCACCGCATGCCACGCCGTTGTGAGGCCAGTATTGCTGCCAGAGGTGGTCACACCCCATACTGAGCACATTAACGCGTTTTTCTGGATGTGTGTGAAAGTCATTATGCGTGCAAAAGAAAGAAAAACAGGACTTTTGTTTACTGGTATGCATAAACGTTGCAATAGTTCACTTCCTTTATTCATCATATTGTTTATACGTTAGTATCACCTGTTTATACTGTTTTGTGGCAAAATAAACCACCAAAGATGAAATTTCGGTTTGTTGCTATAATTTTGGACACTAGTGTAATAGGTTATGAAACTATGTACATTTGTATACAAGTACTGTTTATTATGACGATTGTCTGTAGGCTAGGAAGAAGACAATGTCATTGAAGACAATTGATCATTCCATGTACTCAAGGCAAAAGGCCTATAATATGATTTTTTCGACGCATTTAATTATTTTTGTTCGGCCATACTATAAAAGCCGTTTCACACGCATTACTACCAAATAATGACATTGTTTCAAATGTAATATATTTATTTTATGAAAACGGTCTTTTGTTAACAGTCTCCATGAAATCTTCGGGAATGTCAATTTTTTTTTACTTAGAAACGAATAAGACTTTGTGGTTTACCGTTATGTTCGACAAAAAGTTGCTTTCTTGCCACTTAGATTGAAACTTCCGTTTCTCATCTGCAATGCGTCGTTTCTTTGTTTCCGACATGTTGAACTAAAAGGCATGGCCAAAGGTATACTAGATAAAGACAACACGATGCAGAGTTGAGAACAGTTTGGAATAGTGACATGACTTTGGATCTAAACTTCTTTGGTGAAGGCAGCCGAAACCATTACAAAGTACTGCCATCTCTCGTGTGGGAAATGTACTATTACTATTTTATACTGCCATCTAACATTTTAATAGAAACATCAAAACTAAGAGAAAGAGATTACTATGAAACACAGTTTTAAATTATGCCATTGGTTCATATATATAAATTATTGAATAATGAAAACTGTGGAAGAAAGTCGCAAAATAAGCACGAAGCTCATGGTGACACTGATCAATGTCGATGTTCTTAATCCTTGCAATCGATCCGCATCCTCAGATCGATAAGAGTACATATTCGACTGGCATGTAATGGCGGAGAATGGTTTACATCGGGGGTGTGTCGGTGGAAAGTTTGAAAGGTTTATAACTTGTTAGAAATACAGACCGTGTGCCCATGTTGCCTATTCTTTTAGCGGTGTGTTTCAAGTTGTGTGTTAATGTTTGTGTGGATCAGTGGTTCAGTGAACTGCCTATTTGACTGGGACATACTACGCTTCAGATGGCTGAGGTAAGCACACATAGCACACAAACATAGCATGCATTGTCTGTAACAGTATAGAAAAAATATTTGTCACCAGTATAATAGGAAACGAACGTAGGTCTGTTGACGTTTCTTTAATTTGCAATCAAGTTTTCATGTCTACCTAATGCATGGACGAGGAACTCAGGGTTAGAAGGGGAAGTGTGTGTTGTGTACCTCACTCCAGTTGAACCAAACTGTGTGCCTGTGTGCCCGCTTCCTTGGGCTTTTAGTGGTGGACGTGCTTTGATGTCAATAGCCTCAATTTTATTACGGTCACATAACGAGAATGAACCCCAGTTATTCCAAAAGTTCTGTCATGCAGATAAAAATAGCATAATATACACTACAACAGTGGTTGCCAAAACTGTACCGTCAGAGGTAACCCACCCTCCTTCACTCCTATCTTGCCTACAGTCTCTCAATAATGTCGTGGAAGCTAATTTAGGTAAAGTATAACCGGAGTTCGAAGACTTCAAAGCAATGAAAAATTATTTTCAACTTTTCGAAACTTCGGGGGTGGTTACACACTATGTTTATTCCCTCTCACGCAGCGGGCCCGGGTTCAAATCCTGGTCAGGACAAGTTACCTAGGTGGGGGTTTTCCGGGGTTTCCCCTCACCTGTGAGACAAATGTCAGGTAACTTTAGGCCCTTGTGGTCGTCGGATATCATCTGGCCGTCATTATCATCTGCCGTCATTATCATCTTCATCCCATCCTCGCCTTGTTTGGAGTGAGTGTATGTGTGAATGGTGTGTCTCGTCCTATGTGTTCGTGTTGTCTCGGAGGTGACCCCGGCATTGGGTTGATCACTCATCGGGAGGCCCTCCATGTCCTTGTCTGGTCAAAAAAGTATGTATGTGATCCAAAGATAATCTCTCTCCCGATAGGTCGCGGCCCTGTAAGGTCCAGATGGCTTGGGTCGCTTAAATGTCCCTAAAAGAGAGAGGTCAAACTCAGATAAAGATAGATAATATAAATATTGAATGTTTCTATGATTGTGGGTAACTTTGTTCCCTATACAAATCTACATGCTTTGGGCAACTTGCACGAAATTTTGCACACATGAAAAAAACCGGGAAAGAAATTTAGGTAACATTAAAATTAAAACAAAACCACCCCTTCCCGTCTAAAAATATATAATTTTTGGAAGTATTATACTAAGTTCAAATGGAATTCATAAATAAACAACTGCGTGTGCAGACCCCATGAAAACAGAATTGTTTCCAATGTTCATAGGTAGCTTTGGAAGTTTCATGACTGGGTTTTGACTAATAATAATCAGAGAGTTTAGTGATAGAAATCATTTCTGTAAATCCATAAAGAAGAATTAAGTCAACGTAAATAAATATCTTAGCCATAGACGATATCATTTTCTCACTTCACATTTTTGTATAGAATAAGATGTATTGCAGAGAGAGAGAGTACTATTAGTTATCTCAGCCTGAGTTTGTGCCAACGATGGGTAGTGAGTGTGCTATATCAGAAGTCCTTTGTTCGCAGTAAATTTCATGTCCGGGGTTTTTTGGGGAAAAAGTGTGAAAGTGATTTATTTTGATTTTAGCCCTGAAATGGCAATATGAAACTGTAGACAGTACCTCAGAAAAACCGGAGGAGATACCGGCGATCAAACCCGTGAATTTTGATCCATAGTCAGACACACTAACCATGAGATCACGAGGTCTGAAAAGCAAAGGTTTAATTAATTTGTGTTGAAATTAGGCTAATGAAAATATTTGTTTATTCTAATACTACTCAAGGTAATGTGTTGAAACCATGTATTCATTTATTGAATATGTCTTCAAACTGTGAAAAAGATGTTTTTGTGTGTGTGCCGAATGCCAATCCTTGCTCTGACACGTTTGGGATTCGCTCTGAGATGAAAGAGGTGTTGTGCAACTGGTAGGAATGTAAAGTGTGAAGAGATGAGTGTGTGTAGTGGTGTTTGTGCTATGAGTGATGATGATGATGAGTTGAGGGGAAAACCGGTGCCGGCATTAATCTAATCTTGTCGAAAGACACCAAAGGAACCACCAGCTTAACGTCCCCATACGACAGACGAATCACTATTAACAGTGACTTCTGTCTCCACGCCCTACACACTGCGGAGAAGTTTGGGACTGAACGCAGGTAAATTTGGTGCACATTCTAGTGACTGGAAGCTGTACACCACCACCTCTCTAGCCTTCTGGTGAGAATAAAAAATCCGCCTTTACCGGGATCGGACCGGGACACCGGATTGGATGTCAGGTGTGCTGCCAACCACCCACGGTTTTTGTATGAAATACAGTGAACGCCGCTTAATGTAATCGCGGATAATCTTATCAATCGGGTAATGTTATCACTTTTATAAAATCCCGTACGGATTAATACTCATGCAATTAAAAAATGCTGTTTATTGTGATCAAAGATTCGGTTTAAGTTATCACATTTTCCTTTTTGCGGCTTTATTTGCAAGTACTGTACGTCATTCCAAATTAAGTTTTAAAGGGTTTCGTTTCTAACTCAACTGTATTGTGTTGTACTGGCAATACGATGACCAGTTCGAGGGAGTGGCATTACCTAACTTTCTCTTTTAAGCAATAAAACATGTTTCACCCCACAGTTAAGCTGCAGCTTTTGATTTATGAAGATAACATTGTTGACATGTAGTGATGGCTAGTGTAAAATGAAAAAAACCTGAACAGACAGGCGTTAGATATTTTGCTACGCGGTGATCACCACAGATCAGTATAGACTTCCAAAAATACTCATAACTTTTAACTGAGTATGGATTTTTGGCTAATGTGCTCCTAAAGGAAAGTAAAAACAATTGGAAACTTTGTTACTGGTTGAAAAAATAGTTGCTTTTAGTCTATTACTGTATTATCCTTTGAGAGGTTTAATGATTCACAGTTAGATATTATTTTATGAATAAATATTTTAATTCTATTTTGTAGTGTATTATCTTAGGCCTATATGTGAATAAATAACATTCAATTAATTCCTTCGGCTACTGTTATCAGTCGGTTACTATTATCAGATTTGCTGCGTCTCGAAGTGATCACAATAAGCGGCGTGCACTGTATTTAAGACCTAAGCCAGTTGACTGAACCAAGCAGTACTTGTAGTGTTGTGAATCCCGCTGACAGTAAAGTAAGAAGGGTTGCCACTGTTTTTGTAAGATATATTATTGCAGATTGCATTTTAATTCCTTATTAAACGAATTAACGATCTATGGAGCTGTTCTTTGTGAACAGAAGACGACGGAGAGCAGCGTTCTGAAGGCCCTATCTCTGCTTAATGCCCCTTTTGTAGAGCGAAGATTACGGACGGCGAGGGATGGGACGCTATGTGGGGTTCATCGCCCCCAAGACATCTTTCTTTTCACAGAAAAGTGCTTTATTTGGAAACAATTTATTACACAAAATTTTATGATCTCTTTATCATTTTATTGATCTCTAAGGAAAAGGTTTTAAAGAAGTAATTAAAGACCATAAGAACAATAGAAACTGATTCGAGTAAATGTAATGGAATATTTGTTTGTGAGATTCAGAGGTTTTTATAGGTAAAGAAGAACCAGTAAGACAAGGTATTGTTAAGAAATGCTTGAAAGATAATCTAAGAGGAATATACAGTTAACCCTAGATATAATGCCACCATCCCTCCTCTAACATTTAGTGGCACAAAGCGAAAGTGGCACTAAAACGAAGTTTCATGGCATAATACAATATTGCCTAAGCATCTTCGACTAACAGTTTTCCCCCACAATAATGAAAAACGTTATGCAATAGCCTGCTGGCTAGACTTTGGAAATCTTTCACTGTATTAAACAACTTCTTTCTCTTGAAGTTTAACAATATCTGTCTTCATTTTAACAATGTTACGAGTAACTGTAGGTGATATTGTCTTCAAGTTGTTTTAACAGTATATGACTATTATTTATGGGAACTTGAAGAATAAAATGTATAGGTCGATTTCCCATACATTAAATGAACTTAAAGGCAATATCACAAGAGAAATTAACTCTACTTTGGAAGCTGAACTTACGTGCGTGAAAGAAAATTTCCTGAAAAGATGCCAGTGTTGTCTGGTTGCAAGAGAAGAACATTACCAACATCTCTTGTGATGATGTACGTGGTTATTTTCACTGTAATTCCAACTGTAAATGTGAGAACCTGAACCATTACACCGTTCGCGGCTTTATTTGCGTAGATTTTTCGCCCGATTGCTCGGGAGTTAGAGTAGGGGCCACCGCGACGCAGAAACCCGCGTCATTGGCTAACTATTGCGTGGGACTCACTGTACTATGTTTGATTCTGTTAGATGCAGAAAATTCCAAGGCCCCAGCAGAGAGCAGGTGAAGATGAACTGAACTCAACAAAGCCGGTTGAAGAGTGAATAACACTGTAGCTACTAGCTGGAAACCTATTGCACCGCTAACTAGTATGTTTGAAGCTGTTAGATGCAAAGAATTCCATACTCAGCAGAAAGCAGGCGAAGAACTCTTCAAAGACTGGTTGCATTGAGATATAAGTACACTCTGCCAAGGGTCTAGGAATCGAGGGTCGTCTAGAACTCTCTTCCATTAAGATATAAGCTAGACTCTGTGATATGTCCAAGCGTTCAGTGCGTCTGGTGGACCTGACAAAGTGTTACAACCGAAATGGTTCAAAATATGGAATTTGGTTTTCATATCAAAGAGTTATATAATGCACATTTAATTCACAAAAACCGCACTGGAATGCAACATCGATTTTCTGATCGATATCCACTCTGAAACTGCAATGCGTCTGAAAAATTAATCCATCGTTTAATTTTTTCTTCGTTCTAACAAATGAAATTTTTCATGTTCTTCAGTCGGGAAGGTGGAATAACTCACATGCTGAAGAATATAATTGTCTGAAAATTGTAGGTATTCTTTAAGATGTTTAATGGACAACTAATTCCCTCGTAGTAGTGTTTTACGTTTATAATATTTTAATTATTCTAATAAAATGTATACTGATTAACAATTTTAATTGTTACTCTTTCGTTTAGTACACAACAAACTTGTTATTAGTAAAATCATAATAATCTTGAGAACTTTTTTAACATTTTAAAAGAATCTGGAAGATCGTTCCTTATAGAAGTGTAGTATATTGAAATATACGACAATGTTCTTTTGTAAGCTAAATACTGTAGATTATGTTTCTCATTGACACATATCCTAGGGCAACAAAACCAGGCCGTTTTATTAATAACGTCATCGCATTACACTAATACGAGGGTGAATCAAAAAGTAAGTTACACCTCCAAGTTATGGCCATTTATAATAATAATAAGTAGTATTGCGCACAATGTGCATTATAGGTACAATGTTAATCCAGGGGAATATCTATTCTGAGCAGAACTGTTATGGCCATTTATGAAACAACCTACACATAGGCAACATGGCTATGACAACATAAAATGTAAGTTCACTTTTCCACATAGTCACCAAAAGACTGCAAACATTTCTCGGAACTGTCAACCAACTTTTCGATTCCGGATGCGTAGACATCACCTCCAGCGTTATGTAAAGACACAAACAGCATTTGAAAGTACAGGCATGAGGGAAACCAGAAAGAAAGGGAGAAAGGAGAGGAAATAAGAGATTTAAGGAGAGAACTGAAGGGGGTGTGATAAGGATTGAGAGATTAACTGCTACAGCGATTCAAGTGGGTGGTATGGCAACATCCTCCATACACGATTATCATGTGTTCGGTAAGCTGAAAAAGTATCTCGATGAACGACGATTCCAAAGCGATGAGGAGGTGAAAGCAGCTGTCGCCAGGTGGTTACATTGCGCTGGAGGTGATTTCTACGCATCCTGAATAGAAAAGTTGGTTGACCGTTCCGAGAAATGTTTACAGTCTCTTGGGGACTATGTGGAAAAGTGAACGTACATTGTACTGTATGTTGTCATAGCCGTGTTGCCTATGTGTAGGTGGTTTCGTAAATGGCCATAACTTGGAAGTGTAACTTACTTTTTGATTCGTCCTCGTAGTTAGGTAGTCCACAGGAAAGTTACTAGTTCTTTGTTTTAAAACATAGAAATTCACTAATACTTCACTTACCAGTCTGCTTTATGTTTCGGACACCCATATCCCAAATACTTAAATACCAGCCAGCAACACAATGGCAAAAATTTCGGAAAGAAATATCTTTAGTCTTAGTAGAACCAGTGGATTCTGTAGGCTCTACACCAGCGTTTCTCAACCTTTTTGAACCCGAGGACCTCTAAAACATCTAAAAAAATTTAGGGATCCCTAATTTTACATCCCATTTTTAAAAGAAGGCCTATATTCTTAATATTTGGGGTATTAATTATAGGTCATTATGACGAAATATGTGAAAAATTTTACTTCTTTACTTTCCACTTGCTTCATAATTTTTTAATTATGTCTGCGGCCCATCTGCACCATCTTCGTTTCTCAACCTATGGTCCGCGGACCACCAGTGGTCAGCTGACCATAGGTTGAGAAACGCTGCTCTACACCATCGTGTTTGGATCTGTCGGGGGATGCATCACTTCGCAATTATTTTTCTTGCACACCTAATGTAAATGCACTTTCGAAAGTGCATATGAAGAAATGGAATTAATCGAAGTACTTGAAGAAAACAAAATCAAACTATCGGCAGTCCAGAAAACATGAATCACGTGACTTGAAATTTAAATAACTACAGAATACCGAAAGGACTTTCTGCATATTTTAGTTCTCTATCACATCTATTATTTATACTAACCTTAACATGTAGAAATAAAGGCTTTAGTGAAGACATCAAAAGACATCCAGAAAAACTACAAAAGGCTCGGATGCAACTCGAAGAATATTAATGTTTTAAAATCTTACATAAATACATAAAGATTTTAAAGGGAGGCTCGAATGCTCCAGTTAGACAGGAAAATAAGTTAATATTGTAGTAAAAATTAATAAGACAAAAAGAAATGGAAAAGACTGATAGACATATTTTGTAAATAATGTAATATGAACTTAATATCTACACTGTTCAAGAAAACTGCAAAACAAATTAAAATATGGCTGTTAAATGCATTGTTGAGAGAGTTTAAATTGATAATATAAAGAGTGTTAATGAATAAACATAAATATTTTACCTGTGTATAGAGGGGACATAGACAAGCAACTTTTATTAGGAGATTTTTGCTTTGTGGATTCAATTTTTCCTGTTACAGCATAAAATCTCCCAGAGCATGGCCGCCACTGACTTCTAGCATTTGAAAAAGTGAAAGAAAAAGAAACTAACTTCGTTGTTAACACTGTAGTTATGAATAACAAAACTAATGCAGTGGCGGCCAGTCATGTGTTTAGTTTAAATTTTTCAGATTATGGTAATACTAAATTATGATATAGCTGTTGATGAATGATTAAAAATCAGGTTTTGGTCGATCACTAAGAAGACATGCAGTCAACTTGATAAAAATTGTAACCCTATTTTGCTTCCTTATTGACCTTTGAGTACCAAATTAAAATGACTTTAATTCCCTGTAGCATACACATTTTACGTCAGAGAGCAAAAATCTCCTAATAAAAGTTGCTTGTCTATATCCCCTCCATACACAGGTAAAATATCTTCATGTTATTCTTTAACACCCTGTATAGACAACTAACCTCAAAGATATGATGCACATCAGCGTCAGTTATCTAGGCGGACGATCGCCCTGTGAACGGTACAAGTTAAGTGGCTTAATATTTGGTTATCATTGAACACGTATATAAAGTTATAACTTACATTTTTCCTATAATTTCACATTGTAAAACAAAACCTTAAAATGAATTACGGTAGATTGGAGAATAGGCCCATTGGTACATTCTAGATGCCATGCAACCTAAAGAGTCGAAATAAGAGTAAGACCGGCGGAAGTTTTAAATTGTTATGTTTTGTGTGTTATATTGGGTGAGCTATACACTGGAAGCCATAATGTGCCTAGGCGTCCGTGGTTTAACCATCTTCGAAACAGCCTGTGAGTGGTTTTATACAAAATATAGACTGGAAGTTACGGAGTGGTCGGACTTACATCTATTAAAGAACTTTGTAACTTCCTGTGTGGTCTTATGTGAAATGTAAGTTGGAAGATGCGAAGTGTTCAGGCCTCCAGAATTGAAACAACTTTGAAACATCCTGTGTGGTATTACGAGATATACGTTGAAATCTGTAATGTGTCCAGCAGTCCCGGGATGAAACAACTTTGAAACTTCCTGTGTGGTGTTATGTGATATATAAGTTGGAAGCTTTAATGTGTCCAGCAGTGCAGGGATTAAACTACTTTGAAACATCCTTTGTGGTATACGTTGGAAGTTGTAATGTGTCCAGCAGTCCAGGGATGAAACAACTTTGAAACATCCTGTGTGGTATTATATGAAATATAAGTTGGAAGCTGAGAAGTGTTCAGGCGTCCAGGGTTTAAACGACTTTGAAACATCCTGTGGGTTGTCTTGTGTGAGGTACAGCCTGAAAGATGCAAAGTATCCACGTACGAGAGTTAAAGCAGTTGTGAAACAGTCTGAGAATGTCTTGTATGAAATGTAAGGTGGAATTTGCAAAGTGTATAGGCGTCCAGGGTTTAAAGAACTTGGATGCATCCTGTGGGGTGGCTTGTATTAGATACAAGCTAGAAGCTGCAAAGTGTCCAGGCGTCCAGGGTCCTGCCGCAAAGTAGACGCCACTTCCTTTAAAGATTTTTGTAATACACAAGTCCCGCCTTCGAAAGGTATCGTAGCTCCTCCCCATTTTCTCCCATTCTGATCTTTAGAAACCCGCCCATCTTATTGCCGCTACTTTTCTCTTCTTTATACATCGTTCACGGTCAACTTTGAGATTCTTTGAAGCTATTGGATTTTCGTAAGACAGAAATAGCTTTTATTTAAGGTTACTGCTTCTTCTAACTTTGAGATATCAAAGTTTCTTTGTCTGACTAAACACATAAAAATACCAATAATTTTGAAGAATTAACTGCCAATTTTAGACCTTGATGCAGATTTAGTTACTAACAACTGTCCCATAAGGATCCTCGTATAATAAATATGTAAAACATTGTTTGGAAGTTATACTCAACAGAGAGTCCAAAACACTTAAACAAGCAAAGTTGGGCAAACTTATAACTGTAAATGGGCATGGTAATAGGGCATGTATTATTGCAATTATGGTTATGGAACATGCTGTATTTAAAATAAAAAAATCTTATATAATATACAGGTTGTATCATAAAACGGTGGAAAGTATACGATAACAGAAGCAAAAATGTTCCAGCAAACAAACAGTTTGCCGGATTGATTATTGCGAATGTGTGGTTATGAGCCGCCACTGACTTCTTTAGTTGTACTTCTCTCGTCGCGCACTTAGAAGCGGTCCGCGTTGTGCTCTTGTTTACAAAACTGAACACTGCCTCAAGGTGGAGTTGTTATCAAACTTACACGACAGACAATGAGTACAGTACACAGTCGAAGCAGTGAAATCACTCGTCTGAACAGTGATGCTGAACTCTACCACACAGCAAAGGCAAAGAATTGTTTTTGCTCTTCAAGAATCCGAAGTGATCCGGGGGTGTTGAAACTCACTTCAGAGACGAGTGCAGTATTGCATCCAGGTTCAAGGACGACACTTTGAACACCTCCTTCAACAGGAAGAGTGTACAATATTAATAAAATCAGGTAAACTGATGTAACGAAGTGTCAGTATGTTCTTGTTTAATCAGTTATGATTGCAATTATGATATGCAGTATACAAAAAAAAGTCAAATTGGCCGGTTTTGGGATTTGAACCATGGAACTCCAGAATGTGAGGCCAAGACGTTACCATCTAAGCCACCTGGGTCAGTTAAACAGTCTAGTTGGCTAAGCGCATGTAAAGCAATAGTGTTATTTGCCATAGCTAACTGTATTTTAATTGCCAAAGCCTTATAAATTCACAGTAAAACAATTGACTATGTTGTCATGATAACTGATTTGCATTTCATAAATTCTTTCGAATACGTACATTACCATAAAATAGGCACTAAATTGAGCATTACTCCGAAACAGCTCAACTGATTTTATCCATTATCAATAGACGTCTTCCTATGGACATTATAAATGGGTAGGCCTATACCAAGTTTCATACAAATTCGGTAAAGCGTATTTAAGTTACCGCGTCTTTAAAATAGACACTAAATTGGGTTTTACTCCGGTACTAGTCTACCGATTTGGACCAAAATCAGTAGACGTTTTCCCATGTACATTATCAATGGGTATACAAAGTTTCAGGAAAATCCAATAAAGCATATCTGAGTTATCGCGACTTCTTGTATATTAACATAAAAGGCACTAAATTGGGCATTATTCCGGTACTGGTCAACCGATTTAGTCGATTATCAATAGACATCTTTCCATGGACATTATAAATGCGTGTACGAAGTTTCATAAAAATCCGATAAAGCGTATTTGAGTTATTGCGCCTTTAAAATAGACACCAAATTGGGTTTTATTCCGGTACCGGGCAACAGATTAGGTTCAAATTCAATAGGTTACTTCTCATGGACGTCATAAATGCGTATACCAAGGTGCATGGAAATCCGATATAGCGTGTTTGAGTTATGGCGCCTTTCCATTAGAAAGGCGCCATAATCTATTAAAATGGTCACTAAATTGGGCATTACTCCGGTACCGGTGAACCGATTTGGTTCAATATCAATAGGGTTCTTCCCATGGACATTATAAATGTGTTTCCAAGTTTCATGAAAATCCGAAAAAGCGTATTTGAGTTATGGTGCGTACAGACGCACGGACGGACAGACGGACAGACATTTTTTCGTCCCCCACACAATCTCATAAAGTACCATACTGGCACTTAATAACATGTAACATACTGAAGTAAAATTGTATTCCTTGTTAACTTAATCTGTAAGAGAATTGTGAGGCAACTTAGAATGACAATTACACGACAAGTCTGCTTTTCAAATTCATTTGGAAGGTGTTTCTTATTGAAGTCAGTGGCGGCTCATAACCATGCATTAGCAATAATAAATCTCGCACATGGCTTGTTTGTGGACCCATGTTTGCTGGAACTTTTTCGCTTCTGTTATCGTATACTTTCAATCATTTCGGTTTGCGCTGTTAATTATGATACATCCTGTATAAAACGTACGTAATACATACATCATAAAACGAACATATTTCACAAGCATACATGCATACATGGATACATACCCTACATACATAAATAATCCAAGATACGTCAAATTGACAAAAAAAAAAAACTGTAGCAGCATACACAGAAAACTAAGTAATCCAGTCAAACCCTTATTTATTTATTTATTTATTTATTTAACCTGGCGGAGTTAAGGCCACAAGGCCTTCTCTACCACTCAGTCAGGGCAAAAACATGAAATACATTATAAAAATAAACGAAAAACAAGAGATGATATATCTGAATACAAGAAACGTACATTAAATACAAAGGCAAAAATTCAAATATAAAGTACTTGAATAATATGTATACAAAATGACTAAAATAAAGATATGAAAAAAGACGAAAGACTAAACAAATACATTCTTAGTTATTACAAATAATGAACATTTTCAAAACAAAATATTTTACAAATTAGCACCAATTCCTAAATGTTATTGTATACTAAATTTATTAAATGATGCTTATTCATTAATAGATGGACTGATGTCCGCAGCATGGCCCACTGTTGTCGGCGATGCAGTGTCATTCTGAACAGGACCTTCTTCATCCATACTTTTACTGTTACGACCAAGAAAGGAGAATTCGTGATCGAAAGACATTTTTGTTCAGGACACAAACCAGTCTTCTGGAAACCGTTGACGCTGTTTCAGCAGAAGAGCCCTCAGATAAGCCTTGCCCATCAATGGCGCCAGCTGATAGTGTGTTACCACAAGTTCAGGATGATTTTGAGCCATGTGTCTATTTCCTGGATGTAGTAAATCTTAAATGGCCTCATGAAAGCCACATGGAGGGGCATCATTTTGTGTACTCAACGCTGGGGAAGGCAGATCAGTGAAAGACGGTTGTCTTTCCTCATCCATGACATCCACATTATTTGTACGCGAATAATGCCCATCGAACACTAAGGGCCTGTATTATCACCTGCCGACAATTCCTCCCGATACGTGACTTCCAGATAGCTTAGCTGGAAGATGCCTTGTAATACCACCGCTGAACTGCTACCGGCAAAAACGCAGTAAAAATTTGTAAAACGGTCCTTACCTCGTTGAGCAGAGAGGTGTGTTTGTTGTATTTCGGTAGTCCTCCGTTAGGTGCGGCAGCTCGGATTTGTATTTGTACAATTAAATTACATAATAACAAATAGTTTTAAGTGCATTAATCGATTTCTGCAATTCTATTTAATTCATATGTGAGCCAAAAATGACATTTTTGTGTGAATTAAATCTTCCAGCATCAATTCTGAAAATCAGGTGGCCAGGAAGCTTCCGAGTACTGCCGTCTTGTTTCAACCAAGATTCCCTAACTAGCAGTTGGTACTTTGTCAGACACTCCATCTTCCTGCTAGCTTATCTGGAAGTTGTCTTGCCAGACAGATTTTGTTAGGAGACCATAATACGCAATTCTTGGCGAACTTCCAGATAGATTCTCTATCTAGTAGATAAATATGATATCAGGTGGTTGTCATACAGGCCCTAAAACAGCCGGATCGTCTTCAGAAGGCTTTGCATATCGAAGAAAGTATATTGATTACGCTGTTGAATCCACCCAAAAGGATGTCAAGCTTATACCGCGTCTGATGGTGCTCCTTCCACTAATTCAGCCTTCACTTTTTTCCTGGGAAAAATTAACATAGGTGGAACAAATGTTCCTGCTGCATTCACGCATGTATTAACAGTGCATAATGTTAAAGTGGCTACCTGTTTCTTTCCTTTGTAGCTCACCACTTTCTAGTGTTTGCCCTGCACTGTGGTAATGCACGCTTCATCTAAGCTGAAACTCCAAGTTTGGGATACGGATATCGTCACACAGCGATTCTCTCATTGGTTACCGCACGATGAGGCAGTATACCAGTCTTGGGTATTCATTTTATTTTCATTGTTAAAGTCACCGAGGTAACTGACATCCACTGGATCGTTTCTCAAACTAAGCAATTTCTGCCTCATCTCCCCAACATTCTCCGAATTACTAGCGGGTGCTTCTCTTTTGGCAAACTCACACAATAGGTCCTGCTTCTGCAAATACTCAATTACCTCCACTTCATGGTGATCACGTGCAATTTTATGGGGAAAATATTACACTTAGTTAACAATGTGAGTTCAACATGGTACATGACACTTTTGGTTAAAATAAAAAAGGTCACATTTACAGTAAAATATAAAAAATCAACTATCCAGGCTCTCCGGTGTCCAGCTACAGGTATAAAAACAATACCAAGATCTGAAAACTAACAATGTTTTCCCGGTCCCAATGGGATAAAGTGGAAGGAAGTGCAGGTAAGCCAGTCCAGGAGACTAACCTAATTATAAAACCAGTCCAACCCAGGGGTCATGGTGATATCCGGTGATGGAACAGCAAAATTAGAACTTGATTTCTTCTGTTGGCTGAATAATTATTACAATAATACTTAAATATACAATACAACACACAAATTTGAATTTTACAAGGGAGAGTTCATTTTTTTTTCGAGAGTTGAGTAAAAAACGATTACGCATCATGCTCGACGCCGGTAAACCACCACCACGATAGCATGCGCGCTAGATAACTCCTTACCCCATCTCAGTGGGAGTCGAGTTTCGTTGCTGTGATGTCACGCCTGTCTGTTCTACAACGTATCCAAATGGCGGCGCCAACTGAAAAATCCTGCCAAATGTGAAGTGCGTAGTGTGATTCGTTTTTTGAAATGCACAAAATGTTCGGCAAATCGAAATCTATAGGTAAATAACACAAGTGTATGGTGATAATGCAAAGAAAGAAGTCTTCGGTGAGGAAATGGAGCCTAATGTTTACTCAGGAAATAACCAGTGAGCACGACGAAGACTGGAGTGAGAGGTCATCACTCGTTACGGATGAGTTGAAAGCAAACGTTGAAGATTGGATTCAGGAAAACCGACGTTTCACTTTGGACACCTTACATGAATTTTTCCCGCAAATTTCAAGATCTCTTCTACATGAAGTAGTCACAGGTTGTGTGTGCTCTATGTGTATCAAAGATGTTGACTGTAGTTCACAAGGCGCAACGGATGGGATCAGTCCTTGAAGTTTTGACTCAATATCACAATAATGATCAATTTCTCGACGGCAGACGAATCATGGGTTTCGTCCAAAACACCAGAATCCAAGCGACATTCTATGGAGTGGCATCATCCAGACTCATCTTCAAAACCAAAAAAGGAAAAACAACTTCGTCACACTATAAAATTGATGGCAACAGGTTTTCGGGACCGAAGGGTGTATCCCACGTGCACTTTCTGCCAAGAAGAGAAGGAATAATCGTAGATACCTATTATGCATCTCTTAACGACTTCTACCCGCTATCCAAAAACAAGATATGTGGAAAATTGTCTGAAAAGGTGGTTTTGATTCACGACAATGCTCGGCCTCTTTCGGTTGCTCAAACACAGGCACAACTCCAACGTTTTAACTGGAAATTTTTTGGACATCCTCCTTACAGCCTTGACCTGGCACCCATCGATTTTCACTTGTTTCCGAAACTATTTTTTTTGGGTGGAAAAGAGTTTCCAACCGATAAAGACCTCAAAGCGGCAGTGACATCCTGCCACAGGTCTTTGGTGGTAGACATCAGCATGAAAAACTGGTACCACGTTACAATAAATGCCTTGACAGCAATGGCGATTGCGTTGAGGAGTAGAGTAAGGTACTGTATCTTTGTAAATGAAGGTTTATGTTGATATCTTTTGTTATTATTTAGTTATGCCAAATCGTTCTTTACTTTCTGGACAACCCTGGTAGCATTTAAAGATGGTCCTGGAAAACAAATAAACACAAACAAGAGTGAGGAAACAATACACTTAAAACTTAATGACATATTTAATTTACAATGTTTTGTGATGATTTCTTAATTGTAATATTAGGATTAACACACATAAAATTTATTTGAGTAAAACTAAAACAATTTGTGTTAAAGGTGGTCCGAAGTAAAATTAACTTTGCTGAAGGCCTACACCAATATATATTTCATTATTGTTATTTTCTAATTAAAACCGAACAAAGCAATTAAAAAGAATATATTAATGAAGTATACAGATGTTACACTGTATAAAATAGCCTGCCCTCTGAAAATAGCCATAATGTCCCGTGAAGGGGAAGGGCCTCCTATCGAATAGGGAAAGCTCATTTACACTAACGTGGTGATCTACTACACGTTAGGTGTTGTCCATAAATAATGACACCTATTACCGAATGTGTTGCGGTACTCTATGTAACAACCATTCGGCGTCACCACAAAAATAAAATAAAGGGGACAATATATTTTATAAATTTCACTCTGAACATCCAATATAACTTCCCGAAAATAATTCAAATAGGAAATGACTACTAATGATCTGATTATCTACCAGGGAGGTTATTGATATAACGCAAGTAATTCACTTCAAATACCTTCAGTTAAAGGACAATTTCAAATTTCATGTTTAATCTGCAAAAATTCATAAAAGGAATCAGAACTGGGTCTATAACCAAAAGGGACGTAGAATCGAAAGGATCTCACTCCAGCCAGGGAAAAGGAAAAGAGCAACAAACTACAATAACAATATCTGCAATATTTCAGTAACAATATAAGGAGAATATATTTTACACAATTATTGGCGCGCATGAGTTGAGCATGGGTTGAGCTGTCGGCAAACTTTTCCTCCTAACAATAGCCGCCTGGGTATGCAAAGAATAACTGGTCTATACTGGACTTACGGCAGAGTTAATAAGGGAAAGGCAGATTTATAATTCAAACAACTTTGTATGTCAAATCAGAAGAAGAATAAAATTAAGTTGTCTATTACAGAAGTAGGGTAATACTGTTTTCCCATCTTGATTCTTTTAAGAGAGACTTACTACCAATACATACATAATTTTTTTCCAGGTCTATAAGCCTTGCTCTCTCTGGTTTCCTATTTCCCCTATACCCTTAGCAACCAGGGAAGGCGGTTGAGGACAGGTAGGTTCCTTCACCCGCTAGCAGCCTCACATTTACAAGCAGAGGGAATTAGGACCAACCGTAATTTCCTCCCCATGAGCCACCTAGTCTACTTCAATCAGTCAATCTTAGATTTTTGTAATATGTCATTTTATCTTAAAATGTTTGTTATATATCAATTCTACACATAATTACAAGAAAAATGACACCAAACAATGTATAATTTACTTTATAGGAACATAGAACTTGAAAGCAGTTTTCTCGTAACTTTTATTTATGTATTTGTTATAAATGTTCCTATTAAAGTAAATTATACATTGTTTGGTGTCATTTTTCTTGTAATTACGTGTACAATTGATATATGGTACGAGCAGTGCTACTCCTTCGAGTACTCATGTTTGTAAGCGATGTAAAGCTAAATTGGTGACTGGACTCAAGTGTTGCAACTGTGAAAGTTTTTATCATGTGAGCTGTGCGAAATTACTTAGTAATGCCGTTATTTTAGATGACAATACAATTAGATGTTGTGCAATTATTGAAAATGAATCCATAGACGATGTGAAAATACCCAACTGTGCTGAGGTTATGAAACTGATGGCAGATGAAAACAACATGGTAGATATTCGCATTATTACTTTTATTCTGAATAAAAAAGATGCTGTGAATAACGAATTGCGTGGAAAAGTTGAAATATTAATGGATGAAGTAGCCACATTGAAAGCTGTTATTTTGCAAATGAGTAAGGGTGGAAATGGAAGTGACTTGATGGTCACCAGTGGCAGTGTTTCGTCTAGGCCTAATTCAGTTAAGGTTTGTTCTTCTAAACCCCCTGTGGGCGTCGTAAAAAACCAGGAGATTAAACCTGCGGCTGGTGAATCCCCTGAAAATGATCTACATGATAGTAGGCCTACGACTCCAACTGACTCTGATACTGCTAGTAATGAACCTGGTGCAATTAATTGCAAAGAAACATGGGCAACCGTGGTTAAAAATAATGTAACTAATCTGGGTAAACAAAAACAGTCATATAAACCAAAACAGCTTATTGTTGGGGAAAAAAGTGCATCAAGTGTATCAAATGTGAATGTTCTAAAAACAGTTCGTAAGAAAACTCACTTGTTTGTTAGTAGACTAGATCCAACTACAACAGTTGGTGACCTTGAAAATTTTGTAAAACTTAGCTTTCCAGAAGCTACCTGTGAGGCATTGCAGTCTAAATATCCCGACTCATATTCTTCATTTAAAATCACAATTTTTTATGATAATTTAACGAAAGCATTGAATGCCAATGAATGGCCTACAGGGGCACTAGTTATGAGGTATTTTTTTAAGAAAACCTCCCCTATTGCCGAACACAAGCTAAATACAGAGAGTTACATCCCGAGTGAAAATAGATTTTCTCTTAAAATCATTAACTTAAATGTGCAATCAATAACAAACAAGTTACCTATTCTCCAACTATTGCTCCACATTGAAAAACCTGATATCATTTGTATCTCTGAGCATTGGCTCCAAAACAATCTGAGTGCACATTTGCAAGGATATAAGGCAGCAGCTGTTTTTGGAAGAAAAATTCATATACATGGTGGTGTGGCTATTTATTGTAAAAATAACGTATCTCTTGTTTCAGAAGTAACAAACTTCTCCACTTTAAATGAGGAGCTACACTTTGAATGTGTTGGCATTAGAACAGTTATTAGAGACTTAGTATTTATTATATTATGTGTGTATAGGTCACCTGATGGTGATATTGATATATTTTTAGATAAACTTGAGCTGATCCTAAACAGGGTTTTAAACATGTGTGATAAACTCATTCTCACTGGAGATTTTAATATTGATAGTCTTGTAAGAACATCACCCAGAATGAAGCTTTTTGATATTTTTGAATGTTTTAACTTGAATTCCGTAATTAACCAGCCTACTCATGATAAAAGTGCAATTGATTACATTGTAACTAATGTTGATAAAGATTCATGTACCGTTAAAGTCTGGGACCCGTTTATATCTGATCATGCTGC
This sequence comes from Ectobius pallidus, assembly GCA_964059195.1. Classification (NCBI taxonomy): domain Eukaryota; kingdom Metazoa; phylum Arthropoda; class Insecta; order Blattodea; family Ectobiidae; genus Ectobius; species Ectobius pallidus. The sequence continues at coordinate 7,355,078 of CAXKWD010000008.1, read as the reverse complement.
ACAAGCTGTAGAAGTGCACTTTGACCAATGTTTATCAAAGGACAGTGATGATTTTAAACATATATTTACATATAGGGACTTTAATGATAGCAATTTGATTTCATTGAAAATGTTATTATCTAATATTACTTGGTTTTCTCTTTATAATGTCACTGATCCGAACTTAGCCTTTTTAAATTTTGTGACCACTTTAACTTATTTACTTGATATTGCCTGTCCAATTAAATCTAAATGTAAAAATACTATGGAAGCTAAAAAATGTTTGGATAACTAATGATATTGTGAAACGTAGTAAACAGTTGAAAATCTTGTTTTCGTTTAAAAAACAACTTAATTCTGAAGAATTCGATAAATTATATCGCTCTTATAAATCTGAATATAAAAAATTCGTAAGAAATGCCAAGAAAAATAAATATGGTAATATAATATGCACATCTGCTAATGCAAACAAGATGTTATGGAATTTGGTCAATGTGGAAACAGGTCGGAATGTGAAACAGTCTAGTGATGAACTATTTGTAAATGATGTTCTCACAAATGATCCACAACTAATTGCCAATAGCTTTGCTGAACTTTTCTCCACACAAATCAAAGTTAAATTGAATCAAAATATTAAGAATTTTTCTAAAGAATGCACTAAAGGTCTCACAAGTAATAGTTCATTAGTTCTTTCGTACGTTTCTCAAACTGAAGTGACTGAAGTTATATCTCAATTAAAAAACTTAAAATCTTCTGGCTATGATAATCTAAATACAAAGCTACTGAAATTTGTGGTGGATCATATTGCTGAGCCTCTAGCTTATCTATTTAATTTGTGTATTTTAAGTGGTACTTTTCCTCAATGTCTAAAAAAGTCAATTATAACTCCAGTTTTCAAGAAAGGGGATGCTAAATTAACAACAAATTACAGACCAATATCTATTTTATCTACATTATCTAAAATATTTGAGAAATTACTAATTACTAGAATACTGTCATTTTTAAATAGCAAAAGTTTATTATCAAGTGTTCAACATGGTTTTATGAAAGGTAAATCTACTGAAAGTGCTTGCATCGGTTTTATGAACTTTGTTTATCAATGCGTTGATCAGAAACAATGTGTTGCTGGTTTGTTCTTTGATTTGTCTAGTGCTTTTGACGTCATTGATCATAATTTTTTAAAACACAAATTATTCCATTTAGGAATCAGAGGCGTGGCTAGTGACCTTATCATGTCTTACATTTCAAATAGAGAATCTATTGTAAAATTTTCAAATCACCTCTCTGATAATTTTGTTTTGGACCATGGAGTCCCACAAGGATCTGTTCTTGGTCCCCTGCTTTTTTCTCTTTTTGTAAATGATTTAGAACTCAATATCACTGCTGATCATCTTACTATGTATGCCGATGATACGTCATTTGCAATAACTGCAGACAATATTGTTAACTTAAAATCTAAAATTTGTAACGCTGTAGCTCAATTTAAACACTGGTGTAATATGAATAATCTAATTATTAATGTTGAAAAAACTGTCTGTTTGCTATTCCAAAATAGAAATATCACCCAACTGTCTGTTCAGTGCGACAATTTTATTTTAAATTCTTCAGATTCATGTAAATTTTTAGGTATTTATTTGGACTCTAATTTAACTTGGAATTTGCAGATTGATCACGTTTGTTGTAAATTAAACAAAGCAGGTTACGCTAATAGATGTTTGAAGAATTCTTTTAATATAAATTATTTATTAAGTGTGTACTTTGCTTCTGTACAATCTACGATTTTTTATAATATATTAGTATGGGGTTCTGCATCTAATATTCAGAGGGTTTTTATAATTCAGAAGAGAATTTTAAGAGTAATATTTAATCTTAAACCTAGAGATTCTTTACGTGAGTTTTTTAAATTACATAACATTCTAACTGTCACAAGCATTTTAATTTTTAAAGCTGGTGTGTTTTATAAGAAGAATCTCCAAAATTTTAGACTTAATATGGATATTCATAATTATGAGACCAGACAAAGAAATCATGTGCACATATCTCATTACTCAACTACCAAGTATACAAAATCTCCAGTTTGCCTCATTAGTAGGATAGTCAACAAACTTCCACACAACATTTCTAGTGTTAATAATCTTCATCTTTACAAGTTAAGACTAAAGACATTTTTATGTAAAAATTCGTTTTATGATTTAAATGAATTTTTTAGTTTTTAATTGTATTGTATTGTGTTTGTTATTTTAATGTTATTTATTGACGATTCTATCTGTACTGCATGTACGGCAAACAGATAATAAAAATTATTATTATTATTATTATTATAACTAACATTTTAAGATAAAATGACATATTAAAAAAATCTAAGATTGATTGATTGAAGTAGACTAGGAGACTCATGGGGAGGAAATTACGGTTGGTCCTAATTCCCTCTGCTTGTAAATGTGAGGGTGCTAGCGGGTGAAGGAACCTACCTGGCCTCAACCGCCTTCCCTGGTTGCTAAGGGTATAGTGTTGGGAAACCTCCAAGTGGATGATTCTATTACCTAGGTGAATTTTGTTACACTTATTTTCCTAGAGGGGACAGAGGAACAGGTGTTAAGACCATCACCTCACAACCCCTCAGAAACGAATTGGATGTGAAAGGGCTGAGGAATTTTGTCCAGAGACTCTAATTTAGGCTTGGAGCTCTTTTACGTGCCGCAAATCTATGACACGGGCTATAAGCCTTGAGCATTACTTAATTACGGAAAGGACATGTGAGACAAGAATAGAATTATACAGGACACTGGTAGGCTTACAAGTTATTTGACTGTTTGTAAGATTTGAGGCTTTCCTGGCGAATCTTATGTAGAAAATCTTCTCGGGTTTGCAGCCAGGTGAGAAGTTTGTTGTGGTACTCGCCAAGACAACACGCTATTGGGACCAGATCATCAGAGAGGCAATTGAAATTAGACTGGAAGACACAAACTTCAACAGGGATGAAGGTTTCACTATCAACCAGGCCTGGAACAAATGCATTCAGGACCTGAAAGGTAAAAGGAACATTTTGGCCCGGAAAAGGACCGAAAACAGAACAGCTGCTCCCTGATTGGTCGACTCCGCCCAACTCGGGTTGGTATATATATCCCCTACATGTCAAAACTCGACACTTCAGATTCCCTGAGGATGGAGGCAGCGTCAGCCTCGGAAACGTTGGACCACAACAAACTTCTCACCTTGCTGCAAACCCGAGAAGATTTTCTACATATTTGACTGTTTATTCACCATTCAAACTAACACTGAACTTCTATCCAATTTATTTTTATAGATTCCTATACAATACTAAGATCTGCCCTCAATTGATCCTGCTTTCGTTACTTCTTATTAAAAGACATTAATAATTACAGTGAACCCGGTTAATGTAATCACGGTTAATATTATCAATCGGGTAATGCTATCACTATGAAGTCCCGTACGGATTAATACTAATACATTGACAAAATGCTGTTTATTGTGATCGATGTTTCGGTTTATGTTATCACATTTTCCTTTTTCCGGCCTTATTTCCAAGTACTGTATGTCATTCAAAATTTCGTATTTTAGGGTTTCGTTTCTAACTCAACTGTATTGTATTGTACTGGCAATAGCCTACTATTCCCAGCTCACAGGATGACCAGTTCGAGGGAGTGGCATTACCTAACTTTCTCTTTTAAGCAATAAAACTTGTTTCACCCCTCACTTAAGCTGCAGCTTTTGATTTATGAAGGTAACAGTAATTACATGCAGTGATGGCTAGTGTAAAATGAAAAGACTTGAAGAGACAGGCGTTAGATGTTTCGCTACGTGGTGTTCACCACAGATCAGTAGACTTGCAACTCGTAACTGAGTATGGAGTATTGGTTAATTGACTCCTAAATGAAAACAATTAACATCTTTGTTACTGTTTGAAAAAATAGTTGCTTGCAGTCTGTTACTGTATTATCCTAGTTAGTCTACATATTATTTTATGAATAAATATTTTCAATTCTGTTTTGTAATGTATTATCTTATATATGAATAAATAACCTTCATTTAATTCCTTCGGCTATTGTTATGAATCTCTATATATATAAAAGGCTTTGTCCTGACTGACTGAATGAATGACTGACTGACTGATTGACTGAATGACAGGAATCAACGTACAGCCTAAACTATAACAGGTAGAGACTTGGAATTTTGACAGTACCTTCGTTTCATAATGTAGGTGCTCACTAAGAAAGGATTTTGAAAAATTCTGATTCTAAATGCCAAAAATTAAATGTTTTTTGAAAATACTTAATCCCTTTTTACATAGAATTAACATTTCCAAATCACAGAATATATTGTTGCCAAATGGTATCAGGTGGGCTTGGAAAAAACAATTGAAATGCACTTTTGACAAATAAGAGAAGTTATCAAAATAATTCATGTTATAAATAAATATTACAGAATGAAATCCACTAAAATAATGGAATCGCATAACTTTCTCTACCCTGGACATAGAGAAAACAAAACGAGGTATGGTAATGTGTATATTATTATATTATATCGCAGGTTTTTGGAGAGAAAAGTATGAAAGTGATAATGCTTTATGGTAACATAAGAGTGGGAAATTTCCCGCCTCGATATTACAATTTTATGTTACAGGAATTTCTGTTTCTTCTTATTTAAACCTCTACCAGGCTTGCTGTGCACTGTACACGCGATGGGATGCAACATTCTAGATCCTCTATGAGCCATAAAAAAACTATATCAAGCGTTTTCTGAGGGAATAGTTTGAGTGTAATAAGTCGTTCTTCCTATTTCAAATTATAAATGCCTATATATGGACCTAGAATTTAAAATTGAAAATCCTTCATAAGCTAATTTCCAATTACAAAATACAAAACCCGGGCGACGCCGGGTCTTTTAAGCTAGTCGGTTAATATTATATTAGCTGCTTCCCGAAGTGATCACACTAAGCGGCGTGCACTGTATTTCTTCTAAGTAAATAACAATAATTAATATTGCATTTACTCCTTCCGTACAGATTTCGTTCAACTTTCCCACAAAGAGCAAAGACTCTTAAACTTTTCTCAGTTTGTTTTCGTTTCACATAATAATTATTAATGTATTTTTTTTTTAAACTTCAGATGTACTTCCTTATAAATTTGTTTTACCCATCGCGAGTTAACTATGCATGAAATGCCGAGAATTTGTATACAAATAATGACAGACTCCTCCCCCAGTCTTCCCTTCGTGTCGTCTTGACTGCTAGTTAGTTAGACTTTCTACCGCTTGGAACAGTTTTATATTATCTCATCTCGTTCTTTCAGCTATTAATTGCAATTAAACAGTCATACAATTCATTTCTAAACATTTTAGAAATTCCTCTCTCTAAATGTAATTGTGATAGGCCTATAACCTTCTCCGTTTCTCTGTCAATCTCTACCATTCTCTGTCATTCACTGTCATTTCTTGAGGGGTAGGAAAAGATTAAAATCTCTGGGTGCGCGGTCCGAGCTGTAGGGTGGAGACTTCAACACCTCCCTGCAAATCTCATGCAAAAGTTCAGCTAGGAGATGTTTCAACATCCACGCTACATCCGGGACCTCGCTCCCAGTGATTTCCATCTTTTCCTACACCTCAATAAATGACAGAGAAGCGGAGATGGTTGTCACACAGTGGTTCAATTCCCAGGTGGCAGACTTCTACGACATAAGTGTTCAAAAGTTGATCCCGCGGTATGACAAATGTCTCAATTCCTGTGGCGATTATGTTGAAAAATAGCTGAACACTTGCCATATATGTTGCAATAAATATTTTCATGAAATTTTGTTTTGTTTGAGTAAACGGTCCTAAGGAAACGTACTTTAAGGACGCGCCTCGTTTATTCCTTTTAAATTATTCTAATGGTACACGGACTTTTAGGCCTCTGTTAAGTTACGTAATGGTTTTAATAAATAGTTAATCTGAGGCTTTCACGGCCGGAATCTTGGAGTTGAAGCATCTTCCGGGCTGTGGGCCGTGGTCCAAAGGCAAAATTACAAGTCTCGCCAGACGTTTCGCTCCCGCTGTGGGGAACTTCTTCAGTGGTTTTAATAAATCTTTTCTCAGAAACAAATAGTACTGGTAATGTTCACAGCTTATTCCCAGGATGTTTGAAATTAATTTAACGCTGATGTTCTGGCCGTGTGCACCATTCTCTATACAACAACAAATAAAATCAGGTAAACTGATGTAACAAAGTGCCAGTATGTTTTTGTTTAATCAGTTATGACTGGAATTATGATATGCAGAATATGTTTGTTAAAAATTGATTTCCAAGTTAAGCTCAAGATTTATTCATTAAGGAGGGCTTACGGAAGAAGAAAGGTCTACCATCTCGGCCACCTGGGTCATTTTAACGGTCTAGTTGGATAAGCGCATGTCAATTAATATGTTTTTTGTCATAGCTACCTGTATTTTAATTTCCAAGGCCTTATAAGATCACAGTAAAACAATAGGCTATGTTGTCAAGATAACTGATTTTCATTTTTTTTATAAATTCTTTCGAATACGTATATTACCATAAAATAGGCACTAAATTGAGCATTACTCCGAAACACGTCAACCGATTTTATCCATTATGAATAGACGTCTTCCCATGGACATTATAAATGTGTATACCAAATTTCATAAAAATCTGGTAAAGCGTATTTGAGTTACCGCGTCTTTAAAATATACACTAAATTGGGTTTTACTCCGGTACCGGTCTACCGATTTGGTCCAATATCAGTAGACGTCTTTTCACGTACATTATAAATGGGTATACAAAATTTCAGGAAAATCCAATAAACCATATTTGAGTTATTGCGACTTCTTATATATTAACATAAAAACACTAAATTGGGCATTATTCCGGTACTGGCCAACCGATTTGGTCCAATATCAAAAAACGTCTTCCCATGGACATTATAAATGCGTATACGAAGTTTCATAAATATCCGATAAAGCGTATTTGAGTTATTGCGCCTTTAAAGTAGACACTAAATTGGGTTTTACTCCGGTACCGGTCAACAGATTAGGTTCAAATTCAATAGGGCACTTCTCATGGACGTCATAAATGGGTATACCAAGTTTCATGGAAATCCGATACAGCGTATTTGAGTGATGGCGTCTTTCTATTAGAAAGGCGCCATAATCTATTAAAATAGGCACTACATTGGGCATTACTCCGGTACCGGTGAACCGATTTGGTTCAGTATCAATAGGGTTTTTCCCATGGACATTATAAATGTGTTTTCCGAGTTTCATGAAAATCCGAAAAAGCGTATTTGAGTTATGGTGCGTACAGACACACGGACAGACAGACGGACAGACGGACAGACAGACGGACAGACATTTTTTCGTCCACCACACAATCTCATAAAGTACCATACTGGCACTTAATAACCGAGGGTCTCAGGAACATGGTCAGACTATTACCTTGGTCAAAATACGTTCAACTGACTGCCGTTTCAATCGCTGTTAACTCAGACTTTAGTTTTTTGTCAAAGGAAAGTATTCATAGGATACCAAAGGTAAAACCATTTTGTATGGAAAATGAATTAGCTGCTCAAATAGATATAAATGATCGTGTCAAAGAGTTTGTCAAAATGAAAGCAAGAAAAGTACCTTTAGGATTTTAGGCTTTTTTCAATAAACCTACCTCCTGGATAAAACCATACCTACGATGTAGTATTTGTTTGTTTTATGTCATCACTAGCTTAAAAGACCCGGCGTCAAACTATTCCCTCAGAAAACGCTTGATATAGTTTTTTATGGCTCATAGAGGATCTAGAATGTTGCATCCCATCGCTTGTACAGTGCACAGCAAGCCTGGTAGAGGTTTAAATAAGAAGAAACAGAAATTCCTGTAACATAAAATTGTAATATCGAGGCGGGAAATTTCCCACTCTTATGTTACCATAAAGCCTTCATACTTTTTTCTCCAAAAACCTGCGATATATTATAATAATATACACATTACCATACCTCGTTTTGTTTTCTCTATGTCCAGGGTAGAGAAAGTTATGTGATTCCATTATTTTAGTGGATTTCATTCTGTAATATTTATTTATAACATGAATTATTTTGATAACTTCTCTTATTTGTCAAAAGTGCATTTCATTTGTTTTTTCCAAGCCCACCTGATACCATTTGGCAACAATATATTCTGTGATTTGGAATTGATAATTCTATGTAAAAAGGGATTAAGTATTTTCAAAAACATTTAATTTTTGGCATTTAGAATCAGAATTTTTCAAAATCCTTTCTTAGTGAGCACCTACATTATGCAACGAAGGTACTGTCAAAATTCCAAGTCTCTACCTGTTATAGTTTAGGCTGTACGTTGATTCCTGTCATTCAGTCAATCAGTCAGCCAGTCATTCATTCAGTCAGTCAGGACAAAGCCTTTTATATATATAGAGATAGAAAGTTAAAACCTTTTCAATTAAATGTCTTTTTTTTTATTTAATCCCCATACTACCTAGAAAATATGTCATATTATACAAGCCTTTCCAAAATTAGGCCAGCTCAAAACAATTTTATTTAACGACATACCAGTAGCTGACTAGAGAACGTAAAATTCCATGTTTCATCAAATGGTAAAAAATTTTAACTTTTCCTGTAAACAAAGTAAAAGTTTTAAGTAATACACTAAATTTAGACTCGGCATAGACTTCGATTAGGTTCGAAAATACGCCGATTTATTCTCTTCAGCTGCGCTACGAATCTGCTTGGTGATCTATCTCGATTTGGAAAGTTATGAACACTTACTGCATTCCTAAATCTCTATTTGTGGTGTTTGAGCACCAAACTATAACATCTAGGCATTTACGACAGATTTACACGCAAACTCACGCATACGATATTGAGACTAGAGGTGTACAAATCTCGATTTTAGCTTGCCCATACCCGCTTGAAGGCCAGGCAAGCAAGTTGCCAGCGTCATAGCTAGGAAGCAGGCAGGTTTCTTTAAGCTTGGTGGGTCAGGTCAAACCTAGCCTAGGCAAGCCAGAATAAGCTTGCGACATTCCTATCAGCTAAACAACTGTAGTTGCTAAATGTAGGTAATACTTTCTTGCTTTTCTGCATGCTGGTAGAAGAAATTCACCATGCAGATAAATAAAAGGTGGATAAAGTATTAAAAATCGTTTTAGTGTCTTAACACAATTATTATTTTTATTTCGAAGAAAAATCTACCTAATGACTTTCCAAAAATTCGTTCATATCTTTACGTTTCATGCCTCCCTAAGTACGAAACCACCGCCTATTAAAAAAAATTGTGATATTTATATTTATATACAGTATATGTATATGTATATATATATGTATATATATATATTTGTATATACATATACAGTATATATATATCTTTACACGCTGGCGGCCGTAATTTTCAAGATATTTGAATCAAATTTTATTATGTTATTTCTAGGCCCAATAGTTCAGACAAGTTCGTTAATGAGCAAAATTGGCGCAAGAGGGCGGTCGGGGGAGGGGGTTGAAATTTTAAAACATTTATATCTCGGCCCCTATGAAGTATAGAGGGAAACTTTGATTGAATAAATTAGAGTACTCCTTATGGAGTTCACAGTGACACCAACGATTCGGGGGTTTTGGGGGGTGGGTTGGGAGGATGGAAATTAAAATTTTTTTTAACTACGTCTTGTGGGGTATCGTTGAAATGCTCTTGATGAGTACCGTACTCCACAAATCAATAACTAGTTTCTTGATACTTCTCATATATGGCGAGATTTGAATGTTTGAAAAAGTTCTCTTTTTTGCAGTTATTATTGCGGGTTTGTCATGCCAAGGCTAAAGAAGAAGAGTGCTACGCATCGACAGTAAATTAAACCAAAAGCACTTAGAAATCTACCTCAGCCTGTAGGCTTGCCTAAAGGGATTTTTGTTATTGTTATTATTGATTTTATGATGTTTTCTCGAAAATGTTTGAAAATGTTTCCTATGCCGGACTAGTAGGCCTACCTTTGTTCATTGATAATTCAAACTCTCCACATTTTAGTTTCTCCTCGGCTTCCTTCAGGGTAAAATTCTCTAAACACATCTGAAGTTCCTCAACTAAGTAACTGCACGACTTACCAGTGCACTACTATACCCAGTTTCATATTCTTTCCGCCAGGCCTTGCAGTTTCCTTAGGTCCTGTGCAACCCACCAAGTTATGAAGAGCTTGTGACTCATAGCGACAGTGTTTCTTATCATCGTTGTAATCTGGCTTGCTTTCAAGTCAAGCAAGTTAAAAGCTGTGACTGGTTGCAGAATTTCAAAGGGGCAGGCAAGCTAAAATCAGAATATGTACACCTCTGATTGAGACACAAGTTGTTTGGCCAGTGCAGTGAACGGCGGGCAGCTCAGGATCTATGACGTCACTGCGTTGGAAGCTGCATCAGTTATTCTTGGAATTTGCGAGAACGAAGCATCGCAACAGAAACGTGGGGGTTTCACTGCTGTATTTTACTAAACAAAATCTTTATTCTGAGAGTCACTTGATTTTAAGGTAACCAGGTAGTGTTATTTGCCTATAAAATGCATCGTTCCACATTTTTGTCTGTATCTCATAAACTTTCAGTGCTATCTGCTTGAAATTTTTAAGAGAGGTTGAGGAAGCATAGGTTAACATTTTGTGAGAGTTTTATCTTTCTAGTCCGTATAGAAGCTTTTAATGAAATATGAAATAAATAAATGGTGCAAAAATACGTTGCACAAACTTTCTCGCATATACGTGTTAAAGGCTAGCACAGAAAAAATTAAATTAAAGAGACAATTAAATTTTACTTACTACATTTTCATAAAACTAACAAGTATCTTGAACGGAAAGTATCAGGGTCGATCTTTATGTTCAATGCTTTTACCGTGAAATAATAATAATTATAACAATAATAATAATAATAATCAATGGCAGTAAAACTGCATATTATTAGTACTACTACTACTACTACGGGAAAATTCAAATATAAGTTGCACCTTGGGAAAAATCGGTCCCACCCTCACCGATGCAGTTTCTTTTCTACCACGATCTAGCTAATTCTTTTGTCCTAGTATTATGAAGAAACTCGTGATTGGACGTTGGAGGTGTGACGTCTTACCGCTAGACGAGAGGTGGCAGGCTGACAAACCTTGCGGGAGATATAATATGCCACATTTTCGAAACCTACAAACAGTGTATCGTACATTATTCGAAAATGCAAGGGCGCTTCGCTACGGCTGCCGCCTCCGCTTCGCGCACTTAACTATGTGGTTAGTGTTATGCATTATTTAGCTATATGTAACAGTATACAAGGGCAGTTGGTCACTCTGCTTCGCTCAGAAACAAAATACATCACACAGTCCGTGCAAATGTGAATATCGAATGGGGAAGCTTAAGGGGCGACTTATATTTGAATTTCGCCACTACTACTACTACTACTTAGGTTATATTGCACGCTTTAACTGCATGTAGGTCATATCACGTGTTTAGTATGTTTGCGTGAAACTTGCGTTTCTTAACCTTTTTGTACCCGAGGACCTCTAAAATGTCTAAAAAACTTTACGGACCCCTAATTTTACATCCCATTTTTAAAAGTAGGCTATATGTAGGCCTATATTCTTAATATTTGGGGTATTAAATTATAGGTCGTTATAACGAAATACATTTGTTTTTAATCCGACGGAAACACAGTTATTGAATTGGAATGAAACTATTGACAGTAAAATTATATTTTGAACAGACTTTAATATGTAAGTTATTACTAATTTGATAATATAATTAGGAATTATGTTATTACTCACTTTTAATGAGACGGTTGAGCTTGTCGCCTCTTGCAGAGTCCCTGGATTTTGGCTCAATATTTGTAAAATTTAGTCGAAGATCAGCAGATACATTAAGTCGGTTTCTGTATTATGTTTTTAGTTAAACGAGCGATGAAAATCCCTTCTCACAAAGATAGGTTGTTGAAAACTGCATGGCGCCTCTAAAAACAAATTCCGACAAAGTCTTATTTTTTAGGGTTTTGAATGAAAGAGGGAACCATAGACGTCAGTGCATCAGGGGTTTGAAACTGTGGTCCGTAACTGCAAAAGTAAGGAAAATTGCAATATGACCTGTATTTTCGAAGATTTTAAAAACTTGGACATCTAGTGTCCATTTTATGTGAAAAATTTCTGCATCTTTACTTCCCACTTGCTTTATGATATTTTAAAATTAATTATGTATGCGGACCATCTGCACCGTGTTCTCGGACCACCAGTGGTCCGCGGACCATAGGTTGAGAAACGCTGGTCTATATTAACAACTCATTCGCGTCATGTTTCTATTGTTTAGTGATGTCTTCTTATGGGATATTCAGTTTAAACGATTATAATATCCAGTGACATAGCGGCGATGAGTTATGGAAAATAAGCAAGTCCTACAAACCCGGCGTTTGCCTTTGCGAACGACGGAACCATGAAAAATCCAAGTCAATTTGAGCGGCCACGAGATTTGATTTGAACTCAGGACCTCTTCCCTGTTAGCCCATAGGCCTACCACCTCGCTGTAATTGGTTTTAGTGTGTTCATTGCGACTGAGCTAAACTGATTGCATTTCACAACAATAAGTACATTAGGCCTATAGTTTTCTTGTTACTAGGGGCAACAAAATGTCATTCATATTTTAATTGACATTTATGTTCTGAAATTCGTATTTAAGTTGTCCTTATTTCGTTTTTATCTTGATATCTATTAAATGTACAAAGAAATGTATTAAACAAAAAATGTTCATTTTAAATTTTTCTACAACTTTACTGTGATGGGTTTTCATGTATCGCCTACTATAATGGATATAATCTAGAAAAATTGAAAATGGATACGAGTAAAGTACCCCTTATGTCATTTTTGCAGAAATACGGATATAGCCATTTTATTAGTCATAAATAAGAGTTTCCAATTTTAAATTTTTATTAAAATCGTTAGAGCCATTTTTTCAAAAGTCAGAATTTTAAAAAAAGTTTTCATGAAAAGTCCCCTTAATATTTCAGTTGTAAAGCTAAATTTCCGGGCGGTTCGACAAAATTTCGAAAAAGTCCTTATTTAAAAAAATGAAGTAAATACAATGAACCGTTTACCCGCTGTGCTTGTCCACAGACAGACGAACAGACGGACAGACGTCATTCCAAAAATATTTTTTTCGGTTTCTAGGCTTCATGAAACATGCTCTCCCGGTGTTATCTCGACTTCGATTTTTTGTCACGATCACAATACTTTCTCTATACTACGTATATGCGAGAAAGTAAAATATATTGTGAAAAAAAATGAAAATTCTAAAAATTCAGTGTACCTTTGTTCATGAACTAAAGGAAGGATTTTATTGATTCTTTTACCAGCTTTATCTGCAGGCATGACTTATATTTGGGAACTAGAATCATTATCCTATCATAGTCAGAATAAGAAATATGATTTTTTTTTCAAATGTGAAAATGTAAAGTTAATTTTTCTTAATTTTACAATTATTATTGACATGAACTTTATGAAGTAATTAAGATATTGCAATGATTTTAGTCAGCAATCACACCTTTTAGAAATAAATGTGTGCAAATTTTCATGCTGGTCTCTCCATCCAATCCTGAGAAAAGTGCACCAATATATTTAAAATTTACGATTTTGGGAAATTAAGAAAAGTAAGTATTAGTTAGTAACTATGTAAAGAGTATTAGAGTTTATGGTCCTCGACTCAAAGTCCTATTTTAAGGACTAAAAAATACATTTATGCAGTAAACGATACATCAAATTGTTTGTAAAGAAATCAGCTTTCTTTTCGTACTAAAAACACAAAATGAATTTTTTTTTTGTCATTTTACACTTCCTGGTTACCTTAATTTAACAGGGTCTTTAAGTAATCAGCATTCTCTTTTCGCCTTGAAATTGAGTACCAGCTGAATTCTTCTCGTAAAAGCAGGAGTTTCCACCTAATGATCTTCGATGGCATCATACAGCAGACAATTTATTCTTAAGATGTATCCTATCCAGTTTTTCTTTCCATCAAATAAATCTGTTTAAGATTTATATCGTCTCCTTCACTCCTCTCAGAGATTATTTGTTTTTTGTTTGTCCTCCACTTATTTAAATTTTTTTCTCTAGTATCTTATCCCAAAACTTTACCAAAGCACTTTATCAAATTATTTTCCTGATCACACCTGCTCCTGATCGCATCATTTGCTTGGGAACAATTAAAGAGCTTTTAGCAAAAACAACCTTAGTCCAAAAAATTGAAAATTGAGTTTTCTGTGTCATTGGGTGCTACACCCTACTGGTCATTGTTTAAACTACATGATATGGTAAAATTTGCCATAGTACCTCAAATATAGGATTACAAAGTTTACCAAGTTTAGCAAAAACAACCATTGTCCATTCAATTTTTTGCAAATACCACCATTGTCCATTCAGTTTTTTGAAAACACCTAGTGAATTAGCTGATAGAAGTTGGCTATCATGCAGAAAACTGTTTCTTAGAATCAGCTGTTTCATTGTTGTGTAAAGCATTGTCACCTCTGATGATAACAGCAGAGGAATCGAGGATCCATAAACATCCTTGCTCATACAATAGCTATTATAGATTTTTTCAATAACATTAATAGTGTGACGTGTAATTAGGAATTTGAATAACATTTTTCTTGTTTATTATTTGATTTTATATTTTTTCTTTGCATTCTTAAAAATTTTTTAGATAGTGGATTAAAATTTCTTGGTAAAAACAGCCATAGTCCATGTCTTTTCAGCTTTGAGGTCTGGTTTCAGGACAATGAAGGTACATATAAAGGAAAATTATTATATCAAAATATTTCTATATATGTTTACTTAATTATACAATAAATTTTAAATTCATGAATTAATAACTGCCAAAGGGAGAAAGTTTTTTGCTTCTGCTGAAAAATTTCGTTTTTGGACTATGGTTGTTTTTGCTAAAAGCTCTTCAATTCGACCACCCTCTCTACAGTCCGGATTTGGCAGCAAGTGATTTTAATCTGTTTCTTCATCTGAAGAAATTCCTTGGTGGAAAACATTTCAACGACGATGATGTTGTGAAACAAGAAGTGCAGACTTGACTTTCATCACAGGCGGCATCATCCTTTAACAACATACAAAGGCATAAAAAAAAATGTTTTCCCGTTACAAGTGCTTGGATAACGGCGGTGATTATGTGAAGTAGTGTAACGTTGTAAGGTAATGAATGATAATAAAGTATTTGGAAAAATAATGTTCTGTTATTTTTTTTAAGTATCGGTACTTAGGCGAACAGTAAAAAAAGCCTCGTACAATATAAAATATGCAAAATATATTAATTTCTTTTTGCATTAGGACAGTATTCAGATAATATAGCTTGTAAGGGTTAATTATTTCTACTCTTATTGTTTGAGCTGCTTTAAGGATTAACAGTTCCATCAGGCGCATATGTACAGGTGGGGGGGGGGGGAAGAAAGCAGACCGACTCTTGTAGCTGATACTTAAATAAATGTAAGAGATGTAACGGAAACGTTTGTTTTCACAAGCAATGCAAATTACGTGAGATTATTTCTGAGTTGATTGTATATATTGTATAGAACAAATTTCAATACATTCCCTGCTATCATGTGAATGCCGCTAGGCATGCGCAGTGGCTCATATCGGCAACTTAGATATTTTAGTAGCTTTTTTCCCCCTACCTGTACATTTGCTAATTTATTTCCCCTCAAAACAAGTGACACATTATCTACATTAGCATTAGTAGCCCGTCTAACAGTTAAATTAATATACTGAATGCCAGAATCTCTTCACGTACGAGATACAAAGTTATCACTAATCGGTTATAGAGCTTTGTTCTTCCAGATCTCGTGCATGAAATCCCTTGTCAGCCCTCGCGGTGAGCCTTACGTGACAGAAATTGACGAGAGGTCTTCGTCTCAATGCTGTGAAAGGAAGAGTATTTCATACCGCCTAAAAATGTTAGCATTCGTGGACAGAGGAAGAAAGAGAGCCTTTGCAGTGAATTCACCTCCATGCTTATGTTACAATACATTACCTGACACTAAAACACGAGGGGGGGCCTTCTAATTCAACCGGTAAATCAACTTATAATTTTAATTATTAAAGTAAAACTTCTTTAGTGGCGATAGAGGGTAAATCGGGAAAATCAGTCACACTAAAACCGTCACGAAATCAGTCACAATCAGTCACACTCAAAACCGACTTGTTTCGGTGCGGACTGCACAGAAAACAATCAACTCAATGATTAGGAGTAATCAAAGGAAATTTTTCAGACCTTACTTCCTCAATGGCAATAAACAATTCCTAAGCACTCCAAAAGTGTATTATCTATTTTATGGAACCCGGAGGTTCATTACCGCGCAAATCCAAATTTAAAAAATACAAATTTCCAAAATTTAAAAAAAAAAACAAAATTAAAAATTAAAACATCCAAAAATCCAAAATTTAATAAATAATAAATTCCAAAATTTAAAAATTAAAAAATCGAAAATACCAAAATTGAAAAATTTAAAGATCCAAAAATAAAAATTCAAAGAATCAAAATTTAAAAAAGCCAAAATTAAAAAAATCAAAGATCCAAAATTAAAAAATTAAAAAATCCAAAATTAAAAAAATTAAAAATCCAAAATTAAAAAATACAAATTTCCAAAATTCAAAAAAACAAATTTAAAAATCATAACATCCAAAAATCCAAAATTTAATAAATAGTAAAATAAAAAATTTAAAAATAAAAAATAAAAAATTTAAAAAATAAAAAAAATAAACAACTCAAAGATCGAAAATTTAAAAAAATCCAAAACTAAAAATTCATAGATCCAAAATTAAAAAGTCCAAAAACCAAAATTTAAAAAGTCCAAAAACCCAATATTAAAAAGTCCAATAATCAAATTTGAAAAATCCAATGACCAAAAATTGAAAAAATAAAAAAATAAAATAAAGTTTTACTTCTGTCGCGTGTCGTTCCACGCACTCTTTTTTTAATTAATGTATTGAAAGATTGTGTGAAAGTGATTTATGGATCTGTGGCCAATGTAATACAGTCAAACCTCTTTGCAATGAAGATCTATATAACGATAAACCCGCATTTAGCAATATTTTTCTTTGGTCCTGGCAGATTTCCTATCTTAATAATGTTAAATTTAACTCAATACAACGATGAAGCTATTTTAGAATCCTTTTATAACAATATTCTCATGTTAAATTGCTATTGAAAACCATTATTTTAGCCCTGTGAATGGGAGCTGGTATCATATTAGCATCCATCCCTGCCTCAAGATTTCTTTTCTAGGGGCCTACCTTCATTAGAAATTCAAGAAGAGAAAGGTTAAGTAGGTGGCAGAAAATAGAGTCATTGAGGGTAAAATTGTCCCTTACATGTGCAGAAGTGTCTTAGGTGAGTTCGGTTGCTACTTCAATACGCACATCGTATGTACGAGGGGTATTCCGAAAGTAAGTTTCGTCAGTTTGTCACACGGACACTTTATTGACCCAAAAGCAATACAGCATGGCAGCATGACCTATACACCGTGCACTATTTTTCGACATAGTCGCCAGCGACATTGAGACATTTGTCGTAGCGTGCGATCAGTTTGAAGAACCCACTGTGGTAAAACTCGGTGCCCTGCGATGCAAGGAATTGGCGCACAGCCTGCTCCACCTCAGCTTCCTGACATTACTAAAGGTTCCATACAGACCATTTTGAGTGACAAATTGATGTTCCATAAGGTTTGTGCGAGATGGGTTCGTGGAGGCCGCACTTTGCGGGGACGGAAATCGGGAGATCAATTTCAAACAGCTCTATCTCGGACAATAAAAGGTTCAGCGGCTGCAGCAATGGCTCGTTTGAAAGAGGGGAGATAGCGGTACATGGCAGTGGCGCCAAATCTCTCGTGCCATAGTGAGCGGTACACTAATACCCGCGGGCACGCCAGTCTGCTGCGACTCTCTCTTCTAAGGCGCAGTGCGCCTGCGTCATGCCTCCTCCGCTGACGCCACTTCCGTCGTGGAACCAGCCACGGGTGGGGATTCGTCTGGCGTTTGTTTGGTTCCCCTGGAGAACACGCCGCTCCTGCCATACATTGACGAAACTTACTTTCGGAATACCCCTCGTAGTTAAAACACTATACCGAGATATTGTTTTAGTTTTGCCTTAGCTATAGGGCGAGTTTGCTTTTCTTCACTTTTCCCACCCTCTACGAGTACGCCTGTGTGGTCTTTAAGACTTTGATTTGTGAACAATTATTTTTTAGCTTCGTTATACGTCTGTTACTTGAATTATCCTATAGATTACAAAGAATTATGCTTCTAGTCTTCCTGATAGGCCTATGGGATAAATAACCCCCATATAACGATGCAACCTACTAGGTCCCACAAATATCGTTATTCGTAGGTTAGACTGTAATGTGAAATTAACAATCAACAGTTATGGTTGATAACTGTTAAAGTTATTATATAAAGAAATTATATAAAGAAATAACGTGAGATATTCACTGAAAAAGGCAGAATGTTGACGTTCGTTTTAACATAAATAACTACTTGATTCTTCTGCGAGAGGGTATTGGTTCATATCCTTACGATGATCAGAGTTTGAGGAAACAAAACTGTCAGCGCAAGAGAGAAAAACTTCTCCTGTCGGGTTGTTATAAACCAGGTGGATTATCCATTGAAGCTATAAGAAAGGTTTATAAAGGAACCGGTGGAAGGAAAAATTTAATAAAAATAGCGAAAAATAGATTGTGTGTGGAGAGGAGTTGCTCAAGTAATTCAGCCATCTTGACAAAGGCACTTACAATTTGGTAGCCTTCTTGGAAGGAGTGCATAACTTTGAGACTCTTTATTTGGGCACCTTGTATTTTTAATAAACTATTAACTAAAAAGTAAAATAGACTTAATACCGGTAACTCAACAATGTTTTATATCATAATTCGCCAAGGCATTTCGGCGTATTTCCGCTATCTTCAGGGCAGCTTCTTTTGCTTATTTGGATGCCTCCATAATTAAAACCAAAACTGCACTGTCTTACATCCTGTCACATTTATAAAATAACATTTCTAAAAGCTCTATAAAAACACTATCACTGAATTGTCCTCTGTGGTCTGCTATACTTTTTGGGTTAAAGTATAGCTTGGCTATACTTTATAGGTAGTGAAGAGATTGATTACAGGTCGCTATCTGCAGAAAAATGAGAGATCTCAGAGGATAAGTTAAATTAATGGTTGATATAAAGTTTATTAAATTCAAACTTAACACCCATGCCATGTTCGCCAGCTATAATAATTTTAGTGCACTCATCGTGATTGAGTTTTAAAGTAACGGAATAACTTTACTAGGAAATACTTTTTATTAATATATGAAATATGCCATGACATATCAGAACTTAACCCACCCAGATATCAAAGTTCTCCGATAAGATATAAGTTGTACAGTGAGTCCCACGCAAGAGTTCCCACGCAAGAGTTGGCCAATGACGCGGGTTTCTGCGTCGCGGCTGGCACAGCTCCAACTCCCGAGCGATCGGGTGAAATATCTACGCAAATAATGCCGCGGTCGTTGTAATGATTCAGGTTCTCATATTTACAGTTAAAATTACAGTGAAAATAACCACATACCTCATCACAAGAGGTGTTGGAAATGTTCTTTTCTTGCATCCACACAATACTGGCACCTTTTTAGGAACTTTTCTTTCACGCGCATAAGTTCAGCTTCCGAGACAGAGTTAATTTCTCATGTGATAGGCCTATGTGATATTGTCTTAAAGTTTTTCTAAGATTATGTGAATATTATTTATAGGGAAACTTGAAAAATAAAGTGTATAGGTCAATTTCCTATACATAAGAAGAACTTAAAGACAATATCACAAGAGAAATTAATTCTATCTCGGAAGCTGAACTTACGCGCGTGAAAGAAAATTCCCTTAAAAAGGTGCCAATGTTGCGTGTATGCAAGAGGAGAACATTTCCAACATCTTTTGTGATTAGGTACGTGGTTATTTTCATTGGATTTTAACTGTAAATGTGAGAACCTGAATCATTACAACGACCGCGGCATTATTTGCGTAGATATTTCACCCGATTGCTCGAGAGTTGGAGCTGTGCCAGCCGCGACGCAGAAACCCGCGTCATTGGCCAACTCTTGCGTGGGACTCACTGTAGTAGGCCTAGAACATAGCCACAATGAATGTTTTCATATATTACTTGTTCTATCTCCTTCTTCTGAAGGGTCAGGCAGTTATATATTAATATTCCTTAGAATTTATTCGCTGACTTCAATCAGAGGGAGGAGTTTGGGATTCCTTGAGATCGGTACTCTAGGTTACATGAAACTTTGATACATTTTTTCTAGTACTTTTGAGTTAGGTGCAGAAGTACTCTTCAGAAATCATCAGCTTTAGTCTTGGGAATACGTACCATCTTCTTAGCTGACTTATTAAAGAACACAGTATGGGGCCGTCTTCATTCTGTACGGAATGGGAAGGGTTTAACCCGTGATCTGGCAACTAGCCGGGCACTGTAAAAATATTCTAAGTGGATTGACATTTTTACTGTAGAAAGAAAAATACACACTTATTAATATAATACTCAACTTGCAATGTTAATTAATTTAAAACGCTAATATTAATCCTAAAGTTGTAAAGTAAATCCAATGTGAAACATTAGTTTCAAGTTTTTACGTTATTATTGTATTGTGTAATCAAGTTGAATGATAAATTAATAATGAACCTTTATTTATTCTAACACTATCTCGCTATATAGCTTCTTAGGGTAATAGTTCTAATACATATTATAATATATACAAAACAAATGTTACTTCTTAGCAATAAATCTTACAATGAGTGTAAACTAAAAACCTACTGCTATCTTCTACCCTCCTAATAGGTCTATAAACTATAAAACTTAAGGACTGTAGTAAAATACATAAAACAAACGTTATTTTGTAGCTCAATAGCTTACACTCAGTGTATGCTGTAGTATTCGCAATCCTACTAATTTAAACTAGGTATAAGAACTTGAACCTTGTTACTTTAAACTAGAATATTACTAACCTATATATGATAAATTATAACAGCGTATTAGTTACTGAATACAAATTTGTGCATTCAGAGTTGGCTTGGTATGTGTTGTTATTGTAAGGTAAGATATTGATAATCGAATAGGCAGTGATTAGTATTGACCAGTAATTACTGGAAAATTTGACCGGTTCGCATCCTGCGGCCCATGAGTCCTATGACGTCAATTCTGGCGGCTATTTTGTACCGGTTTCCTATCACGTGGTCTGACATCACATCCGGATGGGGATTTGAATTATAGCACATGTGCGTGTTTGTTTGTTTAGGCCCTTTGGCACAAGCATGATGTTTGAGGCTGCCGATTTGATTTGGCAGTAATGTTAGTCGTTTTCTTTTATTTCGGCGGTAATTTGAATAATCGCCCTCTAAGGGTACGAACATACCGAAGATACAATGCAGCTCGCGGTCCAAGTTTATTATGACTGCCTCAGGTTTGCCTCACAAAGAATAAAACTTTGCCTGAGTCTGAAACAATTGAATATGTACTCCAAGTAACGTGGCTACATACTTTCAATCGGCATGTGAAGCGAAAAAAGAACTGTCCATGCTTAGAGTAAAGTTGCATGAGTCAATCACATTAGAATAAAAAAATCCCTTTAGGCAGGCCTACAGGCTGAGGTAGATTTCAAAGTGCTTTTGGTTTAATTTATTATCGCTGCGCAGCACTCTTCTTTTTTAGCCTTGGCATGGCAAACCCGCAGTAATAAGAACTGAATTCGGTAAAGAGGAAAAGCCTACAATCATTTGTTTTGACAACAAGAGTAGGATATAATATTCTGGGAGGCCGTGCGCAAGATCAGCAATGAATAAAATTAGCAAAGCCGCTAAACAAGACAAAATTATGATATTATAATAATTCTTTTAAGTGTTATTATTTTCAAATATTAAAATCTCGCGTCACATGAGAGCTATCAAGAAACTAGTTATTGATTTGTAGAGTACTCATCAAGAGCTTTTCAACGATACCCCACAAGACGTGGTTTCAAAAGTTTCGAATTTTCATCCCCCCACCCCACCCCCACCCCGTCCTCAGTCGAACCCCCGAATCGTTGGTGTCACTGTGAACTCCATAGGGAGTACTCTAATTTATTCAAACAAAGTTTCCCTCTATACTTCATAGGGGCCGAGATATACATTTTTAAACATTTCAACCCCCTCCCCCGACCACCCCCTTGGGCCAATTTTGCTCATTAACGTACTTGTCCGAACTATTGGGCCTAGAAATAACATATTAACATTTGGTTCAAATATCTTCAAAATTACGGCCGCTATCGTGTAAAGATATAAATATCACTATTTTTTTTTTGAACGAGCGGTGGTTTCGTACTTAGGGGAGCATGAAACGTAAAGATATGAAAGAATTTTTCGAAAATCATGACATGGTATCCATTGCAATAGATAGATTTTTCTTCGAAATCTACCTAAAAAGAACTGTCCATGCTTAGAGTAAAGTTGCATGAGTCAATCACATTAGAATAAAAAATCTGATGTGAAATTCACATAACTTGCTCTGCCCAAATAAAAGTTAGCCTCTTAGTATAATATAATAATTATGTATGACATTCTCTTCATGTAAATTGGTTGTAAAACGAAGAGAATGTCACTGCCACATCACATCGCATCCACGAAGGATACATACCTCAAATAAAATCTTATTAATGTGTTCTCGTAACTTTCTTTACTCTAAGCATGACCAATATATTTTCTCACGTCACATTCTGATTCAGAAGAAGAGGCCTTGAAAGAGCGCGTATTCAGAGTGGACGACTTCAGATAATTTTTTTAGAAAGAAAAAAATGTTTCAAATTAAAGTTTTAGCTCTCAGTATAGGCTAAGCACCCCATGTGTAAAATTTAAACAGAATCGTAAGAGCTGTTTTCAAGGTCGTGACAAACTAAATTTTCTTCACGTAAAGTCCTCTTAAAAATAAGAGAAAGTTGTTGCCTATCTTCGTGTCACATCCCAAAAAGGTACCTAACCTAAACACAAAACTTTGTTTC
The DNA here is from genome assembly GCA_964059195.1 of Ectobius pallidus. Lineage (NCBI taxonomy): Eukaryota > Metazoa > Arthropoda > Insecta > Blattodea > Ectobiidae > Ectobius > Ectobius pallidus. The sequence continues at coordinate 7,332,034 of CAXKWD010000008.1, read as the reverse complement.
CTTACAATTTTCCGTTCTGGGGCTAGGCTGTTCACACACATGCGCAGAGATACACAGTCACAAACACAGACATGTTTCCGAAAATATAGTGAACGGCGCTTAATGTAATCGACGATATTGTTATCAATCGGATAATGTTATAACTTTTATGAAGTCCCGTACGGATTAATGCTCACACAATAAAAAAAATGCTGTTTAATGTGATCAAAGATTCGGTTTATGTTATCACATTTTCCTTTTTGCGTTTTTATTTCCTAGTATTGCACGCCATTCAAAATTTCGTTTTTAAGGGTTTCGTTTCTAACTCAACTGTATTCTGTTGTACTGGAGGTAGCAATTCTGTTCCCAGCTCACAGGATGACCAGTTTGAGAGGGTGGCATTACCTAACTTTCTCTTTTAAACAATAAAACATTTTTCACCTTACAGTTAAGCTGTAGCTTTTGATTTATGAAGATAACAGTGTTAACATGCAGTGATGGCTAGTGTAAAGTGAAAAGACTTCCAAAAACACTCGTAACTCGTAACTGAGTAGGCCTATGGAGTAGTGGTTAATGGACTCCTAAAGGATATTAAAAACAATTTAAAACTTTGTTACTGGTTGAAAAAATAGTTGCTTGCAGTCTGTTACTGTATTAGCCTATGAGTGGTTCAGTGATTCACAGTTACGTATTATTTTATGATTGTTGTGTTTTGTAGTGAATTATCTTATATATGAATAAATAACCTTCATTTAACTCCTTCGGCTACAGTTATCAGTCGGTTAATATTATCAGATTAGCTGCGTCCTGAAGTGATCACAATAAGCGGAGTAATATTTTTTATTCAAGGGACCTCAAAATGTGTATTTATGTTAAAACTCAACTTCGAATCTGGGGGTCGAAAAAATACTTCCTGTACTTATGGTACGGAAAAAGAAAAGAAAAATATATATGTTGAGAATTGACTTTACTCCTTGTATCCAAAGCGGTAGAGACAGGTCTATTATGAATTCCTGGATGATTAGCAAATGTACAGAGATGAATAACAAGTGGGGACAAACCACCGCATGTTATAACAATTGTAAGAGCAGGTGCATAATACGCTAATCAATTTTAGCATTGTAGCTTTAATTCGTAACCATGGAGATGGGAAAAACGGTAGTACAGTAAAGTGATTAGTCTGCCAGCCTATATTCAAATCCCAACTCCGACACGTGTGAATTATGATTTCCACAGAAGCCATAATTTATGGGCTGGTCTCACTGGGGACCCATATGGCAGTAAACTGGTTTGTCCCCCTCCACCCTCCTGCTTGTCAACTGTCATAACCGCGAGGAAAAACGAGAAGATGGGGCAGGGGGAGAAAGAGATGGATGGGGAAGAGGGAAAGAGATGGTGAGACAGATAGAGAAGCAGACAGCAGGGAGATAATATAATCTAAAGCGGAGAAAAGAAGAACAAGGCGATTGAAAGAATGGGCATAAAGTATAAAATAAATTCATAGATGATATAAATGTCAGTTTGTTATGACTGAACTTCGGATTTTTAGGTTGCTAAAAATGCTGTTTTAGGTACCCTAAAATAGGCTCTAAAAATTGGAAAATAGGTTCTAAAAATCATAAAATAGTCTCTTATAAAATCATTAAGTTCCCAATTTTCTGAAATGTCTCAATTGCAATGCAGAATATTATATTTATTAAAGTCACCAATAATCAATAATCATGATAAAACACAGATATAGGCCTATGGTACACAGCAAAATATAGACCTATTAGGGCACTAGGGCCTGTATTACTACCGTAACAGTGAAAACCTAATCCCTGCACCCAGAAGCTACGCATATCATACTAGCATATTCAACCCCTTGTATCCCTCAGTGATTCAGAGAACTACGTTTTTTTAAATTATTTTATTTATTTTATTTTATTTTTATTTATTTATTTTAACTGGATGTGGGAGTCGGGAGAAAAATTTAGTACGAACTGAAAATAAATGCAAGAATTTACAATAAAAAATTACTTATTTTGAAATTTAGAGGAAAAAAAGCAAAAAAGGCAATATTAGGCTCTAACGTAAAAATAGGCTGTTTTAGGTCCTATAAAAGTATCAGTTTTAGGCATAGTCACTTATGAAACATGTAAGTACAAGTTTTCGTCCATATATCACTTAAGGATTAAAATAGGATTGTACCTAAAATCCGAAGTGTAGTTATGACTACATAACGACGGTTGTGTATTGCTACTGAGGCCTGTAATCACCGCAGTTATGCCGGATTTTTGTTGCTGGATTTCGTTTACATAATAAGTCAAAGACCATTTACGACATATTTACCTGTTGCAGAGTACTGTGGGGAAAAATCGCTCATTGACAGGGTCTTTAGTGGTCTACTATAGATGTGATGAGTTACAGATAGCAATATAACTTCTCACATACGCTAAGGAAGGAGCTTAAAAAACGGATCAGATGAACGGATATCTGAATGACTGTGTTGATGGATGGATGGATCAATGCGTAGATGACTGGATGTATGGATGGACGGATAGTTGGATCGATAAATGAGTCAATGAATGAATGAATGAAAAACTTAATGCGTGGATGGAAGGATGAATGAAGAGTCAAGTGGATGGACAGAAAAATAGTTGAATGATACGAAATCGATGGATGTGCATCTGCATTGATATTAGCATAGGTTAATGGATAAAATAATGGATGAATGTTTGAATGAATGGAGTGAATACGTGGATGAATCGGTGGATGATGGATGGATGGTTGATGGATGGATGGAATGATGGACGGGTGTGTGATAAATGGATGGATGGGTTGGATGGATACATTATTTTCTGAGTGGATCATTTAGCAGTACACTTTTCCTGAAAAATGTTGGCAAACATTATAGTATTAGGCTATAACTCAGGACAAATATCTCTGTCGGTGTCGTGTTTACGAACTATCTTCCTCAACAGTGACATCATCGCACTGTGTAGTACACTAAATATCAGTCGCCTATAACCTGATGAGTTATCATTGTGTTGTGGACACATTTTTAAGTGTTGGTACACTTGGAACCAAAACTCAAAATCACCCGGTTGGAAGCTCAAGAAACAATAATAAAGGAAGATAAACCGTTTGTATAATCATAGGCGTAACCAGGCCGACCATATGGGGAGGGGGGTTATAACATCCGCGGGGTCTGGCGAGTATGGAAGGAGAGGGGGGTCCGGGGGCCCTCCCCCGGAAAATTTTAAAAATTAAGACGCAAAATAACGAGTTTTAAGCTTCCCGCGCTTTATACTTGTATTAAGTAATTTATGGGCAGACTTAAAAAATTATACAATTTTCCTTTTTTTAATCAATGGGGGGGGGTTCAAACCCCCAAAACCCCCCCCTCGCTACGCCTATGTGTATAATCATCTTCATGAAACTCAGTAGCTGTTCAACATATTTAAATTAGCTTCCTAGGGCAGAGTATTCTTCCAGAAAATTGTAATGTTATCCATTTAAAAAAAATAGATAATATTCCTTTAACTTGCTGAGGGATTGTCTATTGCCATCGAGTAAGTAAGTAAGTTAATCCATTTTTAAAATCTCTGTTATAACAAACTGTTAACTGTTTTCATCTCCTGATTCCCGCCTCAACACTTGGAACTGAGAATACTAATGTTTTCTTCTACACGTGTCGTGTTGGTTGTAAAAAGGAAGGTAATCATACTTAGTAACTTAGTAACATAGCTCGTAATGTTAATAAAAGAGCACCATGTGTGGTCAGTCTGGTGTTTGGGGTGACTCCTGCATTCCTCCAGGAGCTGGAATTCTCCCCTACACAGTGCATCGGCGGATGACTCAGGCTCTGCCATCTTCATTACCAAGATGTCCTATATTTGTGTTGCATCATATTATTGTGTATAACACTAAGCAATTCTCATATTTCACACACACCGCCACCACTTATACCGAAGTGTAAAAGTACAGGAGGAACGTTTTGAACACTAACTTGTCATACAGTAGAGTTATTCTTTACATACCCAAGCGGCTTCCTATTGTTACGAGGAAAAGTTTGCCGACAGCTCAACCCGTGCTCTCCATTAAGTGCCAGAATGGTACGTTATGACTTATGACATTGTGTGGGGGACGGGAAAATGTATGTCTGTCTGTCCGTGTGTCTGCAAGCGCGATAACTCAAATACGCTTTATTGAATTTTCATGAAATTTGGTATGCTCATTCATAACGTCCATGGGAAGAAGCCTATTGATCGTGGATCAAATCGGTTAACCGGTACCGGAGTAATGCTCAATTTAGTGCATATTTTATGGTAATTCGTTAAGTCTATTATTATAATATATTTGCCAAAGACCTATGTGATCACAGTAAACAATACACTGTTGTCATGTGAACTGAACAGCACTTCATTTTTTCAGTATAATATTCTCAGAAATTATTTATTTTCAAGGGAAGGAGTATTTTGTTTGAATTTTAATGTTGACCGCTATACTTCCCGGCCTTAACTGGGTATGTGTGCAAAATTTCGTACAAATTGGTCAAGAAATGTAGATTTCTATAGGGAACATACATACATACATATCCACAAACACACATTCGACTTTATATATTAGATTAGGATTAGAATATTAGGATACACATTAGGACTGATTATTGATATTAGGATCAGGAAATGTTTTCTGGGACTCTAGAAAGATCGATTAGGTTATTTAATGTTAGGGATTCCTTTCTGAAAGGAACAAAATAATAATCACCTTTGAAAGTATCTACATTCTTCGTGTTATTTGATATATGTACACATTTTCTGTACACTTTTGTTGTGGCAAAAACAAGCTTTATTAAGAGTTTTACACTTACTTATGTATTGTTGTTACATCTGTAATATAGATATTTTTGTTACGTTAAAAGATTCCATCTGCAAGATGTGTTTTCACTTCCCCTTCTCTAGATACGGTCCTTGGTCTCTAGGGATCGCAGTACCACTTCCTGCAATGATACATCAAATTATTTCCTACGTACCAGTAACAATACTATTCTACAGTAGTAAACTATATACAGCCCTTTATTAAGCCATTCATGTCCTAGGCAAGTGTTCCGTCACATGACTTCCTCTCAATACGTCTCTCATAGTAAGTGGGAATTATCTAGGAGATCTTCGTTGATTGAGTGCAAGAGGTCGCCCCTGTTTTCTCTCTTAAACAGTTCCGACTACGGCTACTAGAGGGCTCTACAATGTTTTCATGATGCCATTTTGTTTTTCCAACAAAGAACTTTTCGAGTACGCGTCGATGGAAAATACTCTTCAGTCCGTGCTGTCAAGGATCTGTGCTCGGTCCAATTCTTCATTGCATCTATACCTCTGACTTTCCTTTGGTATCAGACACAACAGTCTTTCAATTCGCTGACGATACAGTTATATATTGTACCAAATATGATCCAAGCCAAGCAGTTGCAGAAATTCAAACGCATGTCGGCTTGATTGAACGATGGCTACTTCTGTAGAGAATACAAGCGAACGCCGACAAAAGTCAAGCAGTCATTTTCAGCAAGTGCTCCAAAAAAACCAGACGAGAAGCTTGAACTGTTTGGAAAAGAGATAAATTTTGTTGATCAAGTTTGCTACCTTGGTGTTATTCTAGACAGAAGATTTGTTATAGACGTATCATATAATAACAGTTGCCAACAGGGCTACAGCTAGAATAATACATAAGTTATATACTCTTTATTGAAATTTCCCATGCTCAGCCTAAAACAGAAGGTTAATTTATATATTCTATTAATCCGTCCAATTATTATCTATGATTATCCTGCCTGAATTTATGCTCCTAAGACGACAATTAAACCTCTACAAATTATACAAAACGAAAGCCCTTCGGATAATTCATTCAAGTGATTGGGGCACAAGAAATTCTCAAATTCATAAAGACCTCGAAGTTCAGTATCTATGTCCTCATCTTCTTCAAGCTTTGGAAAAACTTTATGTTAAGATCAAAAACCGTGTAAACCCTTTCATATCAGCTATTGGACAATATGACCCTAGAAACCACCCAATATACAGAAACTCGAAGTCAGTGCTGCAGAACTTTTAACCCAGATGAAGAACAGAAAGTAACACTACAAGCTATTTAATTGATGTTATTTTGATGGCAGTGACTAAATCTTTTCAAGTCTTTTTATACCGTGACTTGTAAACACTCAGCTCGTAGTCAGAAAACCAACTGGTTTTGAAACTACCTCTTGAATTGATGAATTTGAAGAAAAGTAAAGAAAGAAAGAAAAAAAATTGGCGATAATTCAAATTAACGAGAGAGCCGGCAATGTTACAGTTTTCAGCTTTAATAAATAAATTCAAGTCAATTTTATTTAATAATGTTATTTGATAAGAACTGACTGGAATTTCACAGTTTATCATTGCAGCAACTTACACCATTTTATAACTATGAGCAATATTCGACTTTGAATTCTGATGACTGATATTTTAAGATAATTTGAAATAATAAGAAAATAAATATTAGAATTGATGAATAGACTGATGCTTAATATTATTAGGAAATATCTTTCTTCACCTCACCCGTTGTAGGGACGTTTATGCCTTAATAATACCTTCGGGGGAGGGAGTTTCCAGATAGGACGTGGAGGGTGACCCTGGACGAGAGATCAGCCCAACGTCGGGGTCACCGTTGAGACATTACGAACACATACGGCGAGAGACACATGGGCTCATGGGCTCATTTCGAATAAGGTGCGGATGGGATGAAGGTGATAATGACAGCCAGATGATATCCGGGGGCCTAAAGTCTCGAGACATTCGTCTCAAAGGTGAGGAATAAACCCAATATAAACCCCGCCTAGGAAATTATCCCGACCAAGAATCAAACCCAAGCTCACTGCGAAAAGACAGCGAACGTATCCCCTAAGCCACAACGTGGAATAGCATTAAAATGTTTTGAGTATTTCTTATTGCCTATATTCTGAACAACGTATTTTCTAGCACTAAAAAATATTAAAACCAATACAATCAAAGCTCTTTATAACGAAGATCGATATAACGATAATCCCGCATATAGCAATACTAGCTTAAAAGACCCGGCGTCGCCCGGGTTTTGTATTTTGTAATTGGAAATTAGCTTATGAAGGATTTTCAATTTTAAATTCTAGGTCCTTATATAGGCATTTATAATTTGAAATAGGAAGAACGACTTATTACACTCAAACTATTCCCTCAGAAAACGCTTGATATAGTTTTTTATGGCTCATAGAGGATCTAGAATTTTGCATCCCATCGCTTGTACAGTGCACAGCAAGCCTGGTAGAGGTTTAAATAAGAAGAAACAGAAATTCCTGTAACATAAAATTGTAATATCGAGGCGGGAAATTTCCCACTCTTATGTTACCATAAAGCATTATCACTTTCATACTTTTCTCTCCAAAAACCTGCGATATAATATAATAATATACACATTACCATACCTCGTTTTGTTTTCTCTATGTCCAGGGTAGAGAAAGTTATGTGATTCCATTATTTTAGTGGATTTCATTCTGTAATATTTATTTATAACATGAATTATTTTGATAACTTCTCTTATTTGTCAAAAGTGCATTTCATCTGTTTTTTCCAAGCCCACCTGATACAATTTGGCAACAATATATTCTGTGATTTGGAATTGATAATTCTATGTAAAAAGGGATTAAGTATTTTAAAAAACATTTAATTTTTGGCATTTAGAATCAGAATTTTTCAAAATCCTTTCTTAGTGAGCACCTACATTATGAAACGAAGGTACTGTCAAAATTCCAAGTCTCTACCTGTTATAGTTTAGGCTGTACGTTGATTCCTGTCATTCAGTCAATCAGTCAGTCATTCAGTCAGTCAGGACAAAGCCTTTTATATATATATATATATATATATATATATATATATATAGAGATTTTTGTTTGGTCCCGGCGAATTTCCATCTTAATAATGCTAAATGTAACTCACTATAACGATGAAGCTATTTTAGAAATGCACTTTTGTAACGATATTTGGAGGTTGAATTGTTACTGCTCACCCTATGGAAGGTTTCTGGTATCAGATCAGTATCCTTCCGGGTCACCAATACTGTTTCCTGGGTGCCTGATGTCTGTTACATTTCTTAGAAATTCCAAAAAAGAAACGTTCATGAGGGGTGGAAAATAGGATCACTGAGGCTAAAATTGTCCCTTATGTGTGCAAAACGATAAAAACATACTTTGAGTTAGGCTGTTCTTTAACATGTACGTAAAGGAGTAACTGTTTTAGTTTTGCCTTAGCAATGTGGCGAATTTGCTTCTGTTTTTTTTCCTTCTTCCCACCATTTACGAGTTTGAAACTTCTAACATATGGCTGGGCTCAAAGCATGCCTGCTCCTTGATGTTAAACCAGTTTGAATAATAATTTCTTTATTGTGCAGGTGCAAAGTAGCTATGGTTACAATTCAACATTTGGATTATTGTGATTCATTATTTTCCAGTTCTTCGCATGTCCGATCCATGAATTATCCTGTAGATTAGGCCGAAAAATTTTCTGCATGCAGCCTTTCTAAAGTGAGGTAAATTACAACCTCTCTGTACAACAATAACCCTCATATAACAATACAATTTTCTAAGGCCCACAAATATCATTATACGTTACTGCTAATCAACCTAGTAAACCTAGTATTCTAGATACAAAAAGACTCAAGAGACCTAAAAGTTCTTCGTCTGTAGTACGCCTGGCAACTGTTTTGACATCGTTTTAGAGTTATAATTTCATTCTGTTTTACTTACATTGTAACCCGTATTTTTTTTACGAACAACTCGGAAATAATTATGATTTCTTATTTAAGTCACAGTATAAGTATTAATACAGTAAAGAAACTGTGTGTTAAAAGTCGTATAACAACATGTTGACTGGACGACACTAGCGCTCCATGCGGAGATTGAGTAAAGCTACATTCTCATCATATGAAATGGCTTGGGAAAATACATAAACACATCGCAAAATATGTTATGTTAAAAGAGAAAAATACAGAATATTTTTATTTAATGCAAATCTAATTTTAAATTTAAGAAATAATAAAACAGATAATGTATTATATTCTGGTTCAGAAGAGGTAAACAATACCTAAATAGGCTACCGGTACTGTTAAGGACTGTACCTAAGCCTAGTATTTTTTCTTTAAAATCATTGCCCTTAATATAATTTATAATTCAAATTATGATAATAAATAGCCTACATATTAATTACGTAAATTATATTATAGGTCTGTCACGTTGTTCATCCTGCACGTCATTGTTGACAGTGTATTTTGATTCTTTGCCTTATATGGCAATATACGACTTCAATTTATTGTAGGTCTATGTACGTCACTTACTGCAGGATGGACTTCATTAAACAAAACAAAACATTCAGGAGCATTTGGAATTGAAGACACCGTCGGTACAGCAGTTTTAATTAACGAGTTTTTATAGGAATTCATAAACTGTCTGTTTTCGGCATGTGTCAAGCATAGACGGTAATTTTCACTCAAATATTTTACATATTTTGTTACTAGGTTTTCTTGTCGACCAATAATGACCTATTTTATACACCAGAAATCATTACAACAGAATAAAATATAAAAATATTACATTAAAGTAACTTGAAACATAACCACACCAGAATCACGAGTAAGCCAGTAGACCTACAATAAATATTACTTATTTTCGTTCTTACCTTTCTGGATGTTTCAAGAAAGTGAAGAAATGCAATTCAGGATTTTGTCTTTTATTATTACTGAAATTTACAGCAGAATAATAAGGTCCTTTCGAATATAGCGTGTTCTAATAAATACAACACTCCTATTTATTTACATACTTCCTGGAGTAGTTTCTGTAGTCTTACTATATGGCCGCTACGATCGCTAGTAAATGCGCGCGCATGCTCGGCTGGCAGAAAAACGGGCTGAGTTTTTGTACTGTATTAATACTTATACTGTGTTTAAGTACACAAACTGAACAATATTTCAGTTATTCCTTAGTTATTTCTGGCTCAGACCTGAGAGGAGCTTTAGATTTTTTGAAACTTATTTATTCTGTTTCTGAATAATATGTAAAGCTCGAATAATAATAATAATACTAATAATAATAATAATAATAATAATAATAATAATAACAATAACAATAACAACAACAACAAATGCTCATAGATAAAACTGGAAAAATAACCAAAGTCAAGAAAGGGAGGTTCCAAGTTAAAATCAAAACCAAACGAATGATCCAGATTAGTGAAGACGAAAGAAAAGCAAGATCAGAAAGAATGAAGCAATACTGGACTAAAATTAAAACACAAAACACTAAGAAGTGATTGATTCAACGTACCCCAAAGTTGGGTGAAACGGAGAAGAAGAAGAAGAAGAAGAAGAATAACAACAACTCTGGTTACAACGTACAGCAAGAAAGTAGTGTATTTAGGCCTACAGGAGACATTAGGTTTTAGTGACAACAGGTTCTAGCTTTTTGTATGGTTGATTTAATAAATATTGAAGAAATATTCAATAGAATTCCAACTAAAACTTCATGGCATTACATCCCATGTTGAGACAAGTCCTACCATCCGACTACTGTGACATTTTCATTCATCTTCCAACATCAGTGGCTGATGACAGGATTGGGGCATGTAGGCAACATGATGACACCTATGGTCATTATTAAGAGCCAGTATGGTACTTTATGAGATTGTGTGCAGGAAGGGAAAATGTCTGTCCGTCTGTACGCGCGATAACTCAAATACAATTTATCGGATTTTCATAAAACTTGCTATACGCATTTATAGCGTCCATGGGATGAACCCTATTGATATTGGACAAAATCGGTTGATCGGTACCGGAGTAAAGCCCAATTTAGTGCCTATTTTATGATATGCTAGAAAGCATTTATGAAATGCAAATTAGTTATCATGACAACATATTGTTTTACAGTATTCATATACGGTTTTGGAAATTGCAATACAGTTAGCTATGGCAAATAACACTATTCCTTCACATACGATTATGAAACTAAACCTTTAAACTAAGCGAGGTAGCCGAGATGGTAACGTCTTGGACTCGCATTCTGGATATTCCTGGTTCAAATCCCATAGCCGGCCAATTTGACATGTCTTTTTTTGCATTTTTATGTGAGTGTGCGATTGTCAAGATATCACAAATATGTATAGTTCTGCTGATGCTGCACGATTTAAATCTGAAAAAAAAACTTGTCCTTTATTCTTCCGTAAGAAACTAGACCTTTGCCCTGCTTAATGAATGGATCTGGAGCTTAACTCGTAAATCAATAAAAAATTTAAAAAAAAACTTATTTTCTGCAAATCATAATTGCAATTATCACTGATTAAACAAAAGCATTCTGGCACTTTATTACATCAGATTACCTGATTTTATTATTTATGGTATTCTTGTCTAGAGCCGCTGTTTCTGTACAAACTAGCTCCTCAGTTGTCCTCACAAGGCTAAGGGCATCCTTTCCAGACCTCCCTACCCCACTAAGGGCGTGCAGGGAATCTATACAACATAATATGTTTATCTTTAACTATGATTTAAAAGTATATATATAGGCCTATATACGGTATATAGAGTGGTGAGAGTGCTTGTTATATAGCCACGTACAGTCGATCAAATAAAAAAACGTCGGGACTCGTATTCAGTTAAAATTAAAGTTTTAACGCATTAGTTCACAAGTTTCCTATAAAAAACATAAAATACAAGTCATTTTCGGAACGTATGAGACCATGCGACAGGAGGGAAAAAATGAACGAGGGAAAAATGAAAAACGCGGAAAGCGCAACACACGATAATCAACTTAATGTATTGTCATAATTCATTTTGCTTTGTCATCGCACCACATATAAATGCTAGCTTGAGAGAAAGTGTAGTTAGGGCTGTAATTGACCTGCATTTTTCGGCCTCTGAAGCAGCGAGAAGGTTCCATATTTCTTAAAGAGGTGGGTACTTCACTATAATGCGACCGGAAGTTTTCACAGGAACCGTGGATCTGGCCGGCGTATTTCGATGCTATTAGATTGGTGGCAGAAGTTGAACGTAAGTAATTGATTTTGCACTAGAAGTACCGGTATTATAAAATAAAATCTTTAAAAAATGCTCCTTGAATAAACATATTCCTCGCGAATCTATTAATTATTAATATTATAAAAATTTGCAACTAAGAATATGGCGGATTTGAGGCATATAGCCACAGCCTTCTATACATGTTTGTTTTGGAACAAAACTGACTAAATAATCAAGAAAATACATGGATAGACAAGAGGCGTGTGTGAACCTAACCTTAAGTCTTCCTGTACATGCGCATATGCTCGTTCGTGATACTTAATCAAATACCGCCCGACGTTTTTTATTTGACTGACTGTACATTTAACCTTCAACGAAAATAATTTCAAACATTGCCGATCATCTTGAATGCAGAAGTAAATCCATCATGTTCCTCATCTTGTTCTGACAGAGTTCCCCTTACTGTTAACATTCCAGTTGGTTGTGATGATGAAATTTAATATAAGGGAAAAGTTGCCTTTTCCTTATAGAAAGATGGCAGTGGCGCCTTTGCATTGTACCTTCATAAAAACTGTAAAATAATTTCTTAACTACTGTACCGGTACTATTCTGACAATTTTTTACTTTCTCCCATATACGTAGGCCTAGTATAGAAAAAGTATTGTATTGTGATCGTGACAAAAAACCGAAATCGAGATAACACCGGGAAAACATGTTTCATGATAACCTAGATACCGAAAAAAGTGTTTTTGGAATGACGTCTATCCGTCTGTCTGTCAGTCTGTCTGTCTGTGGATAAGCACAGTGGGTAAACGGTTCTTTGTATTACTTTATTTTTTTAATTTTGGACTTTTTCGGAATTCATCGAACCACCCTGAATTTGGTCATTATATCTGAAATTTTAAGGAGACTTTCCATGAGAACTTTTTTCAAAATTTTGATTTTTGAAAAGATGGCTGAAAAGATTTTAATAAAAATGCTTTTATAAGTTATACGACTAATGAAATTGCTATATTCTTTTCTGTAAAAATGACTTAGGGGTACTTTACTCGTATCCATTTTCAATTTTTCTAGGCTATCTCTTTTACATTGGGCGATACATGGAAACTTAGCACAGTCAAGTTGTAGAGAAAATGAAAAAGGACATTTTTTTGTTAAATACATTTCTTAATAAAATGAATAGGTATCAAGATAAAAGCGACATAACATGACTTAAATGCGAATTTCAGAACATAACATTTTGATTAAAATTTGAATATTCTTTTGTTGCCCATAGTAACAAGAATACTATAATCTAGATATTGTTGTGAAGTGTAGTCAGTTTACCACAGTCGTAATAAACACATCAAAATCAATTAGAGCAATGTGGTATAGGGTAATAGGGAAGAGATCCTGAGTTCAAATCAAACCTCGTGGCCATCCAAAATTACCAGTAGTCTCTTGTAATAACTCATTCGTGCAGCATTTGCTTCTATTGTTCGGCTATATCTCTATGAAACCTGCATTTTTGCCTTTGAGATTGAGGAAACTATGCAAACCCCAAATTATTATTATTATTATTATTATTATTATTATTATTATTATTATTATTATTATTATTATTATTATTATTATTATTATTATTTCACGGTAAATGCATTGAACATAAAGATCGACCCTGATGCTTTCCGTTCTAGATACTTGTTAGTTTTATGAAAATGTAATAAATAAAATGTAATTGTCTCTATAATCTACTTTTTGCTGTGCTAGCCTTTAACATGTAGCCTATATGCGAGAATGTTTTGCAATACATTTTTGCACCATTCATTTTTTTAATGACTAGGATTGCATTTGCTGAAATAGTCTAGAGGCGGTACTTCAAGTCTTGAAATCATAGTGGTGGTTGCAGGCCCATAGCTAGGTGTGCATTAGAGGGGGCGCTGCCCCCACAAAACTTTCTCGCCCCTCTAGATTTTTAGCATTTAAAATCATAAAAATCTATTCAAGCGGTACTTTAAAATTTTCTTTAAATCGCTTTTGAAATGTACAGCACATCAGCTTTTATCTGCGATATTGTTTTCTGAGGTAGACTTCGGCGATAACTGTAGTATAATCAGAGATATACATACAATAACGATGAGACCACTGATTATAACATGCATTTTTATAATGTATATTAGGCCTATAAATTGTGTATTGTATATTATATATCCGGTGGAGTGGTTGTCTCCTTACTTATGACTTATTTAATTTTGTTTTGGGGTGGTAATATATATATATATATACAGGGGTACCCACCCCCCAAACTTCATGACTCACCCCCAAACATCATGACTCATCATTGCTCACCCCCAACCTAATTGGCTGTCGACAAGGGCGCCCATATGATATTTTCTAGGGGGGGCAATTTTTTTAATTAATTTATTTTTTGTCGCTTTAACTTCTTGGGCCATTTTGTAACATTATATTAATAATAATATAATAAATGCAACAATGAGGTAGCCAGAAAATAATTGCGGGGAGGGTCTAAAGTGCCAGGGGGTTTGGAATACCCCCCAAAAAGGGGGTCGAGGGCCCATCCCCAGAAAATTTTTAAATATTGTACTAATGAAAATAACATTTTACGCTATTTTAGCACTAAAAAACTAGTTAGGTAATTTGTTTAACATACTCTAAGACATGCCAATGTAAACAAGAAAATGTTACCTAAGTCGGGCGTCCACCCCCGGGAAATTTTTAAATGTTGAACTAATGAAAATCATATTTTATGCTATTTTAGCACTGAAAAACTAGTTAGTAAATTTGTTTACTATACTCAAAGACATGGCAACTTAAACAAGAAACTGAAACATAAGTTATAATACTTATTACTATTTATAAGAAAAATTGAATAACACATATGGAACAGTGGACATAATAGACCTACTCATTATGTTATGAAAAGAAAATAACTGCTATATCATATTTGACACACCAACAAATCTTGTTTAATTAAATAAATATGTTATTTTTTAAATACAAATATAGAATTTTTGGTTTTGACTTTTGGGGGTCCAAACCCCTGGACCCCCTTTCCTAATCCACTGTGGATTCTGCTTCCATGTTGTCGATTTGGTAAAACTTCTGCAAACTTTTTATGTCTTATCTGACTTTCAAATAATTCTCTTAAAAGAAAAACACCTGACTATAATAATTATTATTATACATTTTTTCCTTGCGCCCCCCCCGCCCCCGGGTATGGGCGCCCATGGCTGTCGAAATTCTTGATCTCTATCTTTATAAAAAATTAGAAGAGACCTTTTGAAGTTATAGAACTTGACCGTTTTTATTTTTAACATATAAAACGCTAATTTTGCAACAATTTTCACCCCCCAGAAAATTCATAAAACAATAATATTTTGCCCCCCCCCCAGAAATTTCAATGACGCAGTCTGCGTCTTAACCCCCCCCCCGTGTGGGCACCCATATATAGTCTATATATAAAACATGCTAAACCTGATGGCCCCCTCAAAAATTTGAACCAGGCTACGAGCCTGGCTATTGATAATCGATTGGTCTGTAGACAGAGAACCATAGACTACTCTATGGTGGAAGATTGCATATTTATCTTGGTTCAGATTTCCTTAGCTGATGGATAGTTTAGGATGGATTCTTTGAGAACAGGTTAAATTTATATGGCGTCTCAAACGAATAGAACATAGATACATTGAATATCTTCCTAGTTCCCAAGAGAAGATGAAGTAATATCTTGAATATAGGCTTTATATATAATATAACAAGGGCTCGTAGGGTTTCGAAATTAGGACACTTGTCTTCTTATTGAAGAAGGAAGGTTCCTTTATTTTGTATAGCAATACTCAATACACAAGAAGATAGCTCTTGATTGTTCTCCAGTTCACTTGTTCGCTGCTCACTTCCACTGTGCTGACTCCAAGTTACAGCACTGACTCAGGTCACACACTGTGCTGACTCCCAAGTCACAGCAGCTCGATACCACCACGTCGGCCAGCCTACAGTCCTTGCTGGCTCGTCGCTGCACACACACACGATCCACCAGTCGCTCTCCGCTGTGCGCTGATTTCACCAGAACGGCACTGCCTCAGTTCAGTTCCACTTCCTTCAGTTCACACACTCTTCAGTTCACACTTCCTTCAGTTCACACCTCCTTCAGTTCACACACACTCACTTGAGTTCACACTGTTCTTTCACGGCTCGCTAACGGGCTATATATAGGGCCGTCGAATGTTCTGGAGCTAAGGTCTCGATGATTCTGTCCGCGCACGATCTGGAAGCTTGTGGCGGCACTCAGTCACACCCCTTAGCACGCAGCCCCTCCCCACAGGGCGCATCTTTCTAGACGTGTCGATTTCTCGAAGCTTCGCGGCATTGTGCCAATATATATATATATATATATATATATACACACAGTGCGTTTCACTTAAGAGTTGGCCAATCATACGGGCTTCTGCGTCGCGGCGGCCACAGCTCTAACTCTCAAGCGATCGGGTGAAATATCTTCGGAAATAAAGCCGCTAACGGTGTAATGATTCAGGTTTTCACAGTTACAATGAAAATAGCCAAGTATCTCATCACAAGAGATGTTGGAAATGTCCTCCTCTTTCATCCACACCACACTGGTACCTTTTTAGGAAATTTTCTTTCATGCACATAAGTTCAGCTTCCGAGATAGAATTAATTTCTATTGTGATATTGTCTCTTAAGTTTTTTAATGTACGGTGGTTTGAACTTGACGGTTTATTTTTCAATTTCTCCCATAAATAATAATCATATACTGTTAGAAGAAATTAAAGACAATATCACAAGAGAAATTAACTATTCGAACATCTCTTGGGATGAAGTACGTGGTTATTTTCATTGTAATTTTAACTATAAATGTGAGAAGTTGTGTGTACCTAAATTACTTGAAATTGTGCAGCACATGTTCAAAATATACATTCATCTTCTTTTAACATGTGTAGAATTCTGAGATCGCTATAACAACATTTTCGCACCTTGCCGAATTTAAAATATACCATGTTCCTGTCTCCTCCAGGAGTTGCCGGGTCCGAGGTTATATTCAAACACAATGTTCATTGACAAATTATGATAAATTTGACATAATCAATACTCTTCATCCAGCCGAAGATCTCACCACTCAGATATTTAATCATGTATGATACGACGATTTAATGTTGAAGAGTAGCTTAACCCTGATTATGCCTACTACAAAAAAGTTTGCTGCAATGAACTACACTGTATCATAAAATCACCTTCTAATAAAGAAGCTCTTTCGAATACACCCTAAGTTTTGAGAAGCGAACGTAAAGTCCCGCTCAGCATGCATAGTGAGTTTCACTTCCCCGTTATAGGGACATTTATCCGGCCCACGCCGCCCAGACCTTACATGACCACGACCTACTCTTTAAAAGTTCAATCAATCATCAATCAATCAAACAAAGTTTATTTTTAACAAGTTACAAGTTTGAATTCTTGTATAGTTGACATCATAAGCAAAACATCATTAACACACTAACCTTACAGACTAAACAAACAGGGCCCTATTTCATAAAAGTTACAATTTTACAGGTGACAGGTGACATAAAATTGTCTTACAGGTTTACATTTTGACAATTGTTTTTTTCATAAAAGCTGACAACTTTACATAAATGTCATGACAATTTTGTAGATTTGTATGACAATTTTACATATTGTTGTTTCTCAAAACTTTTGAGTTTACAGGTAAAAGTCTGACAAATATGTAAAATCTTAGGGTGCCTATCATTTATGAAACATTAATTTTTGCTGACATATTTACAAATTTACAAAAAATGTATAATTGTCATTACAGAAGTGACAGGCAATCTTTCATATGTAGGCCAACACAGTAGGTTATGTAAATGTGTGGCATAACTTGGCAAACTTACTTGTGATTTAAACTTTGTTAATAAACTTGCTAAATTGTCTTGTTAATAATGAACACTAGTAGTAGTGATATTGGTAGTAGTGGAAGTGGTGAAGAAATAGACATGAAACCACCCAGTGTTTTTAGGCAATGGATTAACCTAACTTTCAATTTCAGTGACTTTGTATTAAAAGAGAAATATAATTCAATTATTTTCGATAGTAATAATCGATTGCTTAGGTATCATATTCGATGTTGAGACACGTATGTGAGAGCCGTCTACAGTGTACTAAAGTAATCTTTAGGTTTGACATAAAATTGTCGCGTTTATGAAATGGGTTCTTTTAGTCTGACAATTTACATTGATTTGCCTGTAATGTAAGGAAAAGTTGTAATATTTATGAAAAATATAGTTGTCGTGACATATTGACAAATTTGTCAGACTTGACATAATTGTCGTATTTGTCACACCTGTAGTGTTTTATGAAATAGGGCCCAGGTAGGTGTGGTTTAGAAATACATATCGATATTGGGGAGGTTAAAAAATTCATCTAGGTTATAAAAAGGTTATAACAAGTCGATTATAGTAGTAGTAGTAGTAGTAAGTATTCTGCCTTCCGGCAGGTTTTCAAACTTGGTACGCGAATTTTGTTTTCCAAAACTGTCTATCCTCTGCTTCCTCCTTCAGCATCCAATATTTCCGCTTTTCCCTTAAATCGTCCAACAGCTGAATTCTTCTTCTTCCAAGTCTAGTTGTACCCTCCAATCTTCCTTCTACGACATCATGTATTAAGCAGTTCCTTCTGAGAATGTGCCCAACCCAGTTTGCTTTCCTCTGACGAATTGTGTGTATGATTGACTTCTTCTCACCCACTCTACTCAGAACCTCTTCGTTTGTCACCATGTCCATCCACTTTATATTTTCTATCTGTCTCCAGCACCACATTTCAAAACTTTCTAAATATTTCTTCTCTAATTTCCTCAAATTCCAAGTCTCTGATCCATACAAAGCAATACTCCAAATATAACACTTCACCAGGTTTTTACGTAGCTCTAGATTCAGACTACTAGTTAGCAGAGTTCTCTTCTTCATAAATGCTTTCTTGGCCATGACAATTCTTGATCTTATCTCCTTGGTGCAATAGGCATCTTTCGTCAGTACACTTCCTAAGTATTTGAACTGGTTCACGTTCTCTAATTCTTGATTTCCCATGATAATTTGAAGCGGCTCTTCTCTCTTCGATATCCTCATCACCTTCGATTTACCTATGTTGATTTCCATTCCATACTTTCTTCCTGTTTCCACCAGCCTGTCAATCATTCCTTGCAATATTTCTTGTTTCTTTGCCAGAATCACCAGGTCGTCCGCATATTTGATGGTGTTAATAGCGTATCCTCCTATCACAAAATCCCTAAGGGGAGATATTGGGGAGGTTAAAAAATTCATCTAGGTTATAAAAAGGTTATAACAAGCCGATTATAAAGTTTAGATTTAAATGTTTTCAAGGTCACAACATGTACTTCAGGTGGAAGTCTATTAAACATTTTCAGACCAACATGAGAATAGAATTCTTGAATTTATGTAAGCCTAATACGAGGTATGTCAATTATGTTCATTTGTCTGGTGGAGTGTGAATGAGTATCGCGTCCTGAACGAATAGTTGTCAGATTGACTTTCACATATTCAAGGCACTTAAATATATACAAATTATACACAGTCAAGATTTTGGAAATGAAACTTCTTTAGCCGCGGTAGGGGTAAATCGGGAGCTTGTGTAACGCTCAAAATCGTCACGAAATTAGTGAGAGGTGGCGGAAGAGACTGCACAGAAAACAATGAACTCAATGATTAGGTTTATCCAAAATCTAAAAAATCCAAAAATCCAAAATAAAAATAAAAACAAAATCCAAAATTTAAAAAATCTAAAAATCCAAAATCCAAAATTAAAAAACCAAAAAATAAAAAATTCAAAGATCCAAAATTTAAAAAATCCAAAATTAAAAAAACAATAAATTCCAAAATTAAAAAATTAAAAGATCAAAAATTAAAATAATCCAAAATTTAAAAAGTCCAAAACCAATATTATAAAGTCCAACAATCCAAAATTGAAAAAATCCAATAATCCAAAATTGAAAAAATTAAAAAATTTAAACAAGTTTCACTTCTCTCGCGTGGCGTTCCACGCACACTTTTTTTCACTAATAAATAAAGATTTGCAGTGAACTCTAAAAGTAGAAAAAGTCATAATCATAATATCCTTCTTCTGTTGTAATAGATCCTAGGCAAATGATGACCACAGCCCCAGAGTACAATGCCATAGCTTATAATGTAATTGAAAAATGCAAAGTAAGCCGTCCGTAGATATATTCTCGGGATGTACTTCTTTAAACTACGAAGTAAATATATTACTCTTGAGAACCTATTCAGAAACTGTCTTCGTTTTAAAGGCCCAGGGAGTTTTATTTTGACCAGACAAGGACATGGAGGGCCTTCCTCGATGAGTGATGAGCCCAATGTCGGGGCCGCCTTCGAGAAAACATGGATACAGAGAACGAATTCACTCATAACAAGGCGCGAATGGGAGGGAGATGTTCAAGACGGCCAGATTATATCAGTGGACCACAAAGGTGTAAGGTAACCCTAAATTCGTCTTAGAGGTAAGGAAAAACCCCGATTAATTTCCCCTATGTAACTTGTCCACTCTAAGAGTCGAACCCGGGAGTACTATAATTATTGATAAAATAATAATAGTAATCACAATAACAATTTATGTCCAGAAATATAAAAATAAAAATTTATGAGACAATTATCCTGCCGGTTGAATTATATGGTTGTGAGACACGGTCGCTTACTCTTCGGGAAGAACATAATTTGAGAGTGTTGGAAAACAGGGTACTTAGGAAAATATTTAGGCCTAAGAGAGATGGAAATGGGGACTGGAGAAAACTGCATAATGACGAGCTTCATGACCTGTACTCTTCACCGGATATAGTAGGTAATTTGATCACGGAGGATTAAATGGGCTTGACATGTTGCACGCACGGGGGAGGAAAGTATTGAATGGGAGACCCGAAGGGAAAAAACCACTTGTAAGACATAGACATAGGTGGGAGGACAATATTAGGGTAGATTTAAGGGAAGTAGGATTTGCGAGCTCAGCCTCGTGATTCAAATTGAGGAGCTACTTGATAGAGAAGTAGCGGCTCCGGTCATGGAAACCACCATTAACGGCAGTGGGTGTCGGCAAGCTGACCACATGCCCCCCCCAATCCTGCCTATGATGTATGACGCAGCGGTCGAGTGGTAGGCCTTGTCCCTTCTGGGATGTTAGCGCCACAGAGTTAGTTAGTTAGTTAGGATTTTCGAGGGATGGTTGGAAGGAGTTAGCACGGAATAGGGATGAATGGCGGGATCAGGTAAGCACGGCAGTGAACCTCAGGGTTCCATAAAATATATAATATTCCATCAGCTTACTTAGGAATTGTCTATTACCATTGAGTAAGTAAGTAATAATAATAACAATAACAATAAACATTACAATAGGCCTTTGTGCTTGCACCTAATCCAATAAATTATTGCAGATTCTTTGCCACTGGAAGGAAGAAGATCTAGGAAGTAGCACTCAAGTTGAATGCGCAGTAAAGTCACTGTTGCATAAAGGAATTCGCTTACCGTAAAGTAATGTGAGGGAGATTTAGATGGCCTATACATAGCAGAGAAAGGAACCCACACCATTGAGACCCATTCAGCTGAAAATCCCATTGAAACGCTTCCGCAGTTGGATGTTATGAAGTCCCTAATCCTGTGAGGCGCAGCTCCTCAGCTCGGCGGCGAGTCGAGAGGGAAAAATACTGCTTTTTGGCAGAGGGTGGCGCATTTTAAAGGGTGTTTAGTGTTCAGAAAGGGGAGATAATCCTATTTTGTTATTGGTTACCTAACAGAGAGGTTATATTTATCTCGCGTTCGTTTATTTGATTGTTCCATTTGTGGATTCTTTACATCTGTTCGCTCGTGGTGGTCTCTTTTTATAATATCGCATTAACCAGCCGTTTGAAATAACTTTATGAGTACACTTGTAACGAATGCTGAAGTACCGATATTTCAGCACGGTGTTGCATGGGCGAAACAATGCGATGGACTAAATGGGGCAGGGAGTTGCAGTTTTAAGTACAAACGTGACGTATCTGTATGCTGTGAAACCTGTCATAATAGAGGCAGAAGTTAAAAACGACGAGTTTATTAAAAACATTAATGAAACCTGATCTTATCTAACCCGGATTTTTACCCAGTAAATACAGATACACGGCTACCGCATTTCCCACAAGGTGTGAAATAAACGAGGAGGAAATTAAAAACTGGAATAGATCTCATTTTTATCACATTGAACATGCGGTGTTAGAGTATTGACTATTTCGTTTAATCAACACAAGAACAAATAACATCAAAATAATTTGATATTATGCCTATTTTTTTTAGATAACGTTATAAAATCAGAAAAAATGATTTAGTTTAGCTATGTCAACCCCATAGGCGTCCGCAGAAATTTTTTCAACGGGGGAAAATGCTGAAATTGCTGCCACCACCACCATCACTATGCTACTACTTCTACAACCACTGTATTTTTATTATTATTATTATTATTATGGAGTAAAAATATTTTACATAGAACTAAAAAATTAATACATCAGGCATTATTCCCAAGTACAACATTATATGGCGCTGAAACTTGGATCATAAGAATAGTTTTAAGAATAAAATAAGATATATTATAAAATAGTTTTTCTAAAATAGTTCTTCTGATTTTCTTGAGTATTTTATAAGTAAATGTTAATAGTAATGAAATTTATGTTTTATGTTCTCTTGTGATTTATGTTAGTTTTGTTTTGTGATGTTTTCATGTGTATGTGTGTGTGTGTGTGTGTGTGTGTATGATAGTGCTGTACGTTTTAAAACTGAACTGAACCCGAGCCCGAGCATTCTGCTCTTTCGGGTGTTTGTCACTTGTATAATATTGTATTTGTATTTTTGTATTTGTATAATAATATAATATAGATTAATAATAATAAAAAAAAGTTGAAAAGATTATATTGGAAATCGTAGAAGAAAGATGATTGAATTGTTATGGACATATACATGTACATTTTGGATTGGAAAGAAAATTTTGGATTGGAAAGTAGAAGGAATAAGAAGAAGAGTGCTAGATGGATGGGGTGAAAAGGAGTATGGAGAGAAGAGGGTTAAGTGAAGAAGATGCTATGGACAGAGACTTATGGAGGCAAAAAGGTTGTTGTGGGATGAAGGAAAACCATTGTATTGTGGAATATTCTTTAGTAACAAAGAAAATATTATTATTATTATTATTATTATTATTATTATTATTATCATCATCATCATCATCATCTTCATCGTCATCATCTTCATCGTCATCATCTTCATCGTCATCACAGCGTCATCTTCATCATCCACATCCTCGACGTATGAATATGAATGCAAAGAAAAATATGTGTTATAGTACATTCACATTACTTTTTATACCCCTTAACATTTTACAGGTACTATTCATATACGTAAAATGCGTTACTCCCAGTGCTTTATTTTCATTGCAGTAAAATATTTGGCTGGAAAAAGATTCAAGTTTGGGGGAAGTAATTACAATTCGTTTTTGGTCAAATATTTTCAAATATATTAAGTGGGAACTTAAGCCTGACTTCATGTTAGTTGCTTATGCTCATTTAGTTTAATAAATAATAACAATAAATCATCACATATCTAACTACTGTAAGCGTTTCCAACTATCCACAATTTTTCATTTTTCTTGCATTTTACATTTCTTAGTAATAGTTAAAATTTTAGTAATAGGTTAAATCTCAGTAAGTAGTAAACTATTTTTGTGTATTGTGTTATCTCTAGAGAACTACATAGTTAGTAAGCCTTGAATGATTATAGTATTTAATTTAATTTAATTTAATTTAATTTAATTTAATATCCCTATAATATAAAGCCACATCGCTGACTCACTCACTCACTCACTGACATTGTTTGCCCACTTCCAGATGAGCTAGAAACTTGAAATTTGGTACACGTATAGCTTTTAGCCTGTAAACCACAGGAAAATTCCAAAAAGTTTATTTTTTGAATTTTTAGCCCTAAAAACCCCCTCGAGAAAGGGCTCGGCTCTGCACACCGATATTAAATTTTGTCCACTTTCAGATGAGCTAGGAACTTGAAATTTTTTACACTTGAAGCTCTTAAGCTGTGAATCACAGGAAAATTCCAAAAAGTTAATTTTTTTAATTTTTAGCCCTAAAAACCCCCGAGAAAGGGCTCGGCTCGGCACACCGATATTAAAGTTTGCCCACTTCCAGATGAGCTAGAAACTTGAAATTTGGTACACATATAGCTTTTAGGCTGCAAACCACAGCAAAATTCCAAAAAGTTAATTTTTTTTAATTTTTAGCCCTAAAACCTCGCGAAAAAGGGCTCGGCTCGGCTCACCGACATTAATGTTTGCCTAATTCCAGATGAGCTAGAAACTTGAAGTTTGGTACACGTATAGCGTTTAGGCTGTAAACCACAGGAAAATTCCCAAAAAAATATTTTTTAAAATTTTTAGCCCTAAAAACCCCCGAAAAAGGGATCGGCTCGGCTCACCAACATTAATGTTTGCCCACTTTCAGATGAGCTAGAAACTTGAAATTTGGTATACATATAGCTTTTAGGCTATAAATCACAGGGAAATTCCAAAAAGTTTACTTTTTAAATTTTTAGCCCTAAAACTCCCGAATAAGGGCTCGGCTCGGCTCAATGACATTAATGTTTGTCCACTTCCAGATAAGCTAGAAACTTGAAATTTGGTACACATATAGCTTTTAGGCTGTATACCACAGGAAGATTCCAAAAAGTAAATTTTTAAAAATTTTTAGCCCTAAAAACCCCCGAAAAGGGCTCGGTTTCCATGGCAACGGTACTACCAAACTGTGTTCACGTATGACTCTGAAAGTTTAGAAATAATTATTTCCGTAAACCTAATGGGGTGGTCGAGATAGTAACGTCTTGGATTCGTATTCTGAAGTCTCAAGTTCATAATAATTTAATCCAATTAACATGTTTTTTTCCAGAACTAACAAAATTTTCTTCTATCTGCTAAAGAAATTTCATAATTTATATTCTTTAATTAGAACTCGGAGATGAAGTCCCGCATTCTTTACAACATATTATAACCAATTTTACTTGTCTTTTTCTATGATTTCCCTGGTCGTAAAGGCAAAGGCCAAATTGAATATTCACATATCATGAATCTTATTGTTAGTCGCTATTTCTTCTTGTATCATGTCCATTTAAATTAATATCAGTTGAAATTTACTCCATAAAATACACCACAAATATACGTACACTTCCGGTTGATGTAGAAAACGTAGACTTGGTAAACTGATACCTATTAGCTTGCAACCGACGGGAAAATTTCGAAATACCAAAGTCTTCCCACATTAATTTTTTCAGGTTTATTGTGGCAAATAGGTAATAGCCAATACAGCAGACTAAATACTATCTCCCACAGATCTTTTTAAAGAACCTTTCCCGAGAACCTCAGCGGGGGTTTGGGGGCGCAGCCCCCAATGAGCGAAGCGAGTTTAATATATATAATACAACCCCAAAGAGCAAAGCTCATGCGAGGAGTGACATACATTGGTTCAAAGGAAAAAAATTATATTACATAAATTTCTACAATTATCTTAAGGCTATAACAAATTCACTAGTGACCAAAACATACTACAAACCACAAAAAACTTGAAATATACTAATCAATTTTGAAATATGCATTTTTAGTACGACTTCACAGAAATATATTATAACTATCCTACTGACTAAAGTACACATCTAAAAAATATGATAATACTTTTGGTTTAAAATTTCTAATGGAACTGGACATACTTTCAGGTAACGTGTTATACAATTTTATAGCATGAGGTAATATTCCATTTAGGCCATACGTAGTGGATTCGCTATGAGTTACAAAAAGATGAGTGACTTGTCTTGTGTTATGGAGATGAACATCTTCGGGTGTAATCAAGGTGGTGTGGGATTTAATAAGTTTATATTTGATAGAATGTAGAGACAGAAAGTGGCTTGATTCCAGAAATTTTGAATATATCACTAGTATGGGTTCTAAAGGGAATATTAAACATAATTTTAATCCCTCTATTTTGAATAACTTCTAGCTCATGAAATAGGCTTTTTCCGCAATTCCCCCATATGATGTTCATATAATCGTGTTTCTGTTTATCTGTAGCTATATTATACTCTTATCATACTTTCTATTGCATTATTGTAAAGTTCAGTTGTAATAATCCCGGTTGAATGGAAGAGAAGGCCTAATGGCCTTAATTCTACCAGGTAAAATAAAACAATTCTTATTCTAATTCTAGTTTATATATTTATGGTAAACAAAATTTCCAGAGAGGGGCAACGGCACTACCCTGCCCCCCCCTTCTGGACGACCATGGTCACCACCAATTGTATTGCGTTTCATTTAAACGCTATGTGACATTAAAACCTGGATCTATTGCATATCCAATCGTGAGTCATTACTGACTATCTGGGTACATTTGATTTCTATTTGCATGTCAGTAAAGCCTAGCTGGATTTGTCACATTTCAAATTATTGCTGAGTCGTTAAAGTGTATGTGGACCTGTTTCATTTAAGTTGGCTGTGTCACTAAAACCTACCTGCACTTGTTTTATATCACTTTGCTGAGTCACTAAAGCCAGTCAGGACCTTAAACAAGGTTTATGTCAAAGTCTTGTAAGTTAAACTTTATCATAGCTAATCCAACGAGAGATTACCAGTTTATCGATATATTTGGCAGGACGAAGTTCGAGCAAATTTACGAGGGGTATTCCGAAAGTAAGTTTCGTCAATGTTTGGCAGGAGCGGCGTGTTCACCAGGGGAACCAAACAAACGCCAGACGAATCCCCACCCGTGGCTGGTTCCACGACGGAAGTGGCGTCAGCGGAGGAGGCATGACGCAGGCGCACTGCGCCGTAGAAGAGCGAGTCGCAGCAGACTGGCGTGCCCGCGGGTATTAGTGTACCGCTCACGATGGCACGAGAGATTTGGCGCCACTGCCATGTACCGCTATCTCCCCTCTTTCAAACGAGCTATTGCTGCAGCCGCTGAACCTTTTATTGTCCGAGATAAAGCTGTTTGAAATTGATCTCCCGATTTCCGTCCCCGCAAAGTGCGGCCTCCACGAACCCATCTCGCACAAACCTTATGGAACATCAATTTGTCACTCAAAATGGTCTGTATGGAACCTTTAGTAATGTCAGGAAGCTGAGGTGGAGCAGGCTGTGCGCCAATTCCTTGCATTGCAGGGCACCGAGTTTTACCACAGTGGGTTCTTCAAACTGATCGCACGCTACGACAAATGTCTCAATGTCGCTGGCGACTATGTCGAAAAATAGAGCACGGTGTATAGTTCATGCTGCCATGCTGTATTGCTTTTGGGTCAATAAAGTGTCCGTGTGACAAACTGACGAAACTTACTTTCGGAATACCCCTCGTATCTGATGAAACTCGTAATCTCGGTTAAGATTTATTAAGACTATTCCATGAATAAAATGTAACGGATTTTGTAAATACTAATAATTTTCCTACTTTGTTGTCAAAATTCTGTCAGCCGTAAGATAAGGACATAGGCCTACTAGATGAATGAACAGTCGACAAATCGATCCGATCAATCGATCTGAGTTCCCAATGCTACCAATACTGCGCATCACAAGATGGAGGGCGTCGTGGTAGTTGCTTGCATCAAAGCGCTATAAAAGCAAGCGAACTGGCTTGCACCGAATGTAAATTGTGTTTTTAATCAATTATATATAATGTGCTTATAATAATCAATGTGCTTTCATTCTGCTAAATGGCAGCATGTGACGTATTAATCACCACACGTTGATGTCTTATGTGTCCAGTAACGAGCTGACGTTTTATCAAATAAAATTGCATCCTTGCGATCCGAGGAAGGATATTATAAGATAAACGATTGTAATTCGTCTACATTCGAGGAACTGCTAAACGTTATTGGTCAATATCAAATAGTCTGAGTGGAATATATGAGTCTGTATGAGTCTGTATTCCGTATGAGTGGAATAGTCTGTAAAAATATCATAACTTACGTGATTCCACATTTTCATCAGAATATTATTTTATTGTCAAGCCCTCTGTTAGATTCACTAAAAGCAAAGATTGGTTTAGTGTAATTGCAATCGACATGTTCAACAAACTGCCATTTGAAGCTCACACCGTGAGTCTCAATAAATTTAAGTACGAATTGAAAAAGTGGCTTGCACTACATCCATTTTACAACATCTATGAATATTTTATTGCCAATTTAGATATGATGTTTTAATGTGTTATATTTTTATGTGTTATGTGTTAAACATTTGTAATTGACTTCTATCCTTAACACCATAGCGGTGTTGGTGATAGCAATAAAGAATAATAAGAAATAATAATAATAATAATAATAATAATAAAAATAATACCTTGTCAAGAACTATGTGTGAAAATAAATAAAGTAGAAATTATAGTTCTCAATTGGGCAAGCTTCATTTCTAACTCTTACATGTTGCTTATCTATAAAAATATCACATACAGTTCCACACTTCCACTGCTTTATTTACAGCCCACTTTTTCCTTAGCAAAAAACAATATGTAGATTGAAACATGTGTTTCGTCCAATGTGGAAGATTTAATTCCAAAACATAATTCCCTCTGAACTCTTTAGAAATATGGTAGGAATATTAGAATACCGTATTACGAGCTCGTTATGGTTAATAATGAAAATGCAAGCAGTCTAGCATTGTCTTAAAATATTCAAAGGCAAGAATATAATCTCTGAATGTGTAGCCAGGCCTGCCGTCTCCTTTCATTTCACATGCAGTCGTCTTTCATGTATTGTGTTTTCAACAAGTATACAGCGCCCGCCGCTTATTGTGATCACTTCGGGACGCAACTAATCTCATTATATTAACCGATTGATAACGATACCCGAAGGAATTAAATGAAGGTTACTTATTCATAGCCTAGGCCTACATAAGATAAAACACTACAAAAACAGAATTAAAACCTATTTATTTATAAGACTACAACTCATACGACGAGTGTTTGATATTGACCAATAACGTTTAGCAATTCCTCGGATATAGACCAATCACGGCCGTTTATCTTGCAATATTCTTGTAGGAATCGCGAGGATGGCATTTTATCGTGATAAAACGTGCTGCTCGTTACTGGTGACGCGAGTATCAGTGTGCAGTGATTAACAGTCAGGTGCTGCCACTAAGCGGCACGAAAACATTGTTTTATACAACATAACTTGTTTGGAAATTGATATAGCCTAATAAAAAAGTACACAATTTCGATTTGTCGCAAGCCAGTTCGTGTGCTTTTATTCTGTTCTGCTGTTAGCTTACCTGAATGAAGTTAACTATGTGTTAGATGCACCATTGGTAGCACTGATCTACACCATGGTAGCTTTAATCGATTCATGAATATTTGATTCACAGTATGCCATGATCTCACAACTGCTAATATAAGATCGTAGGCTTCCGCGGCCCGAGTTGACAATATAATCTTCTTGGCTTCCGGGTATCTGCCGCGTCATATTTGAGAAATCTGCCGACGTTTCGACCATCTTGCCGTGCCTTGATAAAGACCACGGCAAGATGGTCGAAACGTCGGCAGATTTCTCAAATATGACGCGGCAGATACCCGGAAGCCAAGAAGATTTTATTCTCACAACTGCTAGTTTTGTTTTTATACAACAAAGCACGAAAGTAATTATCTATTATATAAAGTCGAATGTGTGTTTGTGGGTATGTATGTATGTATGTATGTATGTATGTATGTATGTATGTTTGTTCCTTATACAAATCTACATTTCTTTACCAATTTACACGGAATTTTGCACACATACCCAGTTAAGCCCGGAAAGTATAGCGGTCAACATTAAAATTGAAACAAATCAGTCCTTCCCTTGAAAATTATATAATTTCTGTGAATATTCTACTGAAAAAAATGAAATGTTGTTCAGTTCACATGGCAACAGTGAATTGTTTACTTTGATAACATTGGGCCTTGGCAACTGGACTTTAACGAATTATGATTGAATCGATGCAATATATTGGCGAAAATAATTACTGAAAAATGAATTACACGAAAATAAAACAAAGTGTGATGCAGTCACACAACTAGGTAAATAGTCGGTAAATAGTCAGTTATCCATAGCTGTAGGCTTTGTATTAGTTGAGATTTATCATAGGCCCTAAGCATGGGATGGAACATTTTGAGTCCTATACTCGCAGTATTTTATGTCCCGGGTTTTAGGGGAGGAAAGTATGAAAGTGATACTGCATTTCTATTTTATTTCAGCCCCGAAAGGGTTGTAACATGAGAATGAGAAATAAAATTTTCTGTCAAGTCAATACAATCTTCTGTAATTTATGTTTCTTCTTATTTAAACCCCTCCCAGGCATGATGTGTAGAAGCAACGGAATGCAGCATTCGACATCCTCTATGAGCCATAAAAAGCTATATCTAGCGATTTCTGATGGAATAGTTTGATAAATCTTTTTCTTCATTTCAAGTTTTACATACATATTATAGGCTATAAGGACCTAGAGTTTCAAAATCGAAAGTCCTCCATAAGTTAATTTCAAATTACAAAATAGAAAGCCCGGGCGACGCCGGGCCTTTTCAGCTAGTTATTTATATAATCCGTTACATATTATTCATGGATAGTCTTCATAAATCCAACTCGAGTTGACGAGTTGCGCAGTCGCGAATCTATCGATAAACTTTCGTGGGATTACCTATGATAATGTGTAACTGTGAATAATTGAACCACTCATAATACAACAATGGCGTTCACTGTATTGTATTTTCAACGAATTGTCTTTAATTCTTGCTTCGTTCAAAATAAAATCAGGTAAACTGATAAAACAAAATGTCAGAAGGAGTTAATGGGCCTTATTTCATGAACTATTGAGTTATAATCCATGATTTTTTTTTAGAAATTCTGATAAGGATATGTGAAGGAATAAGTGTGTAACTAATGCCCGGTTTCTACAAACTAGTGAATTACCTATGGGTAAATTACGCATGGACAAATTAGTTCCATTTAACCTACAATGATTTAATGAGCAAGGCCTTGGAGTTGTACAGTTAATTTAATTCAGAAGGCTTTGATTCTCATTGTTTAAATATTACTATTGATCCTATGAAAGGTTAAATTTTATCCAGCCATCCATGAAAGGATAAATTAACCCGAAGATTTACCCTTGGAAAGATCTAGCCCAAGTTTGTAGGAACATTTTTTCTGTCATTTTCACATTTTTTCTGTCATTTTCATATTTATCCAGAGGACATTGATCTAGAAACTCGCTACAAGTGTATGTGATTGCTATCTTTAAATTATTTGTGTTTGTGTGGTGTTATTTTTGTGTAAATTCTGTCCATTGGATAATTTACCCATAGGTAATTCGCGAGTTTATAGAAACCGGCCATAAATCATTAACTGTACGAATTTACAACAAATTCCTCACATCAACAATATTCCTTTATTTTTGCAAAACACATCTGAAGAACGTACAAGTACGCAGTCTAACGTTCTAAAGTTGTTTTGGAGGGTAAAAAATATTTTTTTTTTTAATTTTCCCATCGGTTATAAGTTTCAGCATTAAAATTGCTACCTAGGAAGAAACTGGAGCACTTGCATTTAAAACGTTCAAATTTTCTTTCATTTAAGGGGGCTCATACACCAAGAGACCATGGCCGAGCAGGCATTGCTGTAAAAGTTCATTATCTTCAACACTATTTGCAATAACAAAATGAAATTTTTGACATTAGAAGTATATAGGCTACTTGGGGATAGAAATGTGCACAAAAATTATTATAATGTCACAAATATGAAGGTTAATATTAGAAAATTAAAATGTTTTATTTTTCAGCATGCGATAAGACCTAAGAAACATGATTTCTTGCAAAGGGCCAATCTGATTGGTGTAATCTTTTCTTTTTTAATCACAGCTAACACTATAATCTAGAGGCTAAACCTTCAATGAATACTGTTGTATGCCTGATACAATTTTCAGGGATTTTAAAATTTCAGTATCAAATTATTACAATTTTTTCACATTATGTTCACAAGTGAAATAATCTTGTGATACGAATACATCAGATTATTTAGGTTTGTCCTCTATAACACATTAAAAATCTATGTGTGTGCAAAATTTCATGCAATTTGGACCATTACTTTAAGAGATATTGTTTTTTGTGTTGAAGATATTAAGTTACGGGAAAATGGCTTTGAAAATTCAACATGCCTTACAACTTAACGCACATACTGGCATTTAAACATGTATATCTCCAGTAAATGACAGAATTTAAACATAAAAATTATAGGTTATGTTCAGAAAGGTGTGTTCTTTAATATGAGAGTAAAAAAAATTAAAAAATTTTGACACTGCTTGGTGAAGGGAGTAAACCGTACATTGCTCCAAAATCATGCGTTCATTAGGGCACTGTATTTCCATAAAAGCTCCTTTAATAAAACTAAATTTTGGTTGCTCAATTTGTCCGCGATAAACGTCAGACTTGATCCACATCTCAGTGCCTCCATTTGACCCCAAGTCATTCCTATAGACATAGTATCCAATGATGCACTCCAAAGGGAAAACAGACACAATTAAAAATCTTTTTGCACGACGTAACTAATTAGTGGTACTTACGAATATTGTTGGCGTGGATCGTAACTTGATATTCCCACATGCAATCTGGTTGCTATGAAAACAAAAGAAATCTCAGTGCTGTAAAAATGACAAAAAGCACACGTGCCGTAAGTAAAACCATCATAATACAAGCCTTTATGGAAGGCCGGAAATAAAGTCCTCGCCCAGTTTGTGGCGTCTTTAGGAGGACAAATATTCAGTCCCTATAACAACCAACATATGCGAATCACTTTCTGAAATATAACATCCATCTTCAATAGTGTATATACATAATATTTTCAGCTAATATCTCAATTAATATAATTAAATTGATATAAATAATAATCATGCAAAAAATAGCATGCATTACTCCGTTCCGTAAGCGCATAACGGATCTCGGAAATTGAAAAAATTCGGCGCAAACGCCTCGTTTTTTCAAACTCTTTCCTCGATCCGTATGCACCGCTTACGGAACTAGTATCGCAATATACTATTTTTTTTTAATTATGCAGCCTAATACTGTATTATGAGTGGTTGAATGATCGACACTTACATATTATCTTGTGTGCATGAATAAATAGCTTTTAATTCGGATTTTGTAGTTTTATTATCTTATGTATGAATAAATAACCTTCAATTAATTCTTTCGGCTACTGTTATCAATCGGTTAATATTATCAGATTAGCTGCATCCCGAAGTGATCACAATAAGCGGCATGCACATAACTTATATGTATACACACACACTGGTGAATGTGCATGTAATACCTTGTGATGCCTTCAGATGCCTGAGGAGTAATTTGATAAAGACGTAGCGGCTCCGGTTCAGTGAGCCGTCAATACAGGCCTTGGGAGTCGGCAGGCTGACCACATATCTCCAGTCCTGCCATCTGTCTACGGTACATGACGCAGGGGTCAAATGGTAGGCCTACTCCCTCAAAGGGATGTAGCGCCATGGATTTGGTTTAGTTTAGTTTTTAGATAGAGTCACATACATATACTTCCATAGTGAAAAATAATTTTAAACATTGCCGATATTTTTGAATGCAGAGGTAAATATCTCATGCTGCACACCTAGATCTGACATAATTCTCCTTACAGCCTAACAAGTCCACGCAGATTTTTGGTCGGTTGTGATGACGGAATTTAATACAAGGGCAAAGTTTCTACTTCTTATAGAAGGATGGCTTGCATTGTATCGTCATTAGAAACTATCAAATCATCTCTTACATTTCTGACAGCATATATCCATATCTAGGCATGTAATCAGCAATAGAAGTAACTCATTTGCAACGTACATTTTAATTATTTGAATTTTTCTTGACGTGGTGAATTTTTATGCCAGAAAGTTTCGTTTTCGGTTTCTGTAAGACCCATATTTTTGTAGGTTCCAATACTGTCTCTCCAATCAGAGGCGTAACGAGGGGGGGGGTTTGGGGGTTTGAACCCCCCCTCCCCCCATTGATTTCAAAAAAGGAAAATTGTATAATTTTTTAAAGTCTGCCCATAAATTACTTAATACGAGTATAAAGCGTGGGAAGCTTAAAACTCGTTACTGTGCATCTTAATTTTTAAAATTTTCCGGGGGAGGACCCCCAGACCCTGCGGATGTTATAACCCCCCCATATGGTCGGCCTGGTTACGCCTATGTCTCCAATGAACGTTTGTGTTTCATTCTGTCAACATTAAAAAAAAGTGTGCATGGAACGCCACGCGACAGAAGTGAAACTTGTTTTAATTTTTTGACTTTTTCAATTCTGGATTTTTTTAAACTTTGGATTGTTGGACTTTTTAATATTGGGTTTTTGGACTTTTTTAATTTTGGATTATTTAATTTTTGATCATTTAATTTGTCTAATTTTGGAATTTTGGATTTTTTAATTTTGGGTTTTTTAAATTTTTTATCTTTGAATATTTTTTTTTTTTTTTTTTTTTTTCAATTTTGGATTTTTTATTTTTAAATTTTGGATTTTTTAATTTTTGGATTTTTTAAATTTTGGATAAGCTTAATCATTGGGTTGATTGTTTTCTGTGCAGTCCATTCCGTCACACCTCACTAATTTCATGACGATTTTGAGCGTTACCCCTACCGCGGCTAAAGAAGTTTCACTTCAAAAATCAGTAGAGAAGTATTTGCTGAAATAGTGTTGAGACAGTAGTTCAACGTATTGGTGGTGGTAAATACTGAATTAATTTTCTTGGATTTTTTCCTGTGCATTCTGAGGGATGTAAGTTCTGCAGAGAGCCATACTCTATGGTGAAGACTTCATTGACCAAAATATTTATCTTCGTTCTCAGTAAATAGTTGAGGATGTTTTCTTTGATTATTCCATTCATACGCAGCGTATTTGATACTGACCATTAACGTTCAGCAATTCGTCGGGTGTAGACCAATCACAATCGTATAATGTACCTAATTATAATAAGTGTGAAAAAATCTTGCCTTATTAAATTGGATGAAACAGTCATAAGCAGGGCCCGGATTCTAATGACATGTCATCTTTTTATTGATGCTGCATGGACATTGCCAACCAGTGGATAAATCCTAATCATGGCCCCTAGATTATAGAAATGAATTTTTATTAGGTCATTTTTTGTCATTTTATGCCATTTTATATTTTTAGGGCATTTATTTCAATTTTAGGTCATTATTTTGTCATTTTCGTGTCATTTGTTTCCTTATTAAGTCATTTTCATGTATTTTCATTGAGTATATTAACTTTTCTTCGTCGCTAGCTGTGCTGTCTTTGAAGTGTTGTTTGTTTAATGCAAGAAGGAAAAATTCGGCGTTAAGTGTTGTCATGTCTCAGTCGGAAATGAGAATCAAAGAAACGCAAAAATGTTGTATTATATTACTAATGCTATTAGACTGACTTGACACCAGAGTCTGTCACCTGCTTGGATTTGAGAGTGCAAACTACTGTTTACCCCAATTAAATAACAATATAATCCGGCAGACCACAAAAGGAAATGCCGAATTTCGACTCGCCAGTGCCTCAGTGCCAGTATAAATTTCCATGAGAAAAGAACATTCACAACATTGCAGTTATTTACTATTATGTACAAACTAGTCTATAACTTTTTGTGTACAATAATAATTTTTTATAAATAAAATATCAGTTTTTAGGTCATTTTTTATAATTATTAGATCATTTTCTTTAAAATTTAGGGTCATTTTATAGGTCATTTTTCAAACAATTTTAGGTCATCAGAATCCGGGCCCTGGTCATAAGGAATATTCAGACAGGAATTGTTTTTTTTATTCTGACTTTCCTTTCCTTCACTGCTAATGAAATGCATTTTCCTAACTTTGAATCTCATTCTAAAGGAAATAACTCTGCCAAAGACTAAGTTCCAATAGGATTAAGCTCTTTAATGAAGCAATGCATTTTCTAAACGGTTTGATGACTTGCATTCGTTCCGCATTAAATATTTCCAAACATGAAACCGATCCAATAGGCCTAGTAAATCTGCGTATGATTGCTAAAGGAATTTATTCAGTGTTAACAAAGGCTGGACAGAAGAAACAATGTAAAGCCACTCATCGACCACTAACAGTAGCTCATTGAAGTGCAGATAGAGTCCATAATAAAAAGGTTTAATATGATTTCCTGGAAGAAAAATAAATCGATATTTTCATGATAAACAGTACTCTCTTAAATTCGGAGTGCATTAACCATGTATTTCATACTCATAGATTATTTTGTGGGGGGGGGGGATTTTACTGACCTGTGATGAACACCGCTTAGCTAAATATCTAACGTCTCTCTGTTAAAGTATTTTCATTTTATACTAGCCATCACTGCATGTCAACACTGTTATCTTCATGAATCAAAAGCAACAGCTAAACTGAGGGATTAATTTTTTTTTTTTTTTTTGCTTAAAAGAGAAAATTAAGCAATGCTACCCCTTCGAACTGGTCACTCTGTGAACTTGGAACAGTACTGCTACTTCCAATACAACACAATACAGTCGAGTTAACCATAGCTATAGGGTCCCCAGCTATAGTAAGATGTGGATTGTAATAATAATGATAATAATAAAAATAATGTGGATTGTAATAATAATAATAAAAATAAAATGGTTTTAGTAAAAGCACAGTCAGTACCACGCAAGATTTGGCCAATGGCGCGGGTTTCTGCGTCGTGGCAGGCACAGCTCCAACTCCAGAGCGATCGGGTGAAATATCTACGCAAATAAAGCCGCGATCGGTGTAACGATTCAGGTACTCACATTTATAGTTAAAATTGAAATGAAAATAACCGCGTACCTCATCACAAGATATGTTGGAAATGTTCTCCTATTGCATCCACACAATACTGGCACCTTTTCAGGAAATTTTCTTTTACGCGCATAAGTTCAGCTTCCGAGACAGAGTTAATTTCTCTTGTGAAATTGTATTTAAGTTCTTCTAACAGTCTGTGACTATTATTTATGGGGAAACTTGAAAAATAAAGTACAGGCCAATTTCCCAAATATTAGATGAACTTAAAGACAATATCACAAGAGAAATTAACTCTTATCTCAGGAGCTGAACCCTTGCGCGTGAATGAAAATTTCCTAGAAAGGTGCCAGTATTGTGTGGATGCAATGGGAGAACATTTCCAACATATCTTGTGATGAGGTACGTGGTTATTTTCATTGTAATTTTAACTATAAATGTGAGAACCTTAATCATTACACCGATCGCGGCTTTATTTACGAAGATATTTCACCCGATCGCTCGGGAGTTGGAGCTGTGCCCGCCGCGCGCAGAAACCCGCGTCATTGGCCAACTCTTGCGTGGGACTCACTGTAGTATAGTGAAGCTGGTGGTGGCAGTAATCTGTTGATTTACTTCCCCCCTCCTTAACAAAATTTCGGCGGACGCCCATGACTGCATGTTTGAAAACCGAACAGCATTGAAGGGGAGGACAGGGATCCATTGTTGTAAATATCTTTGAAAAGCTCACAGTAAATTCAGTCCTGTTATTGTGTACGCCCTCCTCTTGTGTGGAAGACACTACTTTAATAAGAAACAATAACCTCTTTAGTTTATACTAAGTTATGCAGAATAATTTACGGTCTTCAAATCAATCTGGAAAATAGATGTACAGTACTCCACACTCTGAATGCAACATGTCAAATTATTAAGTGCCAGTATGGTACCTGATGAGATTGTGTGTGGGGTCGGGAAAATGTCTGTCCGTCCGTCCTTCCTTCCGTCCGTGTGCCTGTAAGCGCGATAACTCAAATACGCTTAATCGGATTTTAATGGAACTTAGTATATGCATTTATAATGTTCATGGGATGAACCCTATTCATATTGGACCAAATCGGTTAACCGGTACCGGAGTAAAGTCCGATTTAGTGCCTATTTTATGGTAATATATTAGAAAGAATTTATCAACTGCAAATCAGTTATCATGACAATACCTTGTTTTGTCACTAGCTTTGACAAATAACACTACCCACATATTCCTTCACATATATTTATCATACTTTAGACCTTTGTTCTTCCGTAAGACTTTCTTAATAAATCGATCCGGAGCTTAACTCGGAAATCTGTTACAAAAATAACTTACTTTCTTCATATAATTGCAATTATCACTGACTAAACAAAATCATTTTTGCACCTTGTTACATCAGTTTACCTGATTTTATTTTATTACTAGCTTAAAAAGCCCGGCGTCGCTCGGTTTTTTTTATTTATTTTGTAATTGGAAATTAATTTATGAAGGACTTGATATTTTTAAATTCGAGGTCCTAATATAGGTAACTTATTTATAATTTGAAATAGGAAGAACGACTTATCACACTCTAACTATTCCCTCAGAAAACGCTTGATATAGCTTTTTATGGCTCATAGAGGATGTAGAATTTTGCATCCCATCGCTTGTACAGTACACAGCAAGCCTGGTAGGGGTTCAAATAAGAAGAAACAGAAATTCTGGTAACATAAAATTGTATTATCGTGGCAGAACATTTTTATTTCTTACTTTCATGTTACCATAAGACCGTTTTGGGGATGAAATTAAACAGAAATGCAATATCACTTTCATACTTCTCTTCCCAAAGCATATTACCTTACCTCGTATTGTTTTCTCTATTTCCAGGCTAGATAAAGTTATGTGACTGCATTATTTTCGTGGATTTCATTCTTTAATATTTATTTATAACATGAATTATATTGATACCTTCTCTAATTTGTCAGAGACACGTTTCGTTTATTTCCAAAGCCTTATGTGAAGACTGCCAACAATACTGTTGTCAAATGAACTGTGATTTTGATTTGATAATTCTGTGTAAAAAGTTAATAAGTATTCTCTTTCTTTCTTTCTTTACCGTAGTTTCACCTCTCCCTTTTTTTAGGATTTAAGCGACCCAAGCCGCCCGGGCCTTACAGGGCCGCGACCTGTCGGGAGAGGGATTACCTTTGGATCACATACATACTTTTTTGACCAGACAAGGACATGGAGGGCCTCCCCGGATGAGTGATCAGCCCAATGCCGGGGCCACCTCCGAGACAACACGAACATATAGGACGAGACATACCATTCACACACACACACACTCTCTCAGAACAAGGCGAGGATGGGGTGAAGATGATAATGACGGCCAGATGATATCTGGGGACCACAAGGGCCTAAAGTTACCCGACATTTGTCTCAAAGGTGAGGAAAAACCCCAGAAAAAAACCCCACCTAGGTAACTTGTCCCGACCAGGAATCGAACCCGGGCCCGCTGCGTGAGAGGATTGAACGCATCCCCTGAGCCACAGCGGTGGACAATAAGTATTCTCAAAAACATTTAATTTTTGGCATTTAAAATCAAAATTTTTCATAATCCTTTCTTAGTGAGCACCTACATTATAAAACGAAGGTACTGTCAAAATTCCAAATCTCTACCTGTTATAGTTTAGGCTCTACGTTGATTCCTGTCAGTCAGTCAGTCAGTCAGTCAGTCAGTCAGTCAGTCAGTCAGTCAGGACAAAGCCTTTTATGTATATAGAGATTATAGGTTCCACTTTGTCTGTTAGTTATTAAATCCCAATGATTACAAGCTTTCGTTTATATAAGAAAGTCGAGAATAGTTATATTGAGATAATTTTCTTGTGATACAATAAACTTGAAGAAAATTCTTAGGTCTGTGCATTATATTTCAATTCCATTCTGTGCTGTACATCTGACAGAAAATGGAAACACTTGTGAATAAGAATGCGAAGATCTTCTCTGAATTCGATATACGGTTCCAGGGAGAAGAACGGATAACCTACTTGATTATTCCACTGGCTAAAGTGAATGTGGTTCTTAGGGTGTCGACCATGTCGTCTATAGCAGGGAGTGTTGTAAAAGCTTCTAGCCTGATATAGAGTTTTGTCACCAGTTGTGAAATCCTTCCCATCCATCCCCCTTCTTTGTCCCTCACTGAATATAAAATAACCCCTAACTCGACAAATAACTACTCTAAAGTAAAAGAACCACTTCGATGTATTGAAAATGGTAAAAAAGAGAGAAAGAAGGGTGGAGAAATAATATAACATGCCGCAAATCTAAACTTACGAGCTATAAATGGTAATAAGAGAATCTAGAGAACTCTTTATATTTATGTAATCCCTTGCTTCTATTTCAACCGACGCTTTCGAAAAGTAGAGTCTTTCTGAGGTAAATACCTATACTTGAGCAAACTTACCTAATCACATGTATTTATGCGAGATAACTGCATATTACAGAGTGCATCTTAATCGACCGCCAATATTTGGGATCTTATCGATTTTAAATAAATGGTGCAAAAATATGTTGCACAAACTTTCTTGCATATACGTGTTGAAGGCTAGTACAAAACAAAA
This sequence comes from Ectobius pallidus, assembly GCA_964059195.1. Lineage (NCBI taxonomy): Eukaryota > Metazoa > Arthropoda > Insecta > Blattodea > Ectobiidae > Ectobius > Ectobius pallidus. The sequence continues at coordinate 7,291,537 of CAXKWD010000008.1, read as the reverse complement.
GTAAATTATAGTGATAATTAAATTTTATTTATTACATTTTCATAAAACAAACAAGTATCTAGAACGGAAAGCATTAGGGTCGATCTTTATGTTCAAAGCTTTTAGCGTGAAATAATGGTAATAATAATAATAATAATAATGATAATAAAAATAATAATAATAAAACAATGCACATTGTGCGCAATTATTACTATTATTATTATTATTATTATTATTATTATTATTATTATTATTAAAAATAATAATAATAACTTGGGGTTTGCATGGTTTCCTCAATCTCAAAGGCAAATATGCAGGATACATTGAGATATAAGTTAGTCGAACAATAGAAGCAAATGCTGCACGAAAGAGCCTACTGATCAATTTGGGTAGCCACGAAATTTGATTTGAACCCAGGACCTCTACCCTTTTACCCTATACCACTTCGTTCTAATTGATTTTAGTGTGTTCTTTAGACTGTGGTAAACTGACTACATTTAACAACAATAATTAGATTATAATATTCTTGTTACTATGGGCAACAGAAGAATATTCATATTTTAATCAAAATGTTCTGAAATTCGCATTTAAGTCATGTTATTTCGTGTTTACCTTGATACGTATTAATTGTATAAATAAATGTATTTAACAAAAATTGTTCTTTTTAATTTTCTCTACAACTTGACTGTGCTAAGTTTCCATGTATCGCCCAATGTAATGGATATAGCCTAGAAAAGTTGAAAATGGATACGAGTAAAGTACCCTCTAAGTCAGGGGAAGACAGAAGCTTGCTCTGTGACGTCACTGCCTACTGCTCTACTGCTCGCGTTATATCTCTGCGAGGAGCATGTGAAATGTAGGCATCAGTGAACAGGGGGGAAGAGAGGGGCTTTAGTATTGCGGGCAGCGGGAATTTAGGGGGTTAGAACTTACGTAATACGTGTTTCCGAGTTAATGAAACATCAACCGATTTTTTTGATAGTTTATCGGTTAATTACAGCGCAGCAGTTTAACATATTATAAATAATTCTATTTTTATATTCTGTGAGAACAATTGCCTTTCCACAAAATCTATGCTCTTTGACAAAAATAGACAATAGGCTACTATCATTTGAATTAACATAATTCACTACAGTAAAAATGATAAAATAAAATGAACTGAATTAATTACCATACAAGCTCGTCTGCACCTTAGATGATACAAGATTACAGTAACAATTTTCTGACTTTCCTGTCTCTTTTTCTTTAACAAGTGTATCAATGTTTGAGCAATATTTAATCGAAGACTACATTTAGGTTGTGATTTAACAATGTACTTCTTGATTTGAGCTTTGCACATTTCATTAGTGAAAAAAATTGTTCGGCCACATATGTCGATCCAAAATTACATAATATTCGTGCGGCAAGTCTCGGGAATCTGGTTTCAGAGAAATTTCTGTAAAAGTTACCCAAGACCACTTTACGTTCGTATTTGTCCTTTAACAGATCGTCGCATTGTAAGTTTAGCAGTTCCAATTGATACCGACAAGGAACGTCTTTGACATTAACTCAATATGGGGTAGCAAAAAGTTTAAACATTGGAGAAAGGTTTTCCACATCCTGAAACCTCGATTCGAACTGAAGAAGAATGTTTTGCAGAACTAACACATGTTCTGCAGAGGGAACACTATCAGGATCGCGTACTTGCAATAACTTTGAAAAATGCTCCGTATTTCCAACCAGAAGTTGTTCTACCCACAGAGCTAAAGTGAATAGGTCCTCTAGTACCTAGCTCTAGCGTACTCTAAACACCCCTACTACCGTGCGCTCTTGCTGACGTCACACACAAGGGATCCGCATGCTCTTGCTCCACAAACGTCATCACAAGACGTAGTTGACTTCCCCTGCTCTAAGTCATTTGGGATACGGGATTTCAATTTTGTTGAAGTCAGTTCAAAGATTTCTTTTATAGAATACAGCATATTAGTTATAGGCATTTATGTGCAGTGTAAGTATGAGACTATAATTTTCGGAAGAATTATAAAAATAAATAGTAAAGATAGTAAAGATGTGTATTCTTTTGAACCAAACAAACTTTGTTACAACTTGCTATTTTGTAACATTTTCTTAATCCTTTATAGATGGATTGCCTAAATTGTGTTTTTAATAAATAGATTGGTAATGCTTCTAGTACAGTGCGTGCCGCTTATTGTGATCACTTAGGGACGCTGCTAATGTGATAATGTTAACCGATTGATAACAGTAGGCGATGGAATTAAATGAAAGGTATTTAGTCATATATAAGGTAATGCACTACAAAACAGAATTAAAAATATTTATTCATAAAATAATGCGTAACTGTCAATCATTGAACCACTCATAGGCTAATACAGTAATAGAGTGCAAGCAACTATTTTTAACCAGTAAAAAAGTTTTAAATTATTTTTACTTTCCTTTAGGAGTCCATTAGCCAATACTCCATACTCAGTTAAGAGTTACGTGTGTTTTGGGAAGTTTATACTGATCTCTGATGAACACCGCGTAGCAAAACATCTAACGCCTGTCTATTCATGTCTTTTCATTTTACACTAGCCATCACTGTATGTCAACACTGTTATCTTCATAAATCAAAATCTGCAGCTTAACTGAGGGGTGTAACATGTTTTATTGCTTAAAAGAGAAAGTTAGGTAATGCCACCCCCTCGAACTGGTCATCCTGTGAGCTGGCAACAGAATTACTACCTCCAGTACAACACAATACAGTTGACTTAGAAACGAAACCCTTAAAAAAACGAAATTTTGAATGACTAACAGTACTTGGAAATGGGTAATTCTAAAAAAAAATTACCGTTTTGGTGTCACAGGCCTGAAAAAGACACTTTTAGTTGAGATATCAAGCAATTTGTTTTTTTCAGATTTCACCCCAAACCCATGCGAGTTTCTGCACTATCCTAAATAATTTCTATGTGTACATCGTGGAACGTAACGTTCTTCTTTATGTAAAAAAACGTGGGAAAAAGTAAGGAGTGTGACTGTCACATCCCATATTCTGCATCCAACATTTTGATTTCTTGACATGAAAAAACCCAAAATGAGAATATTATAGGAGAAAAATTCCTCCGACACTGGGACTTGAACCCAGGACCTTTGGCTATTCGCGCCAATGCTCTACCAACTGAGCTAAGCCGGAGTTCAATTCAAAGCGCCGGATGGAACCTCTCTCCCATGACTGATTGCCCTAATGGTCTACCTCACATACAGACAAGTTATGTCATATGCAGTACTGTGAGGCACACTAATTAGTGATTTTTGTGACCGGGCTCCCACTGTTATTGTACAGTTGACATTCAAGATAGATATATAAGCTTTCATGAACCACAGATTATTGTCTCTGTTGGACATTACATGAGAATATTATAGGAGAAAAATTCCTCCGACACTGGGACACTGGGACTTGCATATGACATAACATGTCTGTCTGTGAGGTAGACCATTAGGGCAATCAGTCATAGGAGAGAGGTTCCATCCGGCGCTTTGAATTGAACTCCGGCTTAGCTCAGTTGGTAGAGCATTGGCGCGAATAGCCAAAGGTCCTGGGTTCAAGTCCCAGTGTCCCAAGTCCCAAATGAATCGTCATTCGCGGATGAATGTTATCTCAACATCCAAATGAAACTATCTAGAGGATGTTACAGAATATAAAAAAAGCCGAGCCAGGAAGTTCATTTGAATCTTTGTCACAGGAAACCGTGGTAAGGAGTGTTACCCAAAGAAGAATTAAGGGGTGGGCATGAGGGAGATGAAGTCAACTTTTCCCCCTACGACCAATTTCCGACCAGACATCGAGGAGGGAAGACAGCAAGAAAAGTGTTTTGGGTAACACTCCTTACGTAAATTGCTGTGTTACATATTTTGTAAACTATTTTCATTCGTCTCCAGAATTTCAAGACAAAGGTATTGCTATCTCACAACAGTTCAGTTCATTTCTATTTTTAAAAACATGTTGAAATAGGACATGAATAATGGCAACACTCACTACAAATTCAGTACGTTCCACCAACTTTAAAAACTCATGTACAGAACTCATCATTCCTATGCGGTTTCGTAAACTACAATGTTGGTATGATGCCATGGAAAACCAATCGTTCAGAAAAACCGAAGTTGAATGTTCAATCTTGGGTTCCTGTCGAGGAGGCAAAACGGTAATTTGTTTGAGAATGATCCAAATGAATTGAGACTCAAATGAAACAGCAATAATTCGTTTTCACTAATTTCACTAATTTACTGCAGGAAGAATGTTTGCTTGTACTACGCCACCAAGTTATCTCTGCATGCAGAAAATATGTTAGGAATGTGCCTTAAATTTCGATCTCCCTCCTTTGACGTTGCCACTTCCTATTCACTGAGTTCAGTCATTTGGCTACAAGAGGAGGGCTGAGAATTCCTGTGTTTTTAAATGACCTCTCATCTTCAGCAATCGCCGTTGAAATGAATAATCTGGCAACCATGTCCCAACTGGAGAAAATGAGCTGTCCCTTCTTCCACCCCCGCCTCCACGCTGCCACTTCCTGTCCACTGTGTTGGGTTATTTGGCTGGAAGAGGGGCGCTGAGAATTACCGTGTTTTTAAATGACCTGACACCTAAGACAGTCACTGTCCAAATGAATAATCTGGCAACCATGTTATGATCTTTCGCCACCTGCTTCCCCTACATCCCTTCCGTATAGTGGTAGCTGGACGACACTAGCGCTAAAACACTTCCCCTATCGCCGTGCAGATTTAACTTGGTGGCATAGTACATTATGTTACTAAATAGTCCTCTCCCAGTTGAATGCACTTATGCCATCAGATAGGAAGTCTTTCGATACCGAGTGAGAAAAATTCTTTTGGTTGACGCTGTAGCAGATTATATGTCTTCATCAGACCTGAACTTCTCCCTTCCAAGGTGCTCCTTTAATAGACCAAATATGTGGAAATCTGTTGGTGCCAAAGCGAATGGGATTGCTGAGTGCAGGTGTTTTGCTTCAACATGATAACGCCCATCCTCATGCTCTTGCGCAACCATGAAAACCATCACTGACATTCGCTTCAAGTGCCTCCCACATCCATCATACTCGGCAGATTTGGTACCATCAGATTTCCACGTCTTTGGTCCATTCAAGAAGCACCTTAGAGGGCTGAAGTTCAGGTCTGATGAAGACGTCCAGTCGGCGTTGCACGAGTGGCTACAGCGTCAGCCAAAATAAATTTTCTCACGCGGTATCGAAGCACTTCCTCTCCGATGGCGTAAGTGCATTGACTTGAACTAGGAGGGGATTATGTAGAAAAATAATATACAGTAAAATGCAGTAAAATAGTGGGGAAAAAACAATTGCGGTTTTCATTTGATTCTCTCTCGTAGAACTTTAAAAAGGAAAGTGTGATAACACAAACAGAATCTTTGATCACAATAAACAGCATGTTTTCAATGTATCAGCATTAATTCGTTCTGGACTTCATAGAAATGATAATATTACCCGTTTACGCGATTACATTAAGCGGCGTTCATTGTATCTATTTGTTGAGCGTAAAGCACGCATTATAAACCTGGTGTTCTTCGTAAAGAAGGATTACAACGTAGTGCAGAATCCATACTTCACAAAGTTGAGACATTAAGAGATGTCAATAAAATGATGCGGGATATATATCAAACCAAATGGGAGGAAAGAAACACAGAACGTAGAAGTTACAGTGCAAGAAAGACGGAAGTTACGACATCTACAACTACCCCAAGGTTTAATCCACTGTCTGAAGGGCCTATATGGCTTACCTTAAAGAAAAGGGTATTCCGATTCTGACAAGAGTATGGAGCCCAAACACTGCTCAACCGAGGGGCCCGTGACAGAAATTACTTCAAGGTTCATAATATGTGGACCCAGCACGTGTCGAAGAGGAAACGTTTGAGACAGTTGGGGAGGGGGGGTATTATCCGTTCGCTCTTAGGACGATCCTAAAATTAACAAAACATGTATATCTGTCCCACTTTTAAGTATGAGGGTTGGAAGTTCATAGTGGCGACACATCTTTAAAATCAAGGTGAAATGCAGGAAGTTCAAATCGCTTTTGCTGGATGTTGATTGGATATCCAGCATACTTCAGATCATATTAGAGCCTTCTATCACTACGAATGCCTCCAGAGTAACTAGGAGAAATTGAGCTGGCTCTATACACCGATCTAAAATGAATTTTTGATCTGACAGGAAGCCAACGATTAAAAATAACCCAATACTTAAAATTATTCTTAATTCACAATAATATGCAATAACATAATGAACTGTTTCAAGATTGGTTAAGATTTTTACTCATTATGATGAATGATTGAGGGTAATACATGATTGAACCTCCGCCGGAAAGAAGTGAAAAACAAGTCACAGGCTTTGACCCAACCCACCCCAACCTTCTTCTTTGGTATGGAATTATTGTGAATCAAGAATAATTTTAAGATATTGAATTATTATTTAATCAATGGCTTTCTGTAAGATCCAAAATTCATTTTAGACCGGTTGATAGAGCCAGCTCAATTTCTTCTGGTTACTGTGAAGGCATTCGTGGTGATAGAAGGCTCCTCTTTGCTCTGAATAATGCTGGGTATCCAACCAACATCCAACAAAATATATTTTAACTTCCTGTAATTCACTTTGGTTTTATAGATGCGTTGCCACTATTAAACTTCAAACCCTCGTGTATAGCCTACGAATAAATGTGCTGGAGTGACAAAGACTTGCTTCTTTACTTTTGATCGGTTCAAGAGTGGACAAAACCTACCATTCCACTTCCACGTTGAGTATAGTTTCTCTGAAAGAAGGAAAATACTGTATAAACGGCATACACAAAAATAGTCATATTAACTCCCAATTGCACAAGACGTAATATATCAAACCAACTAACAAAAGACAATACACCTCCGGAAATGACTTCGGTGTTGCCTGGTCGACCAAACGCAAGAAGAAAGAAAGATGTGGAATTGTATACACCTCGCTGTATTCAACTTCAATCGTATAATAAATCCATCGCAAATTTAAATGCAATAATGAAACACCAAAGAGGTTATGAAAAACAAATACCAAATAGTAAGTACTAAGTTACTGTAAAGAGAAAAACAGAATGGAAATTAAAATAAAATCAGGTAAACTGATGTAACAAAGTGCCAGTTTGTTTTTGTTTAATCAGTTATGACTGCAATTATGATATGCAGAATATGTTTTTTTTTTAAATTGATTTCCAAGTTAAGCTCCAGATTTATTCATTAAGCAGGGCTTACCGAAGAAGAAAGGTCTACCATCTCGGCCACCTGGGTCCTTTTAACGGTCTAGTTGGATAAGCGCATGTAAATCAATAGTGTTTTTTGTCAAAGCTACCTGTATTTTAATTTCCAAGGCCTTATAAGATCACAGTAAAACAATAGGCTATGTTGTCAAGATAACTGATTTTCATTTTTTTATTAAATTCTTTCGAATACGTATATTACCATAAAATAGGCACTAAATTAAGCATTACTTCGAAACAGGTCAACCGATATTATAAATGTGTATACCAAGTTTCATAAAAATCCGGTAAAGCGTATTTGAGTTACCGCGTCTTTAAAATATACACTAAATTGGGTTTTACTCCGGGACCGGTCTACCGATTTGGTCCAATATCAGTAGACGTCTTTCCTACATTATAAATGGGTATACAAAATTTCAGGAAAATCCAATAAAGCATATTTGAGTTATCGCGACTTCTTATATATTAACATAAAAACACTAAATTGGGCATTATTCCTGTACTGGCCAACCGATTTGGTCCAATATTAATAAACGTCTTCCCATGGACATTATAAATGCGTATATGAAGTTTCATAAATATCCGATAAAGCGTATTTGAGTTATTGCGCCTTTAAAGTAGACACTAAATTGGGTCTTACTCCGGTACCGGTCAACAGATTAGGTTCAAATTCAATAGGGCACTTCTCATGGACATCATAAATGGGTATACCAAGTTTCATGGAAATCCGATACAATCTATTAAAATAGGCACTAAATTGGGCATTACTCCGGTACCGGTGAACCGATTTGGTTCAATATCAATAGGGTTCTTCCCATTCACATTATAAATGTGTTTTCCAAGTTTCATGAAAATCCGAAATAGCGTATTTGAGTTATGGCGCGTACAGACACACAGACGGACAGACATTTTTCGTCCCCACTCACAATCTCATAAAGTACCATACTGGCACTTAATAAATCCATCGCAAATTTAAATGCAATAATGAAACACCAAAGAGGTTATGAAAAACAAATACCAAATAGTAAGTACTAAGTTACTGTAAAGAGAAAAACAGAATGGAAATTAAAATAAATCCATCAAGTACTAGGACTCTCATAGGTCTTCTACCTCATCAGATGTCTTTGTTAATTCCCATATCGTCCTGCGGATTAAATTGTACTCTACTCATCCTGGTCTTCTGACTTCCGGTCTACATGATGCTTCTATGTAATAAGAAGTGTTTGTCCGTCTGTCTCTCTGTGTGCGATCTCCAGTGAAATCTACTGCTCTCAGAGATCTGGAATTTTCAACATAGACGGACTGAAGAGTGGTCACTCTTCAGTCCGTCTCTAAACCGGATTTTTAATTTTCGTTTTTGTTAGCAAGTTAAGAGTGAAAGACTGGCAGAAAACGTGAGCTTTTGCGCTATCGAAGTACCAGTTTTCGGTATAACATTTCAATTGTTAAATCACCTGCAGATGGCTTTGCCTCTTTTGTCATAACTTGGAAATAATACATTTTTAGCACTGACTAAAGCTGTCAACAGATGTCTGTTGAATAGGTTTTCCACTGGATGGCTGAAATAATATGGTCGAATCAGAATGACCGATTAAACTGTTAAAACAGGTGACCACATAGTAAACACGGAACTAATCCCTTGAGTTCTACGTTCTAGCTTAGGTATTGTTAGGTTAACAACAGTGAAGAAAGTTTACTAGTGGAATTCTATTTTAGTGATGTCCTTTTTTCTGGTAGAGTAATAATTTTGTTTCCCTGATAAAATAGTGTACCCTTGGATTTTCGCTTGAAAAGTGTGTCTCGGCAATTCGAGGGTTATTTTGAAAAGTGTGCCTTGGCAGTTCGACATTTTTTCTTGAAAAGTGTGCCATTGTAGTTCGAGATTTTCGCTCGAACAACTCATAGTCTTGGCCAGTGATGGGCAACCCTCTACTTTTGCGGGCCAAATGACAGAAAAATTGAACAAGGCGGGCCGAAATAGTTTATTGAAGTGCTGAAATGGTACAGTTTTCAAAACGATTTTGTCTGTTGTTTATATAGCCTATGCGACTGTACTTCCGATAGGTTTTCGTTGCAACTGGAACGAGATGAGCCTCAGGAGTGAAATCAAAAGTCTGTCAGTCAGTCTGTTTCTGAAAAGTTTTTCAAAGCTTACTGGAAGAAAACAGATGTTGACGCACATATGAATATGCAGAAATTGGGATACCTTCTGGGCACGAGATATGAAAATTTGGAAACTTGATTTCGGTAAAGGCGTGTAGAATTTAAGTTTTGAAACGTTAAGAAATAACCACTGTCTTCTAAACTGTATTAATCGTGTATACACTGCCTGTCCTATACGGCTAAATTTGCGTACTCGGCGACATTACAGATGCCAGCACCTTTCACACCCAGACTGCTTCTTGTTTTTTGCTACGACATTGTTGATTATGTAGTGCTGTCACCGCCGTCTCATAATCACTGCCTTCTAAACTGTATTACTCCTCGAGACGGCGGTGCTCATAATATAGTCTATCAATGCGTCTAATTAATTTACATTTATTTTAATTATTGCTCCAAAATTCCATTTCAAGGTAAGTGTCATATACTGGAATAATATTACGTTCTAAACAAATAACACAAGTATCTGTGTCTGTTTAATGCTTATTTTGATTAGTGATTGCTGCAATCTGGGTGTGAACTGTGTCGCCTCTACTGGAGAAATTATGCAATTGAGCAATACTCTAAACTCCATGTTAAAATAAAGCATAGGACAGGCGGTGTAATTCTCGAGACGGCGGTGGAAATAACAAATGAGTGCTAGGCCTACCTTCCAACTCAACTAATTTGTGCCGAATGTCCGGTTTACTCTTTTTAGTCCACAGTAAATAGAATAATGAAAATATCCACGGCTTGTTCATTCTAAAAGTCTTGAAGTTCTCTTAAAATTCACAATGGGGTCATGCAATAGAAGGAAAACCATTCAGGTAAGAAATATATTTTTCTTCTCTTCTGTCGCGGGCCGCATTCGCCCTGTCTGAGGGCCGCACGTGGCCCGCGGGCCGTACTTTGCACATCATGGATCTAGGCAAAGTAAATTATTTTTTTAAAACATTAAAGTGGCCACTTTTTCAACGAGAAATTTAGGAGAAAAATAGTACGAATTCATTGCATATGTTTTGGAAAAAATCAATTTGTAACATCATGGGAAAAAATGCAAAAAGGTGACAAAAAAGTGAATCTTTTCGATTTTAAGGTATCAAAAAGAAAAAATGTGGGGAAACTGAAAATAGCACTAGATAAAACTTAAAAGGGCGAAGAAAATGCGTCCCAAATAACAAAATTCAATTCATTACGTTTTGCAAGAGAAATAAAAAAAACACTAAAAATCGGCGTTTTTCAAAATTTCGTTACTCGGCTTGTATATATAGCAGAGAGGTATTTTTGGGCTGAAGTTTTAGCGATCTGTGACACCTACAGTTGGTAAAAAATTGTATCCAAACTTATTTTTAACTTTCTGAGAAAATCGTTGAAATATGAAAACAGGTGTTTTGCTAAAACGGCTGGCAATCTGCTAAATATGACCCCACAGAAAAAGGTTCTCGGGACAGGAAAAGGACATTGTAAATATTGCCTTACAAATAGTCAAACCCATTCATAAAATGTTTACAAATTGAATGGCTTTAGCAACATCATTGCTGCCCCATTTCCTGCATGCACCCTAGGTTATCAATTGACGCTGACACTCTGAAAATATATTTTCTTATTTAGTACACCGTACTTAACTCATTTTATTGTACATACATTTTATTTTTAAATAAAGCCTTTCTCTGCTAAGCATTTTGCTTCCTGTTCTGTAACGCAGGCACAATAATTCTCTAGCAAGACTGTACTCTTACATTGTTCGTAGCCTATGTAAGAGATGTCTCCTGTAACAATTTCTTTGATACACAAGTTTATTTTTATCTTTTTCAAGCGTTTTTCACTGCCACGTCCATCACACACCAAAATAGGAGATACGGTATTTTCTTCAATTTAGTTAAGGCAACTGTTCAACTCATACACCGCGTGTTTGATATTGACCAATAACGTTTAGCAATTCCTCGGATATAGACCAATCACGACCGTTTATCTTGCAATATTCTTGTAGGAATCGCGAGTATCAGTAATGCAGCGATTAATAGTCAGATGTTGCCACTAAGCGGCACGAAAACAGATTATTTCATACAACATAATTTGTTTGGAAATATAAATAATAAAAATGTACATTGATGAAGAACACAATTTCGATTCGGTGCAAGCCAGTTCGTGTGCTTTTATTCTATTCTGCTGTTAGCTTACCTGAATGAAATTAACTATGTCTTATATGCACCATTGGTAGCACTGATTTACACCGTGGTAGCTCGAATCATACAGTTAGCTATGACAAATAACACTATTGCTTTACATGCACTTATCCAACTGGACCGTTAAACTGACCCAGTGGCCGAGATGATGTCTTGACCTCACATCCTGGAGTTCCATGGTTCAAATCCTGAAACCGGCCAATTTGACTTTTTTTTTTATTCTGCATATCATAACTGCAATCATAACTGATTAAACAAATACATACTGGCAATTTGTTACATCAGTTTACATGATTTTACTATAGTATACGCTGGTTAAAGGTATTATAGCCTATAGGTATTTACTTTTCCACGACTCTTCATATTTGTGTATTTTTTAGGGAAAAAGCAGGTTTATATTGTAAATGAAGAATATGTCCTAAAGAACATTTCAACTTCAAGTGTGGCCTATTTTGGTATATCTAAGAAAAAACACCAGAGCGTAAAGCCAGCTATACAGGGTGCATAACACCAAAATATTTTACCTGTGTATAGAGGGAACATAAACAAGCAACTTTCATTAGGAGACTTATGCTTTATGGATTCAATTTTTCCTGTTACAGAATAAAATATATCCCAGGACATGGCCGCCACTGACCTCTAACATTTGAAAAAATGCAAAACAGAGGAACCTCTTTGTTAACACTATAGTTATGAATAAAATAACTCATGCAGGGGCGGCCAGTCATGTGATTATTCTGTAAATTTTTCAGATTATGGAATCTGTAAATTAGGATATAGCCTAACTGTTGATGAATGTTTAAGAATAGGGTTTTTGTCGATCACTAAGAAGGCATGAACTCAATTTAATGAAAATTGTAAGCCTATTTTGCTTCATTATTGACTTATGAGCCCAAAATTGTAATGTCTTTAATGCTCTGTAGCATACACATTTTACGTCAAAGAGCAAAAATCTCCTATAGTAGGGCTGTTTTAAGTTGGCACAGAATACAGCAGGTAGCTGAAAGTTACTCACTCCACTACCCCCCACTGGCAGAGTGGCAGAGAAAGTTGTGGGGTAATACAGAAATTTGTAGTCCAAGTATTTCCAGATGTCATTCAGTTGTCGTTTTAAAAGCAGACGTGGCGGCTTGTTATTGTGAAGAGTGTTGTACTAAATATTTATTTATTTTATACTAGCTGAAAAGGCCCGACGTCGCCCGGGCTTTGTATTTTTTAATTTGAAATTAACTTATGGAGAACTTTCTATTTTGAAACTCTAGGTCCTTATATAATATGTATGTAGAACTTGAAATGAAGAAAAAGATTTATCACACTCAAACTATTCCATCAGAAAAAACGCTAGATATAGCTTTTTATGGTTCATAGAGGATGTCGAATGCTGCATTCCGTTGCTTCTACACATCATGCTTGGGAGGGGTTGAAATAAGAAGAAACATAAATTACAAAAGATTGTACTGACTTGACGGAAAATTTTACTTCTCATTCTCATGTTACCATACAATCGTTTCGGGGCTGAAATAAAAGAGAAATGAGAAACTTTCATACTTTCCTCCCCTAAAACCCGGGACATAATATACTGCGAGCATAGGACTCAAAATGTTCCATCCCATGCTTAGGGCCTATGATAAACATCCCTATTTCTCAACTAATACAAAGCCTACAGCTATGGACAACGTATCAGCTGATTAATCGGTACAGCCCTAGTGAAAACCCTGATGGCGAACTTGAACCACCTCTGCGAGTGCCCTTAGGAAAAGGACAAAGACTTATAGTGGTGCATGCGGGATCTGAATCTGGTTTTATCCCCAATGCTCTATTATGTTTCAAGTCTAAATCCACCAAGGATTTCCATGAAAAGATGGATGCAACCGTTTTTAAGAACTGGTTTGTTCAAAATTTAATTCCTAATATTCCTCCAAATTCTGTAATAGTAATGGATAACGCTAGCTACCATTCGAAAGAACTAAACTAACCTCCAACATCCTCCACGTTAAAGGCAGACATGCAAAAATGGTTAAGTGAACGAGATATCAATTTTGATCCCATGTCAACAAAACCAGTACTGTACAGGGGCGGATCCAGCGAGACATTTTTTTTTTTTTGGGGGGGGGGGGGAACCAAAGTAGAGAGGGAAGTTTTTACTCATAAAAATCAATTATTCCCAGTACACAATTGAAAACAAAATGAACATTTCAGCATTTTCTTACAAAGGTATTTCAAAATAATGAATGTCGTTGCTTTAATTTAAGTATTTGGGTTATGTTCTAATCAATTTTGAATAATTTTTGCTTAATGTTACAAATTTTGGGGGGGGGGAATTTCCCCCATTCCCCCCCCCCCCCGTGGATCCGCCCCTGGTACTGTATGACATAATTAAATCAGTAAAAGATAAGCACAGGCATTACGAGATAGATACGATAGAGCAACAACATGGGCACACTGTTGTACGTCTACCGCCATACCATTGTGATTTAAACCCTATTGAACTAATATGGGCACAGGTTAAGGGTCACGTGGCAAAAACGAATATTAATTTTAGAATTAGTGACGTAGAAAAACTGTTCAGGGATGCAGTGGAAAAAGTTAATTCAGTGCAGTGGAAAAATGCGTGTGATCATGTAAAAACAATTGAGGAATTTTATTGGGTCAAAGACGGTCTTGTGGACGAGGTGTTGGACAAATTCGTTATAAATTTAGACGATTCAGATTCTGATGAAAGTGACGTAGGATCAGAAGATGAAAATAATCTAGACTCCTCAACTTCACTGACCACCACTGCTTCTTGTAGTTATACACGGATGGTGTTTCGCCCCTTCCACCCTCGCCATAGTGGCAGCAGCACATTTTTGGAGCGAGTAACCTTTTACAGTAGTATCTGTTTCTATCTCTTTCTTTCCAATACCTGACTTCTGCCAAACATTTTCTGTCTCTTTATTCTGAACTGTGCCATCTTAAGACAGACCTACTATAATAAAAGTTGCTTGTCTATATTCCCTCTATACACAGGTAAAATATTTCGGTGTTATTCAATAACACCCTGTATAATCACGCTTTACCATACGAATGAGATGTTGACAGACTGATCAGTTAGAAAGAATTAAGTGCAAAGAAATAGACACTTACGTACAATTTGTGTACGATATTTTGTTTCCCAATACAGTATACATCTCTCATTGATTACCAGGCTTTAAAACTTAGTGCCCGAACCCACAGAGGGAGATGATTCCAGTTACCAACAACCTGAGTATAGGGGGTGGGGGCGATTGCGTAGGCTGATAAGACAGTCATTGATGGTAGTACTGAGAAGTCAATGCGCTCGTAGTACGATGCCTCTCAAATTTGTCAACAGTGTACCTTGTCATTATGCGTGTTTATAAATTTATAATACGTGTTCGGAATACCGAAAGTAAAGTATTCTAAAACGCAAACATATATTGACACATTTGGGAGGGACTATTACACACAAACAGGAGAACATATCGTTTTGCATGTTTGTAATGTGAGTTTAGAGAATGAGAAGTTATTGTGTGGTCTTCCTATACCTGTAATCCGCTTTGTTTACTATCACGTGAACTAGCATATGGTAGCTAGCGCATACGCCGAGCAAAGTCTGTACAGTACAGTTGCTGTTAACATATTCGATCGGGCACTAAGTTTTAAAGCCTGTTGATTACCAAGTATTGGAAGGAGTGCTTATGTCATCTATATCAATAGAGAGTAGTGTATACTCTAACTTCTAATTCTGATTATTAATGCTCTTCTGATTTCAGCAAACATTATTTGAAGACAAATCCATAGTCACGTTACCAATTAATGATACTTAATTTCATAATATGTTTAACTTCTTTCGCAATAATAATAATAATAATAATAATAATAATAATAATAATAATAATAATAATAATAATAATAATAAAAAGCTTTACAGCTGATACGTTATACTTGATCCAAGATGAGTACGGAGCAAAAGTAAACAACCGAATGTGAAAGTACAAAGCACAGTTCACAAGAGTCCATTTTTGAGACTGTTTTGTCGATTACATAACAGTAAAGTCAATTGAGTTTTCATTTTTAGACTAAGCGCAAAGGATCCCGGGTTTGGTTCCCGATGTTTTGTACCTACTTACAATTTGTATCTTCTCGCCGCTGGATAAACCTTTTCTTCGCACGTTTTTTATTGGTGACTTGAATTCTGAACGCCCTGGCTCACAATTTTCGTCCATTATACAAATTATTAGAGGCAATGCATACTATTTTTAATTACAATATGTAGTGTACTTCACCACACATTATGTAAATGAAAAGTACAACGAATTAATTAATTATGTTATTAAATACGTTTTGTATTTAGTAACTTTTGTCACTTGTTTTTCTTCAGAATCAACAAATTTGCCAAGGCAACGAAAAAAAAGTGAAATCTTGTTTGCTAGATAGGCCTATATTATATTAGAAAACATATAAGCCCATGATATAAATACGATAGCAAGCCAATCACTTAACAGAACTTATGTTTTCACAATTACATAAGATGTAAATAATTGTACCATGTCTGCGGAATGGAAGTAAACATCTAACTGAGCTTGTCGCACTATCGTGAAGTATGCGCTGGTGCGATTAACCAATGAAACAACAGGTCACAGTTAATCAAGGCAAGTTGTTGTTTATTTCTTCTCCGTACACATCTTGGATAAGTATAGTTTTATACAAATGTTCTTGCTAGGTTTCTCATGTTGTAATCAGATCTCCAAAGTGGAAACCGGTAAACACCGTACGGTAAGTTCAGTGCCGTACAGATCCGTTTTCCGTACTGGGTTTGGAAACCGCAAACAAGTCAGATTCCATACAGTCTGACATAAACATTATTTTATGCTGTGAGTATTCTTATTTGCTCTTACTTACTAGAGATAACTTTTTCCTTTTTTTTTTTTTTTTTTTTTTTTTGGCAACAGGAGACAGTGAATAACGCAGTAGCAATAATGCGATGTGACAGAGCACAGTATTGATCCGTGGGGAATTCGTCTCTCTTGGAAGTTGGAACCTCAGACCGAGGAAGATGTTGAGAGCTTTGTCACATTGTAACAGCTCTTATGCGGTCCTGTTATTAGCTCCATGCAAGATCAAGCTATCTGTGAAATCGCTACTGTGGTTTATTATGAGGGTAACGAATGTTATTGAAGTATATATTTTCCCGCCTTATTCCCTCACAAATGTAAAAATACCAAGGATAAACAACAAGGAAGCTGAAATCAACTATTGCGCTGAACTATACAGTATGTTATTGGACAACACCGCAATATTTTCCCTGCATATAGAAGGGACATTGAGAAGCAACTTTTACTAGGAGATTTATTCTCTATGGATTTAATTTTTCCTATTATAGCACAAAATTTCATAATTTCCACCCAATCCCTCGTATACTATCATTCTATTTGTCGTATCTACAGATCATCAAGAAGATTTAATGTGGTTAGGTTAGAACATGAAGAATGCTCTCTGAAGTATCAAATCCAAGTATTAAACCACATACATTTCTAGGAGTTAAATCTATTTATAGTCAGTGGATAATGTAGATATCAGATATTAAAAAGGAAAGTCACACATTTAAAATTTATGAAATTACCAAACCTCTGACAAAAAAACTTAAAAATAGTTTACAAAACTGTGAAAACATTTCGTTCGATATCTTGCAACACTGAAAAAAGCACAAATGGAATTTTGTCATTAATACCCAAATTATGAATTTAAAAGTACGCAGTGGCGGCCAGTCATGTGATTAGTCTGTAAATTTTGCAGATTATGAAAACTGTTGATGAATGATTAACAACAATCAGGTTTTTACCGATCATTAAGATCGCGTAAAGTAAATTCAATGAAAATTTTAGCCCTACTTTGCTTCGTTATTTTTATATATATAATTTACACAACGCATTAAAATTAATAATTTACATGTCGCTTTTTCGATTCTCTTTGTAACAATACAGCCTTCTACAATACTCGAAAATATTCCGGCTTGCCGTCGCAGGAAATGACACTTTTGAACCTTCTACAATACTTTGAAATCTGCAACTAATCCACTGTCGTTTCAACTTTAAAAGAACAATTTGCCGACCGAAGCCATAGAAGTGTATTAAAGGAACAAATTCTTGACACTTGAGTCTACTTAATTCTGTAGATCGGAAGTGAATTGAATGGTGTACTGAATAACTGTATCATTAAAGGGTAAATATCTCAATTGTGTATGCTATTTAGTGATGAGCAAATGCAAGACCAAGACCAAGACCAAGGCGGTCTTGGTCTTGGTCTTGGTATTGCATTCTCGGTCTTGGTCTTGGTCTTGCATAAGTAACCCTGGTCTTGGTCTTGGTCTCGGTCTTGCATCAGTGGTCTTGGTCTTGGTCTCGGTCTTGCATACTCGGTCTTGGTCTTGTTGCAAGAGTCTTGCAGTTTTCTTTTATGCATCTTACTGTGATCGATGGCCTTTACATGATTTGAAGTTACACGATTACATGTGTGTTATTGCTTGCGAAAGTAACGAAAGCTAATTGCTTTTAGTTGCTATTTATTATTGACCATGTAAACAGTAATGTGATGTCACGTTGTTTTCCGAAACGTCCATGGTGATATAAGATAGAACAGTAAACTTTGAGTGTAAATTTAAATATTCTCTGTTATCCTATTGCAGAACTTTAAACCCAAAATCCGCAAGATGCTATACACTATTTGAGAGTGTAAAATTGTGAATATTATATTGTAAAGTTTCAAATTGAACGGCTGTGGAGACAAGAAGTAATATTAACATGATGTGTATGAAATGTTTAAAAGATTTCCGCATAGGAGAGAGGTTCTATCTGAGCTGTTTAAAACTGTATAATATAGTAACAAAACATAACGGTATTGAAGCAGATGCTTTAGAAATTGTGCAACCTATAGAAGATCACACAATGTCCACTTCGAAACCCAAACACATAGGCTGCAATAAATAATATTTCTCTTTCCATACACCCTAGTTCTAATTTATAACACATTGTGGACAGGTCATTTCTGCACTTTAAAGATTTCCACTACCCCCCATAAATTACTTTCTACTTGCTTTCAAGTTTCGGGCCTTCAACTAATTGGGTTACAAATAATAATAACTATTCTTCATGCAAGCAAATATTTCTAGACCAGGCATTTTCCACTTTTAGTATCTTCTCCCATTCGATATGCATCCTTATGAATCAACAGCAAGAACTTAAACACCGCCACCGTTGTGTGTCAATAACAAAATTGTAGTAGTAAAAAGGTTTTCAGTGGTTGTCCTACCTATCATCAGCAAAATGTAGGCCTGTACCAAGGCTTGTAAACTACAGTATAGTTTACTGATCTTGGGCCTGTACAGCTACAGTACAATTAGATAAGTAACTGTAAAGTAATAACTAGCAAATACCCGTCAAATAAGTTCCTGTTTTAATTAATCTACGGTTTAATTGCGTTTTATTGAATAATTATGAAGAATACCGGGCATATAACCTGATTTTTTCAGAACTCCCTTTATTTTGAAATTTTCTGCAAGGAGAATGGGATGAGCTGAATAGCTACGTTATATTTTGTTCAAGTAGACAGGAAAGATTCTATATGTGAGAATAGGCTATGAATATTAATGATAGGTGTAAAAAAGGATATCATCGTTAATGAAATAGGCTACTGAGCATGTTAATAAGCGTTTTAAGTTACGGGGGCTACTGTTTAAAGTAGCCTGGATCGGATCTCGATGGATTCATGTGGAATTTGTGGTGAAAAAAGTGGGGTCGGGGCAGGCTTTCTCGGTGTGCTCCGGTTTCCTCTGCCATATATCATTCCACCGTTGCTCCATTCATCATAGTATGACCATTTGGTTGTAATAAAGAATTATTATAAATCCTCAGTCATAGCTTTCTTTTAACCCAGTGAGAGGTTAGAGAAACTAGTTATTAAATAACTGTATGACAGAATTTGTAAGTTTTATTGATAAATTATGTGGTCAGTATTTATATTATACGCAAAATGAAATTTCATATATGGCTTAGGGCCTTTGTTACATCTGTTTGTCTTTCGTACCATAATACTAGAGAACTATTGTAATTAAACATTTTAAAAATAAATATGGAGTGTTTATCGTGAATTTAACTTCCACCAATTGAAGGAACTGGCTGTGTGGAATGCCATTCAGGGAAATCCGCCAGATTAATTGTAAGTTTTCATTGCAGTAATTTGTTTTAACGTAGTGGTGAGAGAGGTTGTATACGGATTTCACATGTTATATTTGAATGGTGCGCTCGTTTTTGGATACGGACAGCGTCACGCACCGGGTCTGCTCTCATTGGTTACCGCACGGTGAGGTAACCTCTACATTATAGGCCTACCAGCCTTGGGACTACCCCGGCTAGCGACTCTGCGGCGCCTTTGAGTAGCGGTCGGAGGCTCTCTGCATACACAACGGGGCTTTACAAAACTTTTTCAAGTAGCAAGACTGCAAGAGTCTTGCAGTTAGGTCTTGTTCTTGCCAGAGTCTTGCAGGGTTGGTCTTGGTCTTGGTCTCGGTCTTGCATGGTCGGTCTTGGTCTTGGTCTTGCTAACGCTGATGCGGTCTTGGTCTTGGTCTCGGTCTTGCATTTTCTGCAAGACCAAGACCAAGACTGCAAGACCAAGACTGGTCTCGCTCATCACTAATGCTATTTTTCGAGGGCCGATATAAGGGATAGTTAGTTATTTGTTTATTTTGTAAAAAAAAAAAAATCTGATCTAAAATCATAGGATAGTACAATTTTTCGGTTAAAATCGTTTGTTAAAACCAAAGAAAGGCTATTCCACGAAAATAAAATGCTAAAATACCTTTTATAAAAACATAAAAATCCGGGGCTTACTGATTACCGTGGGGCTCGGATTTTTAGGTTCTTATAGGTTAGATTCTCTCTGTCTATAACTAAATCATACTTAGTCAATGGACAAGTGAAGTACAAAGAGCTACCCCGGAATTGAACTTTGGACATCAGCCAAGACAAAAGTTGCATTCTAAGCTATAAGAGTCTAAAAATCCGGACCTTCCTGATTAGTAATGCAGGAGGTTAACTTCTTCAAGCAATCTCTGATTAGTGAGTTTCTTATTAATACTTTGTTCAATTCATTTGGGATTTTTTGCAGTTGAATAATTAATTTACTATTACCAAATTAGATATTAATAAATAAATAGTAAATAAAACTATAAAGAAATTTTCTTATCGACCAAACACGTTAATTATTAGAAGTATAATTGTAAGAAAATTTTTAGCCTAAACCCTCAATAAAAGATAATCAACTAAGAAGCGAAAGACCAAAAATTCCTATAAGATATAAAAGCTGATGTGATTATAGTGTTAACTAAAATTTTTTTATGAAATGAAGTATTAATTCGCATTTTACTATGTTGTCATAACTAGTTAGGAGAGTTAGGTTAGAAGACCATAAAGTATATAAAATCCAAAGTACAACAATTTATAATTTTATTTATGTATAGCGTTAATAGGTCAGATTGTATGTAAGAGACATTAATAAAATAAAGTGAAGCAGATCCAAAAAACTGTTGATATAATACCTTGTTTAGATACACATCTCATTTAGATAGAACAGACAGTCTAAGTCAGTAATAGAAAATCATTAATCTTAATTGGTTTATTCAAAGAATAATAGTCACATTATTGAATGGTTATGAATCCACTAAAATGTAAGAGAATTGCTAAATTACTTATAATTTGCAAATTTTATATCCAAATAAATTTAGTTGACTGTTAAAATCAATGTTAAATATAAGACTTATTTAAAATTGAGTTGCCCAGTGGAATAGAGGCACATGCCACAGAACAGCATTTTCACAGAAAAGAGATATTTCTGAAAGTCAGTTTTTTTGTGGAATGTTGACACCTTCTTATAATTTTTTTAACTGGATCATGAATTAGGTGGAACAATGGATATGTTATCAAATATTGGGTGAAATATTCTTATTATTAAGTGTTTTTAATCACAAGGAAAGGAAATTATAGAAATGAAATAGTGATATAAACCCCAAATAATGCAACTCATTGTTAATTCAAGTTAACAGGAACTGTGAAAATGAAAATGAAAACTTCTAAATACATATTCCATGCCTAACTACATTAATCTCTTACATTATTGAAAGAATAATCCCTTGGGCCTATAGACTATTACATTTTGCATAACATTATCGTTTAAGTCCTCAACTTCAATCCTCTCCATAGTGCCATCACTTCTTAGAGTACTTCTTAGAACCTATCGAAAAAGGGGACTTCAACCACAAGAGGTAAAAGACGATCAGGTGTGGCATGGGCCCCTTTTCGATTAGCTATTTCTAGCATTCAGAAATCAGAGATTTTGTTATACTCCTTGTTGAAGAGTAGGCACATGCCACCATGCAAATAGTTATCGGAACTGACACAAGATTTCATGAGCTACTTAATCATAACAAAAACTCAAAATTGGCCGATATGTGGCATGTGCCTCTTTTCCACTGGGCAACTCAATTATTTACAAGTGTACAATCTTGAAAGGTTTCACATTATAAGTATCATATCATATGTTAATTTATGACGTGTTATACGTGGTACAATGTATAAGATTAGTGGGAAATTCACTCTCTCAGAATTAGTTTTATATTACCAAAAGCTAAATAGCTAATTCAGTGTGTAGTATTATATAGGTACAAAGTATTACTTATCTCTATATATATAAAAGGCTTTGTCCTGACTGACTGAATGAATGACTGACTGACTGACTGATTGACTGAATGACAGGAATCAACGTACAGCCTAAACTATAACAGGTAGAGACTTGGAATTTTCACAGTACCTTCGTTTCATAATGTAGGTGCTCACTAAGAAAGGATTTTGAAAAATTCTGATTCTAAATGCCAAAAATTAAATGTTTTTACATAGAATTATCCATTCCAATCACAGAATATATTGTTGCCAAATGGTATCAGGTGGGCTTGGAAAAAACAAATGAAATGCACTTCTGACAAATAAGAGAAGTTATCAAAATAATTCATGTTATAAATAAATATTACAGAATGAAATCCACTAAAATAATGGAATCACATAACTTTCTCTACCCTGGACATAGAGAAAACAAAACGAGGTATGGTAATGTGTATATTATTATATTATATCGCAGGTTTTTGGAGAGAAAAGTATGAAAGTGATAATGCTTTCTGTTTAATTTCATCTCTAAAACGGCTTTATGGTAACATAAGAGTGGGAAATTTCCCGCCTCGATATTACAATTTTATGTTACAGGAATTTCTGTTTCTTCTTATTTAAACCTCTACCAGGCTTGTTGTGCACTGTACAAGCGATGGGATGCAAAATTCTAGATCCTCTATGAGCCATAAAAAACTATATCAAGCGTTTTCTGAGGGAATAGTTTGAGTGTAATAAGTCGTTCTTCCTATTTCAAATTATAAATGCCTATATAAGGACCTAGAATTTAAAATTGAAAATCCTTCATAAGCTAATTTCCAATTACAAAATACAAAACCCGGGCGACGCCGGGTCTTTTAAGCTAGTCATATATATACAAAAGATATGTGTCCAAATGTTTATTCTTTTTTGATGATTCTAACCTGACTTGATTAGGAGTTAGTGCAAATTTAGATCGATATAACTCATTGAATGTGTAGATACTGCACTATTATTACTATTTGGTTTTATAAATATTTCTTCTTTGTGGCAATAATGTCAATAATTATTATATGCTTTTCGTAGACAACACTAATGACTGTAGATTATCAGGAATTAGTCAGTCGCTTCTAGTCGTAAGGTTGATTAACTGGATATGTACATTTCGGTACAAAGATGTACCATCTTCAATCCATAAATCTTGTATCAGTTGTAGGTTTCATTTAGATGTGATCATGCTGAGTGCTTTGTAGCTACTCTGAAAACCAATAATTAAAAGACTGTTAGAAATTCCTTGTTGCGTGGAGCACCGGCAATATTGAGCCCAAGACTTAGCACTTTAACTCGATCCAAGTTGTGTACGGAGCAAAAGTAAACAACAGACTTGCCTTGACTAACTGTGTCCTGTCGTTTCATTGGTTAATAGCACCAGGGCATATTTCACGTTAGTGCGACAACTATCAGTCAGATGTTTACTTCCATTCCACACACATCGTAAAATGATTTATATCTTATGTACTTGTGAAAACATAAGTTCTGTTAAGTGAGTTGTTTGCTTTCGTATTTATTTCATAGGCTTACATGTTTTACAACATATATCCAGCAAACAAGATTTCATTTGTTTTTATCGTTGCCTTGGCAAATTTGTTGATTCTGAGGAAAAACAAGTGACATAAGTTACTAAATACAAGACGTATTTTATAACATAATTAATTCGCTGTACTTTTCATTTACATAATGTGTGATGAAATACACCACATATTATAGGTCTAAGTAAAAGTAATAGGCCTTGCCTCTAATAATTTGTATCATAGAAAAAAAATTGCGAGCCAGGGCCTTCAGAACTTACGTCACCAATAAAGAAACGCGCGAGGAAAAGATTTGTCCAGCGGCGAGAAGATATAGATTGCAGATATATACAAAACCCTGAAGTATCTGTGCAAGATGTAGTAGTGAAAGTGGCGTCAACCGTGGGAAAAGTTTCTAGTACATTTTTTTCAAAATCCTAAAAGAATACCGGTACAGTTCTATAGGAAGTGTCAAGCCACCGGTCAAAATTAAACCAAGATTAAAGGAAAACTTACTTGGCAGAATTGGGAATCGAATTCGGCACCCTTGGCACTTAATATAAAAAAAGAAGATTCAATTGACTTTACTACGAGTGGTAGTGGTACATTGTAGGTTGTCAGGTTGGCACCTGTTCACCTGTAAAGTAGACTGTGTTTCTGTTGTGTAATTTAGTCTGTTGACTATTTTTTATACACTGGTCTTTCACTGAAGTGTTGTTTTTGTTCTGCTGTAGTTCTGTTTAGGGTTATCTGTCTCAAAGGTGTTGAACATAATTTTATGGAATACAGTTGTTGGACATGTCATTAATATTTTTAAGAATCTTAAATTTGTTAATGTTCCTACATTAAAATATGCTGTGTGTAATGCTTAGAGTTTTAATTTTATGTGTAAGTTACATTTGGTTTTATATGCATACATAACTAACAGAAATAATGTAATGTTCTGTACTCTACAACACTTAAGGCTCAATTTTTTCCCATTCGTCATGTCATTATGTAATCGTATTATGTAATTGACTAAACAGGCTCAAAAGCAAACTCTTGTGAACTGTGCTTTGTACTTTGAATGAGAGTAAATGCGCACAAATGTGCATAAGGTGAGTTATTTAGGCTGCACAAAACTTATTAAGCAATAAATGTCTTTCTGTACACTTTTCGACGTGGTATCGTTCACATGGGTTGTTGCAAAATTCACACACGCATTCTTGGTTTGGTTCATGGGAGCTCTTCGTGCTGCAAACCTTGTGGTGGAATCCATGGATTGCGTATCGCGTTAGGATGTGTCTCATCTTCTAATTGGGTCTCGTACACGTGGCATCTTACACACTGGAAGGTCGCGGGTTCAATTCCTGATGACGTCGTTGAGATTTTTCAATTGTCCTAATCCTTCTGGTGCACTATGACCCTGGGGTTGACTCAACCTCTAACAGAAATGAGTACCAGGAGCAATCCTGGGGGCCAAGGCGGGCGGTGCGTAAGGCTGACAACCTTACCACCTTCATGTGCCGAATGTCCAAACTCTGGGAGTCTCAACCTCCTGGAACCCTCTGGGCTTCTATGGCCTGTATAGGGACCACTTTTTTTCCTTTTTACACATGGCATCTATTGTGTAGAATTCGCTGCAGGTGTCGTTTCTCTTCTCCTGTAGCCCTTTGAGCGTTGTCGGTAGGAATAGGCTATAGCTATCGTCTAATATCTTGAATGAAGATGGCCTCTCTCATTAGGACGTACGTCATTCTCGTTGGTGCCGTTTTTCCAACTTCCAGCACTCTCGCACTCTCTTCATGAAGCGTGCTTTCGCTGTTTCTATTTGAGCCACGCTCTGTTTTTAAGTTTGTCCCATATATTATATTCGTTCCATATGCTGCTATGGGGGTTATGACTGTCTTGAACAGCGTCATTGCTATTTCTGTTTATAGTTGCTGAAGATGGTTGATGCTGTATATTGCTCTAATTGCTGCTGCTACTTTTTGCTGTACTGTACGTTTATTCTGAAGGATTTTATGGTTGTTTGGAGTGTGATTGCCTAGATAGGTGAATTGCGATACGACTTCTAGTGGCTCGCCGAGTTGGTCTGTCATTTTCAGTGGTCTTTCCTCATTTTCTGAAGGTCATCTGCTTAGATTTTTTATGATTTATTTGCAGGCACTTTTCATTTCATAACTTACCGTAATGAAGTTAATCATGTTCTTGAATTCATAAATCACTTCATTTGCTCTTACGGATAATATGATTTCTATAGAGGAATGTAGTTAGTGTAAGAAAAGATTTTGCAAAGATTTTTTTGTTTATAGTTTTAAAAATTTCGCAAAAGTTTCTTATAATCTATGGTGTGTATTTTGAGGGGTTGCTAATGCCAAGGCATCTCCGGCACTCCTTCCCCGTAGCTCCACCTACGTTATACTGGAAAGTAAAATATTGTGGAATTTTAAACAAGCAGACCTCAGAAATTGCTCTCATTTTCTGAGTAATTCGAGAATAATAGCTTGTATGTGTAAAAGATTATTTTGGCTATGCAAAAGTCCACAAGCAAGTGTCTTAAGTTAAGAAATACACACCTGGTCAAAGTGATGCGGTTGCGCGGATTTGCGCGGTAATGATAAAATAGATAATATACCTTTAGATTGCTTAGGAATTGACTATTGCCATTGAGGAAGTAAGGTCTGAAAAATTTCCTTTGATTACTCCTAATCATTGAGTTGATTGTTTTCTGTGCAGTCCGCACCGAAACAAGTAAGAGTGTGACTGATTTCGTGACTGATTGTGACTGATTTCGTGACGGTTTTAGTGTGACTGATTTTCCAGATTTACCCTCTACCGCCACTAAAGAAGTTTTACTTCGATAAAAAACTTTTTGAGACATCCTTTAGGTAATAATGTTAGTTGATAAAAAATTAAATGTGTTGACATCAATTGAAATTACGCGTCATTTTATCATTTTTTCTGCAACAAAACTTACTATACCTTGTTAAAAGAAGTAATCGTACAAGAGGCTCATCTGAACTATCTTCTTTCAACTAACCCTCGTGGTCTAGGGGGCTAAGCTTCGACTTAGTAAACGAAACTTTTTATTTATTTATTTAACCTGGCGGAGTTAAGGCCATAAGGCCTTCTCTACCACTCAGCCAGGGCAAAAACATGAAATACATAATGATAATAATAATAATAATAATAATAATAATAATAATAATAATAATAATAATAATAATAATAATAATAATGATTAATAATAAATTAAAATAGAACTGATATAGGCCTACATGAATACAAGAAACGAACATTAAATACAAAGAAAAAAAATACGACATAAGTAATACAAATGACTAAAAATAAAGAAAAAAAATGATGAAAGTCTAAACAAATACATTCTTAGTTATTAAAAAATATAATGAAAATTAAAATATATTACTAATTAGCATCAATTCCTAAATGTTATTGTATACTAAATTTATTAAATGGCACTTGAACTGTGAAGTCGTTTGGCAGCTCCTGAGATGGCTAGGCAGTGAATTCCAGTGACGAATAGCTGTTGTTGTAAACGAATTCGAATAATGTGTAGTTCTGTAAAGAGGCATGGATAGTAAGGGGTCAAGCTGAGAGCGCGTGCCCAAGTTATGGTAGGAAGAAAGGTAATGAAAGCGACTGGAACTTCGCACATCAGCGAAAATCCCCCGTCATAAGAAACATAAAACATTTTTGTTGAATTTATTTCTTAAATTCAAGATTTTTAAATGCGTGTTAATAAACAATTATCAATAAACCCCTTAACATATAAAACTGAACTTACGTTGGGAGACACTGTAGAGACATCTAAGAGCCACAGTTGGAACTATGACCACTAGGGGTTACCATGGAAACTTTACAGGCTTAGTACGGTAAAATTCCTTTACCGGCCTAGGACGGTAAAGTGCTACTTTATTGCGTTTTAGAAGTCCGAGAAGTAGCTGTTTTAGCGAACGTGTACTAGCAAATATTTTACAGCTTGACTTGTTGAGTTGCAGATTACTTACGTAGCCTATATCTTTATTATCATTTAAATGGCATGAGATGGTAAAAAAGGACATAAATTCAGTGATGCCGTCACTTCACATTTAAATACAAAATGTAGCCTTTGAGGTTGGATAGGAAATCAATAGCGGGCATATTTCTTGGTTTTTACTCCCCACATTGTGTCCACCCTACACGTATGAATATTGTAATCTAAACACTTGCGAGACCGGTGTGAGATTTCAATTCCGGGAAATTCATACTGGCTTTCTGCGTGGGCTCGATTCCGGTTCAGATAGATAAAGAAGGCGGAAGTAATAGTAACCAAGAAGTTACGAAGCGCGTCCATAAAGTATGTTTCCATGGGTTTGTTTACAGAAACAAAACAATTTCAAGGAAATATTTATTGCAACAGACACAGCAAGAGTTCAGCTATTTTTCAACATATTCGCCACCGGAATTAAAGCATTTGTCATACCGTGGGACCAACTTTTGAACACATGTATCGTAGAAGTCTGCCGCCAGGTATTTGAACGACTGTGTGACAAACATCTCCACTTCTCTGTCATTTTCTGACATGATTTGTTATTTATTTAGGTGTAGGAAAAGATGGAAATCACTGGGAGCGAGGTCCGGGTTTAGGGTGGAAGTTAAACACCTCCCAGCCGAACTTCTGCAGGAAACTTGCTTAAACATTCACCCTGTTACATTGTCTGGTTACCGTGAAGGCGTTCGTAGTGATAGAAGACTCCTATTTGCTCTGAGTATGCTGGATATCCAACCAACATCCAACAAAAGCTATTTGAAGTTTCTGTAATTCACCTTGATTTTATAGGTGTGTTGCCATTGTTAAACTTCCAACTCTCTTATATTAATCAGTTCGCAATAATATCTTTCTAAGAATACTGCTCTTATTGGTACGTATTGTTCATTGTTGTTTTGCGATTTAGATGGCCATGAGAACATGACTTTAACAAATGGCTGACTATATACCATTATAATTAATTATACGGTATTTTTGTTTCATTTCATATAATTTAGAGAGCTTTTACTAAAAAATGTTGTATGCATCACGTACACAATCCTCATCCAGTATTTCAGCCTTGGCTTGCGCCTCGGCCGCTATACTAGATTCGCCCGTTAAAGCGTTATTTTGCGTAGCCTACTTGATACATAAATAGCTATTGGACGACATTCTGCAGAAAGGAACCAACCCTCAAATTTTAAAAACCGGAATAGATACTAAATGTTTGCTACTGAACTATATATTTACGTTGTGCAAACTAACCAACCCTCTTCAACCATTTATATGCCATCTATGAAGCAAACAAAAACACACTGAAAAGATCCAGGTGGCTTTTTATTTAACTTTAAATGTCTGTGTTTAGCTTAAAAATCATGTGTTCCTCTCTGCAGAATGTCGTCCTATTAAGGTACTGAATTATTTTTAATCATTGGCTTTCTGTCAGATCCAAAATTCATTTTAGAGTGGTTGATAGATCCAGCTCAATTTCTGATGGTTACTGTGAAGGCATTCGTAATGATAGAAGGCTCCTATTTGCTCTGAAGTATGCTGGAAATCCAACCAACATCCAACAAAAGCGATTTGAACTTCCTGTATTTCACGTTGATTTTATAGATGTGTCGCCACCATTAAGCTTGCAACCCTCGTATGGGTTATATGAATTTCTTACCTTCATTTTTTCTTGAAATTGTCTTCGTAAATACAACTGGTGTTTTTGAAAGTGGGCATTTTCGAAAATACTTGTTAAATGACGGTACGTGCTGTATAACAACGTCACTCGTAGGAAAACCGTATGAAACGTCTGAGATGCGGACTGGAGGGTCTCACCATTGGCATGCATCTCACGTCCTCACAAGCCCAAGGAGTGTATTTCAGTGCCACTCCGTCGATAACTCAATTCACATACTGCCATAAGTTGCAACAGAAATAAAAATAATAAAAAAAATAAGTAAGGGTCACGTATTCTCCCCAGTATATAGAAATAAGGGTGCCATATGTGGACTTCTGTCTCTGCCACTTCCCTGCACGTTCGCCTGGCTGTATGGGCAACCCACCAAACATTTATGCCAAGCAGAGTTGTGTACTACAGCCTATCCAACCTCATATTCGCTACATATTTATGTTTGGTGAAATACTCGCAATATTCTGTTGCAATATTATTCAAGTATTTCCATTGAATGTCACAGCACTACCTCGAGTACAAAAGATGAAACCTGAAAAACTTTGAAATTGGTGCCAGTAGGAGGGATGTAAATTATCTGATTGTGAAGTGAATGGTGTGGACGGGGCTTGTATTACCACCTGCCAACAATTCCTCCCGATACGTGACATCCAGATAGCTTAACTGGAAGATGCCGTGTAATACCACCGCTGAACTGCTACCGGGAAGAACGCAGTAAAAATTTGTAAAATGGTCCTTACCTCGTTGAGCAGAGAGGCGTGTTTGTTGTAGTTCGGTAGTTCTCCGCTAGGTGCGGCAGCTCGGTTTTGTATTTGTACAATTAAATTACATAATAACACATCGTTTTAAGTGCATTAATCGATTTGTGCAATTCTATTTCATTCATATGTGAGCCTAAAATGACATTTTGGTGTAAATTAAATCTTCCAGCATCAATTCTGAAAATCAGGTGACTAGAAAGCTTCCGCGTCCTGCCATCTTGTTTCAACCAAGATCCCTAACTAGCAGTTGGCACTTTGTCAGCAACTTCATCCTCCAGCTAGCTTATATGGAAGTTGTCTTACCAGACAGATTTTGTCATGAGACCATAATACGCAATTCTTGGCCAACTTCCAGATAGGTTCTCTATCTGGTAGATAAATACGATAGTAGGAGGTCGTCATACAGGCCCTAACTGTGACGTTCAGATCGGTACAAAATTCAAACTAAAGTAATGGCCTCTTGGTTGTATACAGAGTGTTAATGAATAACACCGAAATATTTTACCTGTGTATAGATAAGCAACTTTTATTGGGAGATTTTTGCTCTATGACGTAAAATGTCTATGCTACAGGGCATTAAAGTCATTACAATTTGCTGCTCATAATTCTATAATTAAGCGAAATAGGGTCAAAATTTTCATTATATTGACTTCATGCCTTCTTAGTGATCGGTAAAAATCTGATTGCATCATTCATCAACAGCTATATCGTAATTTTGAGCTTTCATAATTTGCAAAATTTACAGACTAATCACATGACTGGCAAACACTGCATTCGTTTTTTTTAATTAATTCATACCTCCAGTGTTATCAACGAAGATCCTTTGATTTGCATTTTTTCAAATGTTAGAAATCAGTGGCGGGCATGCCCTGGGAGATTTTATGCTGTAACAGGACATAGAGCACCAAACTCCGAGTAAAAGTTGCTTGTCTATGTGCCCTCTATACACAAGTAAAATATTTCGGTGTTATTCATTAAAACTCTGTATAATGTAGTTATACAAGTGTCACTGATTTATTTATTTAACCTGGCGGAGTTAAGGCCATAAGGCCTTCTCTACCACTCAGCCAGGGCAAAAACATGAAATACATAATGATAACAATAATAATGATTAAAAATAAATTAAAAAAGAACTGATATACATGAATACAAGAAACGAACATTAAATACAAAGAAAAAAATTAGAACATATATACTTGAATAATTAAGATACATTAAGATACATTAAGACACATTAAATGAGAAAAAATAAATTAATTGTTACAAATATGATTTAGTTATATAAAAGCATTAAGTGATAGAAACTGAAATTAACATAGGACATGAAAAAGATTATTAAGTACTACGTATATGTGCTGTTAACTGCGATCTGAAGGTTGACAGTGACCGGCAGTCCTTGATATGAGATGGTAAAGAATTCCACATTCGGATGACTGAAGTAGTAAACGATGATGAGTAAAGAGATGTATGATGTTTAGGTATTGCGAGAATATGATATTGCCTGGACCGAGTGTTTAGGTTATGATGAGATGAAAGAGTTTGAAAGCGTGATGACAGATAGTGAGGACAGGAAGTGTGAAGAATTCGATATAGGAGGCAGAGAGAGTGCAATTTTCTTCTGTCGTCCAAGTGAAACCATGCCAATGTTTCAAATGCTGGCGTAATATGATCTGACTTACGAATACCACAAATGTAGCGAACGCAAGCATTATGAACACTTTGTAGTCTTTGTCCTAGTTTGAAGCTCAGGTCGCTTAGTAGAATATCACAGTAATCGAAATGAGGCATTATGAGTGTTGATACGAGTGTTTTCTTTAGAGAAGAAGGTAGAAAGTTTTTTAATCGTTGGAGAGCGTGATAATGAAACGACGAACTGAAGAAAGCACAGAAAGTACAATTTGTATTCCTTTTGTTCTACAGTTTCTGCTTTTAATTGTTACTATCAGATAGGGAATATGTTTCAAATACTTTACTTAGGTACTTATGTAGTATACTATTAATTAATAAGTCGCTCACGATTAAAATAAATTAGTACAATTAGTCTAGATATTTCTCTCGTTATAATATTAATTTTGCAGTTATGCCTACGGCTAATGAACTACGACATTTAGAGGTATAGTCACCGCTTTTAAAGGATCCTCAGGCGGCAACCCTCTAATTTAGTATCTCAACCCCAACCCTGACCAAACCCTCCATAAACATCTTGGGGTTGAAAAGCCGAAATGGAAGGAAGGGAAATGTTGCGCGTGCCTAAGCATAAGATGCGCATTGTTGTCACAGTTTAAAAACCTTGCAGCTGATTTCCACAAATCTGGAGAAACAACACAAGTGACATTGCAACAAGGCCTGACCTGGTGGCAGGGACCACCGCATTTGTTTAGGGGTGGGTACACCCTAATAATCTTTTCCAGATGAGGTAAGCGGTCCGACTTAAAAGCGTTTAGGGGTGGGTAGACCCTAATAATCTTTTCCAGATGAGGGAAGTGGTCCGACTTAAAAGCGTTCCGCTCGCTTTGTAGCCGACTGGGGTTCGTTTGGGCGCGAAGACTATAAGAAAGGTTACATACACGATGACTGGCTGAATGCACATTTCCTTCATGATCGTTGCTAAGTCGAAGTCTGATCTAAATCAGTTTGTACAAACAACAGGCATCTCAATGGACATCCCCAGCTTCTTTTTCTTCTTCTGTGTAATGACCTCGGCCAGATTTAAGTCATGCAGCCAGTGTGATTTATTTATTTATTATATAAAATATAGAACGATGTGTTAGATTACGTCCACCGCTGTGGCTCAGGGGATGCGTTCGTTCCTCTACGCAACGGGCCCGGGTTCGATCCTGGTCGGGACAAGTTACCTAGGTGAGGTTTCTTCCGGGGTTTTCCCTCACCTCTGAGACAAATGTTGGGTAACTTTAGGCCCTTGTGGCCCCCGGATATCATCTGACCGTCATTAACATCTTCATCCCATCTTCGCTTTGTTTGGAGTGACTGTGTGTGTGAATGGTGTGTCTCGTCCTATGTGTTCGTGTTGTCTCGGAGGTGGCCCCGGGCATTGGGGAGGCCCTCCATGTCCTTGTCTGGTCAAAAAAGTATGTATGTGATCCAAAGATAATCCCTCTCCCGACAGGTCGCGGCCCTGTAAGACCCGGTCGGCTTGGGTCGGTTAAATCCTAAACGGGAGAGGTAAAACTACGATAAAGAAAGAAAGAAAGAAAGAAAGAACGAACGAAAGAAAGTGTTAGATTACCGGAATGCCTACGTAACGTAACGTACGGCCTCAAGAACATCCCCATTATGAAACAGCAATGCTACTCGCGCACCTTTTGTTGGGAGCTCGGCTCCCTCTTCCGCATTCGGTACATTTCGCTAAAATCCGTAAGCAGAGCTGACAACATTGAAACACGAAGTACGCTGTACACCTGGGGTCTTCAACCCGCGTCCCGTGGACTAATACGTAAGGTCGAACTTTCATGAGTGACAGCAAAGTGCAGCAATGGTGCAGGAACTTTGAAGCAGGACGTACAGCGTTCATGATGCAGGCGGCCAGGGAAGGAAGCGAGTGTCAACCGATGATCTTGTTCCGGAATTGT
This sequence comes from Ectobius pallidus, assembly GCA_964059195.1. NCBI lineage: Eukaryota > Metazoa > Arthropoda > Insecta > Blattodea > Ectobiidae > Ectobius > Ectobius pallidus. The sequence continues at coordinate 7,257,649 of CAXKWD010000008.1, read as the reverse complement.
ACACATTATTCGTTCGTCGATAAATTTCGGCTGCGTGCAGAAATCGAATGATAGCACGCACTTCATACTTGGCGGGAGACTCTATTATGGAGGCATGTTTACGTTGGTACTACGCTACGACAAATGTCTGAATCGGAGCGGCGACTATGTGAAGTAGGTGGAAGGGGTGTCTAAATGTTCCAAATAAAACAGTTTTGATTTTCCCTGTGGTTTTCTTTTCGTGACCGATCGGACCTTGAAAAAGCCTTCATAGTTATAGTCATAGATGCGACTGTAATGCTTGTCAAGATTTTTTTTTTATGATTTGCTTTATCAACGCCATACATTGGGATGTAACTCATTCGCAATGTTAGGCTGGAGTGTAGTCACATTTCGTCTTCCACGATCAATAAGATATTTTGTCTAGGGATGGGTCGATACCAGATTTTCTCGATACTCGATACTCGATACCGATACATGATTTTCCTCGATACATTTCCAGTTTCAATAAATAAGTACATTAAAAATTAAAATTTGAGAGAACTGTGTAATACCAACTAAATTAATTAAGTCTGCATATTTAATGAGACAAAATTTAATATCATCAGTAGCCTATAATTATTTTTAAACTCAACATTAAAACTAAAACTAGTTTTTTAAAGTCCACTTACAAGTTTTTGTTAAAAAATACTAGCTTTCTCACTTAATTGCAGAATTGCAAAATTACAAAAGTATCGAAAAAGTATCGAGCGAGTTTTCTGAAGTATCGTTCGATGCTGATACCATGCAAGTATCGAGAGTATCGAGGTATCGAAAGTATCGAGGACCCATCCCTAATTTTGTCTTTATCAGAAGCAGACAAATGGGGTCTTTTGATTCTTTAATTTCTTCATAGTTGTTTAAATTACTCGAATTCTTGGCGCTGTATGAACTCATATGGTTAGATCATCTGCACTTATGTCCCTAAGTATACAATGCCGCATGTTTATATTGTTATTATTATTCTCATGTTTTTCAACATGCATTTTCAGATAGGCCTATTGTTTTCTTTCCTCTAAGAGCAGTTCTTGTTTACCATCTGTTGGTAATCAATTGAATTAAATTCGTGTTGCTAGGATTCTGTAAATACTCCAAATTTTTTTTCTCTTAGTGTACAAAAAGTGCAATTCATTTTATGTAAGTAGTGTACTTTTATTTATTTATTTATTTTATTTATTGTATGAAACACAAGAGAGATACATTAGATGATCACCCCAATAAGCAAGTGCTCGTGTTCAGTTATTTACACAATACACAATTAAATACAAAATGTAACTCTAACTTACAATCCAATACTTGTTTGCTAGTTCCCAATTTTAATTATAAATTAAACTGTACTTGTACAGGGTGTTAATGAATGAGACCTAAACATTTTATCCTTGTATAGAGGGGACAAAGAGAAGCAACTTTCATTAGGAGAGGATTTTTGCTCTATGACATAAAATGTATATGCTACAGGGCATTAAATTAATTACAATTTGGTTCTCATAAGTCAATAATGAAGCAAAATAGAGTTAAAATTTTCATTAAATTGACTTCATGCCTTCTTAGTGATCAACATAAACCGAATTCTTAATAATTCATCAACATCTATGTCATAATTTAGTGTTTCCATAATCTGCAAAATTTATAGATTAATCATATGACTGGCCGCCACTGCATTTTGTTTTAATTTTCAATTCATAACTCCAATGTTACCAACGAAGTTCCTTCGTTTTGCATTTTTTCCAATTGCTAGAAGTCAGTGGCTGTAACAGGAAAAATTTGAATTGTTGCTTGCCTATATCCCCTCTATACACCGGTAAAATATTTCGGTTATTCATTAACACTCTGTATATTTATTCCTGAGAATGCTTTAGATTAGTTTTGAAACGCGATATGCATTTACAAGGTAATAAATAAGAATTGAATACTGTTCAGACAATGTTTAGCTGTATCGACCTTAAAACTGAGTCGAATTCGATTCATACCGTTTTGTACTGAACACGCTTAGAGTAATAAATTCGGTCTGAATGCGTCATGTAAACACAGTAAGTGATGCTGGAATTATATCCACATCATCTGCATGGAGTGAATTACAGCCACCTGACACTGCCCCGCGCTGCTCTGCGCGTAAAATCGACTTTGTTTCACGTGGTAAACTGCGCATGCTCAGGTCATTCCAGAGAGCTTAGGTAATGGGACGCGTTCCGAAGAAAGCAGTTGTTTTCAAATCAATACGACGTGTCCGCTTGTATCAACACATGTCTCTCTGTTCCTATTTTCCTATCTAAATCCTTACATTAACATTCTGTCATGAGATTCATTTCATTAGTAAAATAATTGCATACTTGAAGCTTCTACGTGACTTTTTTACGTACTACATAAGTCAATCTTCTGATTTTGACTTCTATAGAGTTACCAAATAGTTATGGATGTAAAGGAGGACAGGCCAAAAGCAGGACACATTAAAAATACTGAACACCTCTGCTTTTGTGGCCTACATTTATCCGACAATTTGGATTTACTGCCTCTGAGCCCTTGTGTACATTCTTATCCGCTGCTAGCTTTCAACTTCTGTATGGATACCTGTTGGCTTTTAGATAATCATACTAAACTAAACTCCGTGGCGCTACATCCCTGAAGGGACTTGGCCTACCACCCGACCGCTGCGTAATCTACCATAGGCAGATGACAGGATTGGGGCATGTTGTCAGCATGCCGACACCCACGGCCATTAATGGTGGTTTCCATAACCGGAGCCACTACTTCTCTATCCAGTACCTCCTCAATTTGAATCACGAGGCTGAGTGCACCCCGTTCCAGACCTGCCTACCTCAGAAAAATCCGAAGAGGTACCGGGAATCGAACCCGGGCCGACGGATCAACAATAGAGAGGTCGTAGAAGTAGTCTGTAAAGAGTAGGCCTAGGGCCTATATCAGATTGCAAGATTGTAGAGCAATTCATTGCTGAGGAAAAAACTAATGAAATTCACCTATTTCTCACCTATGAATTTCACCAAAAGCTGTAGGCCTATGTCCCCCCTTAAGGTTAAGTATCAAACTTTAGACCTTTGTTATTTCGCAAGCACTGCTTAATGAATCGATTTGTAGCTTAACTCGGAGATAAAAATAACTTATTTTCTGCATATCATTATTGCAATTATCACTGATTAAACAAGAGCATTCTGGCAGTTTGTTATATCAGTTTACCTGATTTTATTTTTTCTTTAAAGCTACATAATTGTGTATGAAATGAAAGGCCCATTATGGCAAGTTTTATTTGATACTAGCTGAAAAGGCCCGGCGTCGCCCGGGCTTTGTATTTTTTTAATTTGAAATTAACTTATGAAGGACTTTATGTATGTAGAACTTGAAATGAAGAAAAAGATTTATCAAACTCAAACTATTCCATCAGAAAACGCTGGATATAGCTTTTTATGGCTCATAGAGGATGTGGAATGCTGCATTCCGTTGCTTCTACACATCATGCTTGGGAGGGGTTGAAATAAGAAGAAACACAAATTACATAAGATTGTACTGACTTGACGGAAAATTTTATTTCTCATTCTCATGTTACTATACAATCGTTTCGGAGCTGAAATAAAAGAGAAATGCAGTATCACTTTCATACTTTCCTCCCCTAGAACCCGGGACATAATATACTGCGAGCATAGGACTCAAAATGTTCCATCCCATGCTTAGGGCCTATGATAAACATCCCTATTTCTCAACTAATACAAAGCCTACAGGTATGGATAACTTATCAGCGGAAAGGATTATTTACATACTTTTGATATAGCATACTCACACACTTAAGTTGTCCCTCTTATTCTACATTAAAATGTGAAGTGAGTAAATATTTCTTATGTCGAGGGTAGAGAAAGTTACGTGACTACATCACACTGTGCTTTATTTTCGTGGATTTCATTTTCAGTAATTATTTTCGCCAATATATTACATCGATGGAATCATAATTCGTGAAAGTCCAGCATTGCCAAGGCCCTATGTAATCATAGTAAACAATTCATTGTTGTCATGTGAACTAAACAGCATTTCTTTTTTTTCAGTATAAAATTCTCAGAAATTATATAATTTTCAAGGGAAGGACTGATTTATTTCAATTTTAATGTTGACCGCTATACTTTCCGGGCTTAACTGGGTATGTATGCAAAATTCCGTGTAAATTGGTAAAGAAATGTAGATTTGTATAAGGAACAAACATACATACATACATACATACCCACAAACACACATTCGACTTTATATAATAGATTCACACACTTGTCCCTGTTGTAAGATCATAACTGTAATGTTACATTAAATGCAAATGCATTACTAGATGAAATCTAATTGTATACCCAGTAGCATCAAAACGTTACTGTTATATTTTTGTTTGCCTTGATCGTCACATGTAGTAGGCCTACTGTTTCTGTGCTGAGAACAAGAACCGCGGTGCTTGAATAGATACAGGTAGGCTATACAGGACCACAAACTCTTCATACCATTTCCGCGAGAAGAAAATTACATCAGCTTGTGTCCTACTAACAATAGCTGGAGTGTTTCAAAGACAGGATTCACTTTGAATTCCGTATTGCTTTTCTCCTGTCACTCTGATACATGCTACCGTGGTTCATTTGCACACAATTCACTTCATTGCAGCCAAGACTCAATCCTTGAAATCGCCTGTTAAAACAATGTTTTGAAACGGTTAGGGAATTGAATTAAATTCGATTAAATTAAATTAGAAAAAAATCCCTTTAGGCAGGCCTACAGGCTGAGGTAGATTTCAAAGTGCTTTTGGTTTAATTTATTATCGCTGCGCAGCACTCTTCTTTTTTATCCTTGGCATGGCAAACCTGCAGTAAAGAGGAAGAGCCTACAATCATTTGTTTTGACAACACGAATAGAATATAATATTCTGGGAGGCCGTGCGCAAGATCAACAATGAATAAAATTAGCAAAGCCGCTAAACAAGACAAACTTATGATATAATAATTCTTTTAAGTGTTATTATTTTCAAACATTAAAATCTCGCGTCATATGAGAGCTATCAAGAAAATATTTATTGATTTGTAGAGTACTCATCAAGAGCTTTTCAACGATACCCCACAAGACGTGGGTTCAAAAGTGTCGAATTTTCAACCCCCACCCCCACCCCCACCCTCACTCGAACCCCCGAATCGTTGGTGTCACTGTAAACTCCGTAGCGAGTACTCTGATTTATTCAAACAAAGTTTCCCTCTATACTTCATAGGGGCCGAGATATACATTTTTAAAAATTTCAACCCCCTCCCCCGACCACCCCCTTGGGCCAATTTTGCTCATTAACAAACTTGTCCAAACTATTGGGCCTAGAAATAACATATTAAAATTTGGTTCAAATATCTTCAAAATTACGGCCGCTATCGTGTAAAGATATATATATATATATAAATATCACAAAATTTGTTTTTAAACGGGCGGTGGTTTCGTACTTAGGGGCGCATGAAACGTAAAGATGTGAAAATTTTTTTCGAAAATCATGACATGGTATCCATTGCAATAGGTAGATTTTTCTTCGAAATCTACCTAAAAATGCTTTCTTCAATAGAGTACCATATTTATAAAAATAAAATCAGGTAAATTGATTTAAGAAAGTGTCAGAATGCTTGTTTAATCAGTGATAATTTCAATTATGATGCGCAGAAAATAAGTTATGTTTGTAATAGATATCAGAGTTAGGTTCCAGATCGATTCATTAAGCAGGGCTTACGGAATAACAAAAGTCTAAAGCTGATTCTTAACATTAATTCATACTCGTTTACACTGATATAAGAAATTCTTAAACTATGTCAACATTTCACAAAATGCACTGCCAGAAAACTCCGCTTGATGTACGTAGGCATCATTTTTCACGGTAATGTACCCTTTACATATAACAGTATGCATGTAGCACTCATTTCAACTTGATCAACGAAATAAGCATCTGACTAGTTTGGTAATCATATGTGAAGGAATATGTGGGTAGTGTATTGAAACTTTATGTTGTCATGATAACTTATTTGCATTTGATAAATTCTTTCTAGTATATTACCATAAAATAGGCACTGGATTAGGTACTACTCCGGTACCGGTCTACCGATTTGGTCCAATATCAATATGCTTCTTCCCATGGACATTAGAAATGCGTATAGGCCTACCAAGTTTCATGAAAGTACGGTAAAGCGTATTTGAGTCATCGCGCCTATAGACACACGGACAGACAGACGGACAGACATTTTGCCGTCCACCACAGAATCTCATAATGTACGGTACCATACTGGCACTTAATAAGTACAAGTAAAAGTTGATGTAGCCCTATATTCATTCAATATAGGGCGTACGTTGTTAAAATATTTTTTGTCATAGTTCGATTTATTAAGACTATTCCATGAATAAAAATGTAACGACAATACAAATAATAATTACTTTCGTGCTTTGTTGTATAAAACAAAACTAACAGCTGCGAGATCACGGCCTACTATGAATCAACCATCCATGAATCGATTCGAGTTACCATGTTGTAACCAGGGCTACCAATGGTGCATATAAGACATTAACTATTTCATTCAGGTAAGCTAACAGCAGAACACAATAAAAGCACACGAACTGGCTTTCACCGAATCGAAATGGTGTTCTTAATCAACGTACATTTCTATTATTTCAATTTCCAAACAAGTTATGTTGTATAAAATAATCGGTTTTCGTGCCGCTTAGTGGCAGCATGTGACTATTAATCACTGCATACTGATACTATCGTGTCCAGTAACAATCAGACGATTTTACCCCGATAAAACGGCATCCTCGCGATTCCTACAAGAATATTGTAAGATAAACTGCCGTGATTGGTCTTTATCCGAGGAATTGCTAAACTTTTTTGGTCAGTATCAAAACGCGGCATATGAGTTTAATAGTCATGGAAATTTCACTGAAGTTATTATGTACTGCACGAACTCCTGAATGACCTGCCAAAATATGAGAGCCTCGGTGGCTAAACTGTTTGTTCCCACTTAGGATTCTACTGTACATTCATCAGGATAGTAAATGGATCAACACATCGCATTCGTCCGTTTTTATGAAGTGATAATATTTCTTTGGACAGCGAGGGCATGCATAAGAAGAGGACACCACAACAGAAAACAATTAACCCACATGGATAGTAATTTCAAGTTACATTATATGGGAAAAAATCCCTTTAGGCAGGCCTACAGGCTGAGGTAGATTTCGAAGTGCTTTTGGTTTAATTTATTGTCGCTGCGCAGCACTCTTCTTCTTTAGCCTTGGCATGACAAACCCGCAATAATAACTGCAAAAAAGAGGAAAGAACACTTTTTCAAACACTCAAATCTTGCCTTATATGAGAACTATCGAAAAACTAGTTATTGATTTTTAGATTACTCATCAAGAGCTTTTCAACGATACCCCACAAGACGTGGTTTCAAAAATGTCGAATTTCCATCCCCCACCTCCCACCCCCACTCGTACCTCCAAAAACCCCGAATCGTTGGTGTCACTGTGAACTCCATAGGGAATACTCTAATTTATTCAAACAAATTTTCCCTCTATACTTCATAGGGGCCGAACTATAAATTTTTTCAAAATTTCCACCCCTCCCCCGACCCCCCTTGGGAAAATTTTGCTCATTAAAGAACTTCTCTGAACTATTGGGCCTAGAAATAACATAATAAAATTTGGTTCAAATATCTTCAAAATTACGGCCGCTAGCGTGTAAAGATGTGTATATCTCAAACAAATATTTTGAACGGGCGGTGGTTTCGTATTTGGGAAGGTATAAAACGTAAAGATATGAAAGAATTTTTCTAGGGATGGGTCGATACCAGATTTTCTCGATACTCGATACCGATACATGATTTTTTCCCTCGATACTCGATACCGTCAACATTTCCAGTTTCAATAAATAGGTACATTAAAAATTAAAAGTTGAGGGAACTGTGTAATACCAACTAAATTAATTAAGAGTGCATATTTAATGAGACAAAATTTAATATCATCAGTAGCCTATAATTATTTTAAATCTCTACATTAAAACTAAAATTAGTTTTTTAAACAGTCCACTTACGTTTTTGTTAAAAAATACTAGCATTCTCACTTAATTGCAGAATTGCAGGATTACCAAAGTATCGAAAAAGTAACGAGCTAGTTTTCTGAAGAATCGCTCGATGCCGATACCATTCAAGTATCGAGAATATCGAGGACCCATCCCTAAATTTTTCGAAAGTCATGATATGGTATCGATTGCAATAGGTAGATTTTTCTCTCGAAATCTACCTAAAAGTATTATTGATTGGTGCTGTTACCATAAGGAGAACTTTCGGACTGTAACAAGGAGACATTTTTCGATATCCGGATACGTTATTCATGCTCGCTCCCTCATCCTAGGTAAACTAGATAGGATTTTGAATCGTTCTGTTACCAGCGTTAACATCTGGAGTCTCGTGAACGGAAGTTCACTCATTTCCGCCAACTGAACGAATACGAATCTTCGTAAATCATACTCATGCATTCTGCGAGTGCAGAAGGAAATAAATTTACATGGACCAACCACGGTACAACATAACAACATGTAATCCTAGTTCACGTCACAGTCCAGATTGTAGTTTGAATTTAATTATGACAATTGGCTGGCAGCATAGGCGTACCGAGGGGGGGTTTTGGGGGTTTGAACCCCCCCCCCCCCCATTGATTAAAAAAATGAAAATTGTATAATTTTTTTAAGTCTGCCCATAAATTACTTAATACAAGTATAAAGCATGGGAAGCTTAAAACTCGTTATTTTGCGTCTTAATTTTTAAAATTTTCCGGGGGAAGGCCCCCGGAAGCTTAAAACTCGTTATTTTGCGTCTTAATTTTTAAAATTCTCAAGGGGACCCCTGGAAGCTTAAAACTCGTTATTTTGCGTCTTAATTTTTAAAATTCTCCGGGGGAGGACCCCCGGACCCCCTCTCCCTGGGGGGTATTCCATACCCCCAGATGTTATAACCCCCCCCATATGGTCAGCCTGGTTACGCCTATGGCTGGCAGGAGCAGGACAAATAACAGCTTGGCCACAGTAACCATTGGTAGTCTTCAAGAATGCACTATGTGCCCAGAATCTAGCCAAAACAGAAGTATCTACGTTATATTCTCTTGGAAACTGTAGGTTGTTGGAACGTAAGGCTTTGTGCTATTTATTAAGAGAATGGTAGCCTACTTCATGAGATTTGTGGGGTGTGGTAAAATGTTTGTCCGTCTGCCTGCCTGTGTGTCTGTATGCGCGATAACTCAAATACGCTTTATCGGATTTTCAGGAAACTTGGTATATGAAATTATAACGTCCATGGGAAGAAGCCTATTGATAATGAACCAAATTGGTTGAACGGTACCGGAATAATGCCCAATTTAGTGCCTATTTTATGGTAACATATTAACTTATAAAGAATTTATCATGACAACAGTTCTCATGACAACTTACTGATGTACAGTGTTCATATAGGTTACAGCTTTGGAAGTTACAATACAGTTAACTTTGACAAATAACACTATCCACATATTCCTTCACATATCCTCATCAAACTCGACCTTTGTTCTTCCGTAAGCCCTGCTTAATGAATCGATGTGAACTTAAGTCGGAAATCGACTACAAAAATAACCTATTTTCTGCATATCTTAATTGCAATTATCACTGATTAAACAAAAGCATTCTGGCACTTTGTTACGTCAGTTTACTTGATTTCACTAGTATCTTATGGAGAGAAAATTATTTAAAATATCCTTTTGTGTCTTTTCAGGTATGTGCCATGGAGTCTGATAATTCTAGTGATACCAGCTAGTGTGAGTAGATAGGCCTATTATTACTTTTATTGCTATTCATCTTCTTCTTTCGTTTCACCCTCTCTGGGGTACGTTGAACCAGTCATTTCTTTGTGTGTTGTTCCTTCCTAAGTGCCCAGTATTTCTTCATTCTTTCTGATCTTCTCTTCCTCTCTTCTTCAGAGATAATAGGTTTGGACTTCAGTGACGACCTGTCTTGGAACCTTGTATTTTCGTCTTTAGTTATTATTTTAGCCGTTCGATCTAATAGTGAATTTTCTGTAATTTTTAACTGGACTAGGTCTTTTTCAGTTTCTTTAAACCAGTTGGGTTTTGTTTTGCGGTTGCGGAAGAAATCAAAGATTCGTTTGGTTAATCTAACAGAGTCCATTCTAAGAAGATGACCATAGAAATTTATCCTCCTTTTCCGCATAGTGTCTGAAAGTTTTTCAATTTTCTTGTAGAGGGTTTCATTCTTGATGTATATCATCTTATTATCCTGAAATTTAGGTCCTATGATTTTTCTTAAAATCTCCCTTTCCTTTAGTTCAAGTTTCTCCATCTGACCTTTGAAATTCATGTTTAGCGTTTCTGCCGCGTACAGTGCTTCTGGTTTAATTACTGATCTGTAATGTTTAATTTTTGACCCCCATGAAAGGGATTTCTTGTTGTATGTATCTTTTGTTAGTTGAAAGGCCATTTCAAGTTTGTTTTTTCTGGATTCCATTGTTTTGCATTCCACCGCATTCCAACTGATCCATTCTCCGAGATACTCGAATTCTTTTACTATTTCTATTTTTTGTTATTGGATTTTGAGGTATTGACGTGGGTGTTTGTTGTTTATCATGATTTTGGTTTTTTCAAAGGAAATGTGAAGACCTATTTTAGCTGCTTGTTTAGCTAGTTCAAGTATTTGTTCTCTTGCTTCCTCCATCGTTTCAGCAACTAAGGCCATATCATCCGCAAAGGCAATACAATTTATTTTAAGGTTCTTCTTTTTGCAACCCAGTCTTATTCCACTCTTTATATTTTTGTTCCATTCTCTTACTACTTTCTCAAGTGCACAATTGAACAACAACGGTGACAGCCCATCTCCCTGTCGCACTCCTGTTCTTATTTCGAATGGATCTGATAGCTCACCCATGAATTTAACTTTTGAAAACGTCTTTGTGATAGTCGCTTTTATAATATTAGTTGTTTTCTTATCTAAACCCATTTCCTCCAGGACTGATAGAAGGGATTCTCTATCAATGGAATCATATGCTTTTTTGAAGGTATGCTTTTTTTGAGGTTTATTATTTGTTCAGAGCATGACCTACCCTTTCTAAAACCTTATTGCTATTATTATTATTATTATTATTATTATTATTATTATTATTAAGTGCCACTTTATGAGGTTGTAAAGGACGAGAAATGTCTGTCCGTCCGTTCTTGTGCCTGTACGCACGATAACTCAAGTACATTTTATCGGATTTTCATGAAACATGGTATACGCATTTATAACATCCATAGGATGAAGCCTATTGATTTTGGACCAGATCAGTACCGCAGTAACACCCAATTTAGCACCTATTTTGTGATATTATATTAGACTGAATTTACAAAATGCAAATCAGTTCTCATGACAGAAACCCAGTCAGCTGACAATAGAGTCTACAGTTAATACATAAAGTCTGCACGGAAATTCTTAGACAGTTGAATGGATAAGTACTGTTCGCTCTAGAACCGGCCCTGTAGTTAAAAAGTGTGTCTCACTCTAGCTCTTTACTATAATCCACTTAAGATGTGGATTCTGTAAATCATGGAGAATAACTAAAAGAAAGAAAACCCCCTAAGACATTGTGAAAGTGAGGCAATATGGAAACGAAAGCTCATATTTTTCAGCGTGTTAACAGTAAGACAAAGCAGCTGTTTTATAGGGCGTGAACTAAAATGAAAATGTTAGTGTACCGCAAAACACACAACATATCTGATGCCAAATTCTGCTGTTGTAGGTAATTCTGATAGAGTCCGTGCGGCTGAAAGTTATTTCCCACTAGCAGGTGCCCCCTGGCTTCGCCCACGATAATTAATTGGAACATTAAAATTTAAGAGCAAAATAATTAAAACATTGTATTTATCAACACTTACACGCGAATCATTCCTAAACTAAACGATTAATAATTATAATGAAACAGCTAAAAATCCGGCTTTGGAGTGCATTCAACGATTAGAAAGCGCCTCTATTGATTTGACATTATAAACAGAACTAATCGACCAGGGTGAGCTCACAGAATCGAAACTATCGATAAATCAATGCGATGTATTGAAAAAATCGCGATGCTTTTATTTCCAACTTATGGGAAAAAAATGGCAAAGCCACCTGCAATTGATTTGAAAAATGAAATGTATCACCGAAAACTGATTCAATAGAGCAAAAAAGTCACACTTTCTGCCAGTTTTTCGCTCATACTCCCGAATGAAAGCGAAAATTAAAAATCCGGCTTCAAGGTGCATTCGGCCACCCTTCAGTCCATCTACGTTTAACATTTCAGAACTCTGCGTGCAGTAGATTTCGCTGGGAAACGCGAACAGACAGACAGAAAAACAAACACTTCCTTTTATTATTATAGGCCTACATTACAAAATAGAGTTAAAGTACGTAGCACACACACAAACCTCGTCGCTTAGATTTTCCGATATTAATAATTTTAAAAGGAAGATAACATTACAGCATTTACACGAATTCACTCCAATCAATATTTCTTATCTACAAATAACAAAGTTTTACCCTATCTTTATCAAATAAATCTAAATACTTGTATTTTGTATTCATAACTCCTAGACTATTCTTTACTTTACTTTATATTCTTTACTTTATATTTGAAATTTTTGTTCAAAAGCCATTCGTCCAGATAGGCTACTGCAAAAAAAGTTTTCAGTCGATCTCCGAGCTAAGCTCCAGATCGATTCATTAAGCAGGGCTTACGGAAGAACAAAGGTCTAAAGTTTGATAAGCATATGCGAAGGAATATGAGGGTAGTGTTATTTGTCAAAGCTAACTGTATTGCAATTTCCAAAGCCTTACGTGAACACTGTAAAACAGGAACAGTCCTGTCGGGGCCGCATAAATATCCCTACAAGGGGAGGTAAGAAGAAGAAGAAGAAGAAGAAGAAGAAGAAGAAGAAGAAGAAGAAGAAAAAATAAAGAAATGAATAACAATAGAAAAGAAAAAAGTCATTGAAAGGGGAAATAATAGTTTCATTTATACATTTAAAACAAATGAAGAAGTTATCAGTGTAACTTAAGCTTTCTCATTGGCTGAGACATCTTTGTGACATGGTAGCATGAACATTACGAAGCGAGCTAGAAGAAGATCAATGTGAAATATGAAGAGTATAAGTAAGCTTTACAAACAAGACAACAGTCTCAAGAAAATTAATTTAGCTCGTAATTAAGAAGATAATGAGAACACGATATCCTGAGTGAAAGAGCGTTAACAAACTTCCTCCCTCTCGGAAAGGGGTTGATAACTCGAGTACCAACAAACGAATAAAAATATCTTGATTTACTCAGTTAAGGGGGAAAGAAAGAGAACAGAATGTTTTATTAAATATTCGGTGACGCTGGAGCTTTATGAAGGGGGAATGTAAATTCACGGGAAGAATCTCAAGGATTATAAACAAATCTTCAGTTATATCTCACTCAAGACATTCTATATTATACTCTTTGCGGGAAAATTTGTCATGGGCTCAAGTCTAGCCGGGAATTTCACAAGGGACGTTTCTGTTCTATCAGTGCACATTCTAAAGAGCTTTCCTAAATACAGAAGATATTCAAATGGCTGGGGAAGGGGAATGTGAATTGTCAATGGGAATTGTCAAATTACTGCTACTGGAAGAGCAATTGGTGGATATTGAGAACAAATACTTCGTAGAAAACGATAAAATAATGTCAAAAATGACCTACAATAGGCCTACGAAAAAAGCGACGAAAAATCCAAAATAATGCAATAAAAATTGCTCTTATTTAATCACTTAATTCATTATACACATTTATTTATATAGTGTAAAACAATACCGTTTACAAACTTAGAGGGTTTGTAGAGGAGATGAAATGAAAATCTTCTTTATGTGACATCGTTGGATTGGGAGGGGTGGGCCTGTACAGTGGCCACCACGTTCTCCTGATCTCAGTCCTGTGGATTTCTTTTTGTGGGGGGAGATAAAGCGTTTGGTGTAATAAACACCAATAGATACTCCAGAAGAGCTGGTTGCCCGTGTGACTGAAGCTGCAGACACCTGGTTGTTTTGAACGTGTGAGGCAATCATTTGCACGCAGATGCCAGCTGAACATTAATGTAAACGGACGACATTTTCAACAAAATCTGTAAAACATTCATCACACAGCAGGTTGAATACAGTGACACCATCCACTGTCAAACCATCCAAGGACCCTTAACGGGCAAACGGAGAACCTGTCAGATCTTTGTCGCATAAAAAAAGTTTCATTTTATCTCCTCTACAAACTCTCCAAGTTTGTATACGGAATTGTTTTACTTTGTTTTGCTTTACATATAAGTGATAAAAAAAAGGTGAAAAATTGTCAAATGCCTTGCCCTACTACTAATAACGATAAAGTTCAATTTAAGCAACTGATGAAGTTCGTTCAAAGCTGTTTTGTTTTTTAGAATTTTTTGGGTGGAACTTTTCTAACTGCTTCGTCTGAAATAATTGAAGAAACAGAAACAGCACGAAATGCAAATTAAGTAAGAAGAAAATAAAAATGAACTAATAAAAGAAGGAAATTACAAAGGAAATACAGAATAAAATTAAAAGCAATAAGAGAAAGAAAGAAACAAAGAAAGGAGAAACTGTGGAATGAAAATAACACACTCTTTGTAATTACAGAATTAGCAAAGTTCCAGGACATATTTTTAGAATGACGAGTTTATTGTTTACCTTTCTTCTTCTTTCGTTCTTTGTCTTAGTTTACCTCTCCCTTTTAGGATTTAAGGGACCCAAGCAGCCAGGGCCTTACAGGGCCGTGACCTGTCGGGAGAGGATTATCTATGGATCACATACATACCTTTCTGACCAGACAAGGGCATAGAGGGCCTCCCCGGATGAGTGATCAGCCCAATGCCGGGACCACCTCCGAGACAACACGAACACATAGGACGAGACACACCATTCACACACACACACACTCATTCCAAACAAGGCGAAGATGGGATGAAGATGATAATGACGGCCAGATGATATCTGGGGATCACAAGGGCCTAAAGTTACCAGACATTTGTCTCACAGGTGAGGAAAAACACCAGAAAAAACCCCACCTAGGTAACTTGTCCCGACCAGGAATCGAATCCTGGCCCGCTGCGTGAGAGGAGCGAACGCATCTCCTACGCCACAGCGGTGGACCAAAAAAAAAATTAATAAAAGACAGAAAGTACAAAGGAAATACAGAATTAAAATAAAAAGAATAAGAGAAAGAAAGAAAGAAACGTGAAACTGTGGTGTGAAATAACACACTCGTATTAATTACAGAATCAGCAAAGTTTCAGGGCATATTTTTGGAATAACGAGTTTATTGTTTATCTATGATAGCTTCTCGGGGAACAATGCATGCAGTATCACAATACATCTGAGACAAGGAAGAAGAACAAGGATATGTGACGATGAGAGGGGGTGTGGTGCAGAGGGGGCTGGCGAAAGCCAAGGAACACTTCCATAAATTGTCGCATGTGACTCGTCGTGAGACTTGTCATTTGAAAAATACAATAGACTGACCGCGAAAAATTAATCAGGTCAGGTGCTGTTCTGAGTGTTACCAGAGTGGTGTACATTATGGGTACATTCGACCACGAAATCCAGACCCTTCCAGCTATCTGGGATATGCAGTGTTAATTATACAGTAAAAGGATAAATAAAACTAAATCCCGGGAAGAAAAGGGGCGAACTCTTTGAACCAAACTTTCAGGAGAAGAGTGTAAAAGAAAAACTGTTACAGGTAAGCTAACTTCTATCAGATTTTGTACATTAATACTTATTTATTGCAAAAACTGTTGCATAGCCTTCACTCAATATCATAGACACGCATAATACACAAAAATTAGGATTGCCAGATGTTGTGTTTGGGAACAAGTTATTTTCACATGTTTTCATTTAAAAAAAAATTTAAGGAGCTCATCTCTTTACCCTGCATATGTAATCACTTTTATTATTTGTTTAAAAATTATATTTACTAAACCAAAATATGAGGATCATCCAGAATGTATAGAATGATTTGGCATTACTAAATAATAACGAAAGGTATCAACATAAAACTTTATTTACAAAGATACAGTACCTTTCTCTACTCCTCAACGTAATCGCCATTGCTTTCAAGGCATTTATTGTAACGTGGTACCAGTTTTTCAATGCCGATATTATACTCTTCTAACACCAAAGACCTGAGCCAGGATGTTAATGTCTGGGGCAATGGCGATGGCCTATATAAAATATTAATTATTCAGAAGAAATCCCTCAGGATCCTCACCAATTCGAAGCCTTTGGACCATTGTAGACCACTATTTATTCAAACAGGAATTTTATCCATCATTAATTTGTACATATATGATGTTTTAATCTATGTTAAAAAAATCTACATTTGTATAAATCAAGAAACAACATACACGGTCATCAAACAAGGTATAGTAATAATTTAGACTTACCAAGATGTAGATTGTCTACAACTATGAGGTACCACCATTATCTAGGATTAAGAATGTATAATAGATTACCTTTAGCCTGGCATCATTTGCCTTTTAATTTATATGCAAATACGTTACACGAATGGCTCTCAAGGAATCCTTTTTATAAGATAGACGAATAGCCTATTTCACAAGAAATATTGTACAATAGGATTAATTTTTATGTTTTTATGTTTTAATGTTTTATATAGTAGTTCACTGTTTAATGTTTAGGACGATGTCTATTGCTGGTTTGTAACTGGCTGAACGAAAAATAATTTATTATTATTATTATTATTATTATTATTATTATTATTATTATTATTATTATTATGTCGCCTTGATGTTTCCATCGGTTGGGAACTCTTTTCCACCTAAAAAGTCCTAAGTTTCAGAATAAAGTGAAATTAGCTGGGTGCCAGATCAGGGCTGTAAGAAGGATGTCCAAAACTTTCCCACTTAAAAACGTTGAAGTTGAACAGCTGAATGAGGCCGAGCGTTGTCGTGAATCAGAAACACATTAAAAAGACAACTTTCCATGCCTCTTGTTTTGGATAGCGCGTTGTAGTCGTTGAAGAGTTGCACAATAGGGCTCTGCGTTTATTCCTTGTCTTCTTGGCAGAAACTCCAAGCTCAGGTCTTTGGCGGCATTGGCATTTGTCGTTTCAAATTTAAAATAACAAGTTGCCGACCAACGACAGAGAAGTATGTTAAAGGATTCGTGACACTCGAGTCTAATTATTTTTGTAGGTCGGAAGTGAATGAGTGATGTATTGAATAATTGTATCAATAAAGGGTAAATGTCTCAATTGTTTATGCTATTTTTCAAGTGCCGATATAAGGAATGGTTATTTGTTTATTTTGTAAAAGAAGCTAGAACTCTGTCAAAATTATAGGCTAATAGAATTCTTGGTGTTAATATCAAAGTTCATTATTATTTTTTTATTAATGGCCGGTTTCTATAAACTCGCGAATTACCTATGGGTAAATTATCCAATGGACAGAATTTACACAAAAATAACACCACACAAACACAAATAATTTAAAGATAGCAATAACATACACTCGTGGCGAGTTTCTAGATAAATGTCCTCTGGGTAAATATGAAAATGACAGAAAAAATGTTCCTATAAAGTCGGGCTAGATCTTCCCAAGGGTAAATCGTCGGGTAAATTGATCCTTTCATGGATGGCTGGATAAAATTTAACCTCTTTGTAGGATCAATAATAATTTAAACAATGAGAATCAAAGCCATCTGAATTAAATTAACTGTATAACTCCAAGGCCTTGCTCATTATATCATTGTGGGTGAAATGGAACTAATTTGCCCATGGATAATTTACCCATAGGTAATTCACAAGTTTGTAGAAACCGGGCATAAGACGGCTAAAATCGTGTGTTTAAAACGTAAAAAGGGATATTCCTCGAAAATAAAAGGCTAAAATACATTTTATAAAAGCCTAAAAATCCGGGGCTTAGTAATCACATTAACTCGGCATAACTATATGTTATGGAGTTAACATCTGTATTCCAGACTCTTTCATCATTAAAATGTTATAGAATTTCATTAAAACTGCACGAACCATACACAGTGTTAACATCCTCTTGCAGAGTGTTCTGTTTATTGACGAGATGAAACAATCACGATCGTTATAGGCTATCGAATCGTAATAGAATCATTCATATCTACACAGCCGTGTGCATGTTAACATCTATTTCACAGTCATTCTCTCTATCAGGAGATCACACATTCATGATCATATTAACAAATTTTAACACCCATCGCAATAAAACTACGCAGGATTAAACAGCCTTATAATAGACCTGTACAGTCGGTCAAATAAAAAACGTCGGGACTCGTATGCAGTTAAAATTAAAGTTTTAACGCATTAGTTCGCAAGTTTCCTATAAAAAACATAAAATACAGGTCATTTTCGGAACATATGAGGCCATGCGACAGGAGGGAAAAAATGAACGAGGACAAAAATGAACAACGCAGAAAGCGCAACACACGATATTCAACTTAATGTATTGTCATAATTCATTTTGCTTTGTGTCATCGCCACATACAAATGCTAAAGTGAGAGAAAGTGTAGTTAGGGCTGTAATTGACCTGCATTTTTCGGCCTCTGAAGCAGCGAGAAGGTTCCATATTTATGAAAGAGCAACACAGAGGTGGGAACTTTACTATAATGCGACCGGAAGTTTTCATAGGAAATGTAGATCTGGCCGGGCGCGTATTTCGATGCTAGATTGGTTGCAGAAGTTGAGCGTAAGTTATTGATTTTGCACTAGAAGTACCGGTATTATAAAATAAAATCTTTAAAAAATGCTCCTTGAATAAACATATTCCTCGCGAATATATTGATTATTAATATTATAAAAATTTGCAACCAAGAATATGGCGGATTTGAGGCATAGGAGTATAGCCACAGCCTTCTATACATGTTTGTTTTGGAACAAAACTGACTAAATAATCAAGAAAATACATGGATAGACAAGAGGCGTGTGTGAACCTAACCTTAAGTCTTCCTGTACATGCGCATATGCTCGTTCGTGATACTTAATCAAATACCGCCCGACGTTTTTT
This sequence comes from Ectobius pallidus, assembly GCA_964059195.1. NCBI lineage: Eukaryota > Metazoa > Arthropoda > Insecta > Blattodea > Ectobiidae > Ectobius > Ectobius pallidus. Next base: position 7,238,518 of record CAXKWD010000008.1, on the reverse strand, counting down.
ATTTGACCGACTGTACAATGTGTTCATCTAGTGAGTATTAAATTACTTATTTATAGACAATATTTTTTTAGCAATTCCTACAACCAATTGCAAAACTACAATGACATCACAAAGCTGTAAATAAGTTAATATTATAATTAAAACTTTTCAAAAATGTTAATTACTGATAATAATAAAATCAGGTAAACTGATATAACAAAGTGCCAGAATGCTTTTGTTTAATCAGTGATAATTGCAATTATGATATGCAGATAACAAGTTATTTTTTTCTAATCTACCTCCGAGTTAAACTCCAGATCGATTCATTAAGCAGGGAAGAACAAAGGTCTAAAGTTTGATACTTAACCTTAATTCATATTCGTATACACTGATAAAAGAAATTCTTAAAATATGCTAACATTTCACAAAATGCACTGGTAAAGAACTCCGCTTAATGTACGTAGGTCTAATTATTTCACAGTAATATACCTTCTGCATATAACAGTATTCATGTAGTACTCATTTCAATTTGATCAACGAAATAAACAAACATCTGATTGCATTGGAGTCAAGGCCCTCAATGATTAGAAACGCGGCTTCGTAGTATAGTCATGATTAGGGACCGGATTCTTAGGTTTTTACCTATTTTTTTCCTTACTTCCAAAACAAAAAGCGCCCATACACTTTTTCGAATCATGTCCACAGGATTCACCGACATTAATTTTATGGCACCTAAAAACACCTAAATAGGGTATAAAAACCTAACTTTACCTAAACGGGATATAAAACCTAAAATATCTAATTCAGGCTACTTTTTTTCTTTTTTGTTTGTCAGTTGAGAAATCTATATTTTGCGGAGAGACAATAATTTTTGTCGAGTTGAAATTAATACCACCAGCGTTTCGTTCAACCCATTGTCGTCTAGGACGGACAGTATCAAGAGAGGAAGTGTAAGAGTACCCTCCATTGTTGCCGTGTATGAACAAGGATATAGATTTCTGTGTTTTAAAGCGCTTGTTTGCCTTTAGTACTGTCCTGTTATTCACACTGTGAGTTTTAAAACGACGTGTTATTTATGCCAAAACAAATGAAATCGAGTTTATTACGGCAGTGGATTGGGGACGACCTGAATTTCTTCTTTTTCTTTTTTTCTTTTTCTGAGGTTATTTTATGACGTTGCACTCCGCGGGTTTCTACGTCTGCTCTGTATATGCTGTATATGACAGACGTTGTCATTCAATATAACTCACAGTTGAGAATCTTGAAAGATATTTAGTGATATACTGTAACCAGGAAATGTGAGGCAATCTTATTTTCATGGCATCTTTTGATTGTTTATGGTTTCTTTCTTCAATTGTGTAATATTGTCCTAAAGCAAGTTTACACAAATTTAAGTCAATTTTGTTAAGTTAAACTTTACAAGTACTATGTATTGAATCCTATGTAGCACATTCAAATTCATCAAACCAATTATTCTACCCGAAAACGATATTTTGGACAAAAACCTAAAAAAAACTATTTCACCTAATGGAAAACCTAAAACAGTGTTTTTAAAAACCTAAAAATCCGGTCCCTAGTCATGATTTCCCATTTAAAAATTGTGACTTTTAACTGTCGTTACTCCGGTACCGGTCAACCGATTTGGTCCAAAATAAATAGGTTTTTGCCATGTACATTATAAATGCGTATACCAAGTTTCATGAAAATCTGAAAAGCGTACTCGAGTTATCGCGCGTACAGGCACACGGACGGACAAACAGACGGACAGATATTTTCCCCTCCCCCACACAATCTCATAAAGTACCATTCTGGCACTTAATAAAAGGTTACTAATATTAAGAAAACTTAAGAACTACATCATCCCGAATGGATAGTTGTTTGGTTACTTGCAAAGGGAGTTTTATATTCATGCGTGGGTTCAGTTTTTCTTAATTTCCATGGCAACATAATTTGGGCGTCATTTGTCATTAGCTGTGTGAGAGCCCCTACAATTTACACATACTGGAGGTGAATTGCGATATTTAGTACAATTCAAGGTTTCAAGGAAAATGTCATATTTAACGCGATATGGAATTATTTTTTTGCTAATTTCTCTCGTCTCGTCGAACGTTGTGTGAGTTGTGTGACGAGAGAAAATAGCAAAAAAAAAAATAATAATAATAACAATAATAATGATAATAATAATGATCATAATAATAATAGTAATAATAACAGCAATAATAATAATAATTAGGGCAGGGAAAATCGCGTGAGAGTTCCCCGAAATGGAATAAGAGACGAGAAAATAGTATTTTTAATGATCGAGGTAAAGGAAGTCGCTTAGTGTTCCCTGTGCGACAGAATACTTAATCGGGGTTGTGGAATCCGGGTAGTTCTGGATTTAACACATTCGAATTTGGCGGCGTCAGACGGTGGAAGATCTAACGTGCCCACCTCTTTCTCCGAGCTGACAGTATGAGGTGCTGGGGAAGAATATGGCTGAACAAGAGGGACGGCTTCGCGGGTAGTCTGTTCGCGTCGGTATGGGGACGTGGCATAAGCGAGAAAACTGCTGCTTGCATATCCTCAGTTTTAGTTGACCAGACTACCCATGCAACGGAGGGCGTGGTTTCCACTTTACCTTCACACGGCCGACTTGAAGCAAGTTGCGCACTCAGGATTTAAGTGTCTCTTAGCTTTGACACCAGGTGGTGGCGTGGCGGGCAATTCAAAAATACAGATACATTTATAGTAAAAACCAACGTTCGTGATATGGAAAATAAACTTTAAAAATACGTATTGTAAAGGGAAAATATTGGTGAAGTGCTACTTCACCTACTTCCCCTGAATAGCCGCCACTGGAGTATCTATATCCATGGTATAGAGAAAATTGTTATTTGTGAGGTAATATTTTGTGATTGGTTGATCATTCTGATAATTATAATTTAATAATTTAAAATAATTAAAGCACTTACAAGTTTGTAAGTCACCACTGGGTTGGCATCTCATATGTCGTCCATGCTTTCAGTTTAAGTAAATCTCAGCAATCATAAGCAAAAATTTGTTGAATTCAGTCGCGTCTTTAAACCTAATACTGTATAATATTCCAAAATTAGCAAACATCAATTGGTTCAACATTTTTCAAAGTCCCCACTGGAAGTCAAATTACAAAGTCGTCTAACTCACTAATCTAACTAAATATCACTTTCACATTTTTCGTACTTTAAAGTCTATTTCAAGACGTTTTAGGGTATAAATAACTGTTTAATTATTTTATGCATTTCAGTACCATACGTAAATCCTTTCACAGGTTACAAATTATTATGTTATAGGCCTAACTAACACATTTTCAGAATACCAAAATACAAATCTGTAATCGCAAGCAAATTATAGTGGCTAGTGGAGCTGTCTTCGGATCAATAGGCCCAGGTTTGATCCGCGGTACCTGCTCAATTTATTCTGAGTCAGGGAGGTTTAGAAAACGGTGCACTCAGGCTTGTGAGGAAAACTGAGAAGCTATTTTATAAATAAGAAGCAATATGTCACTACAATTTACATATAACAATATAATATGATGGAAAGGTGAAGTCAGACTGAAAAATTCAATGCCAGAATTATCATTCCACTGTGACCTGCTAGTGGTTCACTATGAAGCCCGGGTCTTACAGGTCGTAAATCGTCACTGGGTTATATCGCATATGGAGAACGTCTGGTGGTGTACTGGGATATGTTCGTCAGTTGGAGAATTTAATGTTGTATCGGCATTTTGCCATGGTAGCTCAAGTGGTAAGAGCAGTGGAACGGAGAGCATAAGATCCTGGTTCAAATCACGGCTATGGCATTGAATTTTTCAGACTGACTTCACCTTTCCACTTTAACCTGCACACGGCCAGTGTGAAAGAAATTATTATTTGAAAAATAATTATTGTATGACAGAAATTATGCATACATAAGATTAAGAACACAATATTAATTGATACAACATTTCCACAAATTTAAGACGTTTACTTTGAATATTACTGTAAAATTATTAGGCCTATACTTGGACACAAAGCTTACCTGGCAAGACCAAATACTGTACACATGTAAAAAGCTGGCAAGAGTATGGTATTTGATGAGAAAGTTAAAACAATGTGTAAATTTTGAAATGCTCATAACAGCTTATTATGCTTTTGTTCAACCACACCTACTATATGGGGTTATGCTTTGGGGCGATTCCCATTCAGCAAACAAAATCTTCATCTGGCAGAAAAAAATTATCAGATTGATAGCAGGAATTGGACCAAGAGAATCATGTAAACAATACTTCAAAAGGTACAACATTCTTACACTTACCTCTATGTACATTTTAGCTAATATTACATATGTTAAAGAAAATAGCACTAAATTTACAACTAGATCGTCAATGCATAACTACAACACGCGAAGGAAAAATGATTTAGATAAACCACAACTTCACTTAAGTACAAATATAAAAAGTCACTGCTATCAACAGATAATTTTTTTAAATAAAATTCCATTAAAGATAAGAAATCTTGAAAAAAAAAACAACTGTACAATATTCTATCTATTTGGTTCAAAAGCAAAGCGATATACACCGTAGAAGAATTTTTAGAGAGTAATATACCAGAAAATATTATGGATATAAATTTGTATTCTTAGCTTTTTTGTTATTATATAAAACTATCCAAAAACTGACGAAGCCTATTGTACAAATATATTGTATTTAAAGGTGAATAAAGATTTGATTTGATTTGATTTGATTTGATCCAAGTATTTAAGGTTGATCATTCCTTTCATGTCATTCAAAGTGATTTCAATTCACAATTAAATGCGAAATCCGTCCGGAAAATCAAAATTCGTGACAGCATGCTACCTAATAGACATATCTACTTTATACGAGATTATTAATATTGCTAAAAACAATTAAGTTTCTATGATAGATCACGCCATTGCATAACGAATTCGTTGGTGAAGCTCAATGCACTCGCATTATTTAAAAAGGCCGTATACCAGTGGTCTCCAACTCGCTGTATTTTGTGCGCGTGCAAACAGGCTTGCACCGTGCGACCCCTGTGCACCACGTTACGTCAGTCTGAGACGAGGTTCCGTTGACAGGGTGGGTCGTTTCTTTCGCCAACTTCCAAGCATTATGAAATTTATTAATATTATGTCGGGTGTAGAACGTAATCCAATATGTAGGCCATCGACCCCTATATTTATGGTGATATATATCAATATAGAAATGTGAGGGACGTTTCCCCGAACTGTATTTCCCCGACTGCATAGACATGCTGCTAGTATTTTGTCTATGTGCGGATCTACGTACATATGCGAACAGTTTTTTTTCACAAAACCCGCAGCAGAAGTCAACTGTCAGAAGAAAACGTAAAATGTTAACTTAGACTGGCCGCTGTCCAAACATTGATTCGAGATGTTGAAAAACTAGTGCATCAAAAGAGACAACAAAAATCAAGAAAACTAGCTTCTACTAGTGAGTGATTTTGTACTGTGATATGCTTTATTTGAGCTGTTCTATAATACTGCTGTATTATATGGAGATGATAGCTTATCTGAATTTTATTTGAAATATAACTTCAGTATTAATATTTGTGTTCAATAATATAAATATGGAAGTTTGTCATTTAAAGGAATGAGTCTACATATTGTTTTCATTTCATAGAACTTGTGGCATTACAATTTAATTATTATAAAATTGAATAAAAACAGGGGTTTTCAACTATGTTCAAAACGATAGAATTACTGTGTGTGTATTATTTTGCTAGGAATATATTGTACATTATTTGCAATGTTACAAACATCAAGACTTCACGAGTGTTCTTTATAGAAAACATAAGTAAACGATAATGAAGTAATAATATAATAACACATTTATACAACAATCATCTGTTAATATTCCAATGTAATTTGTGAATTTCAAAAACCTAATGAGCATGCAGCCACTGAACTCAAGAGAGGCAGTATACCATGATTCTAGCGTGCAATGGGTAAGCTCGCACATACTGATGTACTCATTGTGCAACGAGTTGGTGCCCGCTGCCGTATACCAAGTAAAACTGTACCGATATGTCTTTATTTACTCGAATATCGATAAGTATGAATTTAGCTCTGGCACATACATTAGAAAATATCCATATTACAAAACAGGGAGTTCGTGTGAAGATTGGCACTGCTTCTCAATTGTGATTCATTAGCAATGCGACTTTTCATATTTTATTTATCTTTGTTTAATACCACTCAAAGGTGAAAGAAACACTTTCCCATACTTGTGCTTAAAATGAATTAAATGAGTACGACAGCAGCTTGATTTTACATCTAATGACAATATATTTTTACAATATTTCAACACTCTGTCAGACGTGTCTATTGCATGTATTGAATTATTAATTTCGGTGTAGCAAAGTACAATTGTAATGTAATTTCCTGCAGTTATTAAATTGTTTAAAATAAAAAAAATATTACGAGAGCAAAAATAAATTGCTGCATTGGATATAAAACCTTTGACCTTTTGTTATAAGTCTAGCGCGCTTGGAACAACAACTTGGAATGAGAAGTGGAAATTTATATGTCGTAGAAGACATTGTATTGTTGATGTGAATCGTTAAGTTTCCCCTATTTAAATTAAATAATTTGGTATGAGTATACGAGACGTGTCTTTTAGGTACGTACTATTCTGTTCAATTCGGAATAATAGTAGCTTTTTATTAATACAGTCATCATTTAGAGATGATATTTGGGAAAAAGAAAACTGAAAGATAAGTATTAGAGGCCGTAGCTGAATGCAGGGAAGTAGATGTAAAAATAAAAGATTTGGAACTAATTTCACGCTGTTGGTTTTTGTAGTAATTTGGAGCTCAAACTTTGCCAAAAAGCATATTTTTCGTCATTCATTGAAACAACTTTCCGAATACACCTGAACTCTACATATGACTCCTCTCGATATCTGTTATGATCCCATCCGTTGGCAGCGCTAGTGTAGGGTTCCCCCGATCAAAGCGACAGTGTCCTGTATTATAATACTGTATTAGAGTGTATTTTGATGTAACGTGTCAATTGTTACTGCCTTGGATATATTTTTGCCAAGATCTTACCACGTATTGCTATCCAATTTCCATTCCTGATTTTTACAGCAACTTCTAAATCGACAGGAATGGATATGCCTATTTGCATTTTCCATTGATTCTTACTTGTAGCAATAAATTGCTGTATCAGAATCATGGGCGTACGGTGAAATTTTGTTCGGGAGGGGTTCAGCTCCCTGTCCTTGCGCACATTGAGAATCATTACTTTTTAAAATTACTAAACAGTTGTATTGTGATAATTAATACACTGTAATAAATTAATATACAGCTCAGTCTTTGAAACTGTTTTTCTTGAGATTTCTATCCATTTCTCGTTTAAGCTAGAGTCTATAAATAAAAACTTTCTTTTGATAAATTATCATAATACATGTTTTTAAAGTCATCTGTAAATCCACCGGTGGAAAAGCCCGATTAATGCCGATTACTTCATGATCATTTTGTGATGAGCTCGTGATTACTGTTGGCTTTACAACAGGTTGATGGATTTCGGCGGGAGTGTTCGAGTTGTCGTTTGACAGATTCCAAAGGGACTTTTGTTTACTAATAATACCTCACTGTTATTAAGCTGAAAAACCTTCAACACCACGAGGTTTTGAAATTTTAATCTTAAATAAATTACGATAAATCTTAAATAATGCTTTGATATGTACTAAATTGTAAAATATGTAACAACCGAATCAGAGTTTTTTTTTATTGTTTAATTTCGTTCCATGATTTATAATCTTCAAAATATTGCAGATATTTCGGGAGGGGTTTCAACCCCCTGAACCCCCCCTTACCGTACGCCCATGATCAGAATGGTAGGATAGCTTTAGGCTACCTCTGCTGTAGTGCTGATTTCATAATTATTTCTACTTCATGCTCTTGCTCTATGAAATCACACACGGCTTCCAAAATAGTAGGCCTACATTATGCAACAAGCATAAATGGCATTGATTAAGATACGAGTATACTTATGAAACGAGCAAAGCGAGTTTCGTTGATTTTCTTATGAGTCAAGTGAACTCTCGACAAGTTTTGCGACAGTTACGTACTGCGATAAAAACATGTGGATTCGATCATAGCCTATTGCACAAACTAATTTCAATACAAATTAGCATAATGTGTGAGCACTTCTTTAATTTTTATTTAGAATTTATGAACCCTTAGCCTACCAGTATCATGTTGCAGGTACCACATAGAGTGGATTTTATGATTACGCTTCTGAGTAGCTCAGATCGTATGATGTGTACCGGTAACATGACATAAACTGGTACGCTCATTTAACTGGCTAGTGCCAGTTACTAGTATAGCAAAGATTACTCCCTAAAAAATATACCGGAACTTTTTTACATTCTAGCACACTCAGCCAAAAAAATAAGAAATTTCTTCCGTCCCGATTTAGGGTTATCTTCTAGTTTGTAATTTCTTAAAGGTCATTCAAGGGCACGATATTTCAAGTCTGAAGGCTGTAGTCAAACCAAGAATATTAGTAGCTACTTTTGTCTGAAAAACCAGGACAATCCGAATCCAAATTTGGAATTATTGCGAAATCCACACAAAAACGGCTTCATCAACTTGGTCAAAGTGTGACATTTGTATGTTTGGCGCTCCTCGATTACCTTCTCGATCACAGTTCTGTCTTGAATAGTTTTCAGTTTTCTTACAAGCACTTATGACCAGGGCTAGGATTTATATGTAATTACATATTTCGTAATTTCACATATAGACACATTTTTTTCACATATCTCCATCTATTATGTTGTCCTCTATTCAAATTAAACAAATTTATTTTACATATTTTTCCATATTTCTGACATTAGTACATATTTATATGTACAATAAATATTTGTCCATATTTAGTGATTTTAATGCAATATTCGTACATATTTCATTCTTAAGAGTAAAACTATATAAATTATTGTCGTTTTCAGTGACAGAAAATATGGCAGCACAGGATAAGTTTACACTTATGTAGAGAAATGAATGTGTGAAAAATGATTTGTGTTACATTGAATCAAATTTTTGTAATAAAACAAAAATAATTCAGAAACTACAAAATAATAATCTCACATTGACATTGTGAAAAACATGATTCATGAACTCAAATATATACGTGGACATTTAGCCGATCTTATCAAATGTAAAGTGGACAATGTGTTTTCAAGAAATCCAGGTTTTGAAGAAATGTGTAAAATCAGTGCAATCTTAAGTGGCTCGTCAAATGTAAAACTAGAATCAGTGAATTTTAAACACGCGCCAATCACTTCATGTGCAGTAGAACGAAGCTTCAGCCAATACAAATTACTTTTGAAAATTTAAAACAACATTTTGTGGCATACTGTTATGGTAGCAGAAATAATCAGTGAATGAATACAAATAAAGTACGTGATCTGAAAAAAAATTGAATAATTTAATTTATGAATCCAGTATTTGCAATGCCTTTTTATAGGTTCTAAAAGTAACAAAATGTAGTGTCTAGTGGTTAAATTTGTTTTGATGTCCATATTTTACAAAATATATTTGCATATATGTACGTATTTTGACATTTTTAAGTACATATATATGTACATATTTTGACATTGTTTAGTACATATAAATCCTAGCCCTGCTTATGACTGCTTTTCCGACACCGAATTCAACAACTATGTTCGCCACAAATAGGCCTAGTACATTATGCAAAAGACTGTAATTGCATTTAATAAAATAAGAGCTCGCTTCATAATTTTCTTACGGGTATCTTAATTACCATTGTAGGCAAGTTGAATACAACTGTTTTTGTTCGACCATAATTAGTCTTAAATTTTGAGATTTTAAATTCACTCAAACAAACGGCAACGAGCCCACCATGCCCATCGCGTCAGCTGATATTCGTAGTTCTTGTCTTCTACAAGAGATGGCAGGCTGTGGCAGGTCACGGCGTCGGTCAAGTCGAAGCTATCTTATGGTTGATTTCTTGAAACCAGTGGATTTTGATAACACGAATTGAATTCATTATAGTATACTATTAAAATTAACACGAACAGAATTTATTTTATTTTAAATACAGGCTATTAATTGGGCAGTTTTCAGCTCCTACTATTAAAATCTCAAGATCGTTTCGTGTTCGATGATAATCGATACCACACCATTGTCGAAATGAAAAACAGTTTCGAAATGAGTATAATTATTATACCGTAACGTTTCACGCAATAAGCGTATTACGGTATAGCCGAACGAAAAGGAAATATTTTTGCTACCCCTGTTTATCAATATTACCAAACAATTCAGTAGCACTATTTCTCTCGTCAAACTTTTTTTGTGTTTCGGAATCTATTATGTTTGCTGTTTCACATTTCGGTGCTATTTTTCATAATGAACCATTATAATGTAATGTCCAACAGACAATAATATGTGGATCATGAATGCATATGCATATGTCTATCTTGAATGTTACTCTACAATAACAGTGGAAGCCCGGTCACAAAATCACTAACTAGTGTGCCCCACAGTACTACTACCCGCGCGCCACTTCTTGAGCGCTGGATTTACGGGGAAGTGAGGGTCGGGGGGAACAAAACATAGCTATTCCGCCACTCTTTCTGCAGTGTTGTCAACCAAAGAAATAACGTTTCAGCAGAATCGCGCGTATGGTATTTTATGTAGTGACTTTAATATACAACTATTTTAATGCAGTCCAATAATATAACGTGGTGACGGTATTGCGTAACAATTAATTACACGTCATAAGCCTTTGGTTATCAAATAAGAATATTATGCATAATATAGGCTCAATATTTTTACACTGGATGACTAATTTTAAGCATAAAGAAGAGTCTTAGCAGAACATGCTTCACCATTTCGTGTTTTAAAACGTTAAGAGAGGTAAGGCATCTAAAAGTGGAGAAAGCTATAGGCCTAATTTTAAATGTATTTAATACAAATTGTGAAAAGTTCGCTCAACTTTCAGTCCATGAAATTGACATCAGAGTTCACGGGATCGTCAGAAATTAGCACATACGGAATTCTTAAAGAGGTGAGGAAAGTGTTGGATGTACAATGAAGTGTTTGTGAAATCAGCAGTTCGAAAGATTGTATTTTTCCCCATAACTCGATGCGTCAGAAAAGATAATGTCAACAAATAAATAAGAATCCTGAGTCAGAATGAAAGCTTAGTATTGAAGCCACTAGATGTCAGGGTGTATAGCGTACTTCGTGTTTCAATGTTGTCGGCTTAACCTACGAAGTTGAACGAAACCTACCGAATGAGGACTAGGGAGCCGAGCGCTCAAGAAATCGCGCGCGGGTAGTACATAGGCCTATGACATAACTTGTCTGTTTGTGAGGTAGACCATTAAGGGCAATCAGTCAGAGGAGAGAGGTTCCATCTGACACTGTGAAGTGAACTCTGGCTTATCTCAGTTGGTAGAGCATTGGCACGGACAGCCAGAAGTCCTGGGTTCAAATTCCAGAGTCAGAGGAATTTTTCTTTGTGCATGGAGAATTTTTCTAATACCTGATTTCTACAACCTTTACTGCAGTGGCGGTACCTGCTCTATTGTAACTGTATCGTCACCTGTACTTCTAAAACGCTAATAAAATCAGGTAAACTGATATAACAAAGTGCCAGTATGTTTTTGTTGAATCAATTATAATTGCAATTATGATATGCAGAAAATAAGTTTTTCTAATCAGATTAAAATCGACCAGCGTCAGCAGAACTACAGATTTGTGATACCTTGACAATCGCGCACTCACATAAAAATAAAAAATAAAATAAAAAAAATCCATGTCAAATCGGCCGGCTCTGGGACCTCCAGAATACGAGTCCAAGGCGTTACCATTTGGCCAACTCGGTCAGTTTGACGGTGTTGATTGATAAGCATATGTGAAGGAATAGTGTTAACTGTCAAATTATACCGGTAGACAAAAATTAAAAAAACATGTGACCTTTAATTAGTCGTTACTCTGGTACCGGTCAACCGATTAGATCCAAAATTAATAGGCTTCTTGCCATGGACGTTTTAAATGTTTATACTAAGTTTCATGAAAATCCGATAAAGCATATTGCACTAAATAGAGCATTATTCCAACCGATTTGGTCCAATATCAACAGACTTCTTCCCATGGACATTATAAATGTGTATACAAAGTTTCATGAAAATCCGATAAAGCGTATTTGAGTTATGGCGCTTTTAAATAAAAACACTAAATTGGGTTTGACGCCGGTACCGGTGAACCGATTTGGTTCAATATCAATAGGGTTCTTCCCATGGACATTATAAATGCGTATACCAACTTTCATGAAAATCCGATAAAGCGTAGGCCTACAGACACACGGACAGACAGACAGACAGACAGACAGACATTTTTCCGTCCCCCACACACAATCTCATGAAGTACCATACTGGCACTTAATAACTGTGTTGTTTTTAACCGCAGTTTCCACATTTATTCTATTTAGTTCCAAGTAGGGTGATTCTGATCTATTTTAAATTATAGGCGTTCAGAGTTTCCATTCCACATTTTTTTGTTTTTACTTTCTCGCATATACGTAGTATAGAGAAAGTATTGTGATCGTGACAAAAAATCGAAATCGAGTTAACACCGGGAAAGCATGTTTCACGATCCCTAGAAACCGAAAAACGTGTTTCTGGCTTGACGTATGTCCGTCTGTCTGTCTGTATGTCTGTCTGTCTGTCTGTCTGTCTGTCCGTCTGTCTGTGGACAAGCACAGCGGGTAAACGGTTCATTGCATTTACTTCATTTTTTGAATTAAGGACTTTTTCCAAATTTTGTCGAACCGCCCAGAAATTTAGTTTTGTAACTGAAATTTTAAAGGGACTTTTCATGAAAACTTTAAAAAAAAAAATTGATTTTCGAAAAAATGACTCTAACGATTTTAATAAAAATTTAAAATTCGAAACTGTTATCTATAACTAATAAAATGGCTATATCCGTATTTCTGCAAAAATGACTTAAGGGGTACTTTACTCGTATCCATTTTATATTTCTGTAGATTATATCCATTACAGTAGGCGATACATGAAAACTTACCATAGTAAAGTTGTAGAGAAATTTAAAATGAACATTTTTTGTTTAACACATTTCTTTATACATTTAATAGATATCAAGATAAAAACTAAATAAGGACGGCTTAAATGCGAATTTCAGAACATACGTAAATTAAAATATGTGAATGACATTTCGTTGCCCCTAGTAACAAGAAAACTATAGGCCTAATGTACTTATTGTTGTAAATGCAGTCAGTTTAGCTCAGTCTTAATGAACACGCCAAAACCAATTACAGCGAGGTGGTATAGGCTAACAGGGAAGAGGTCCTGAGTTCAAATCAAACCTCGTGGCCGCCCGAATTGACTTGGGTTTTTCATGGTTTCCTCGTTCGCAAAGGCAAACGCCGGGTTTGTAGGACTTGCTTATTTTCCATTTTCCGCGTTATGTCACTGGATATTATAATCGTTTAAACTGAATATCACATAAGAAGACATCATTAAACAATAGAAACAGATGACGAGAATGAGTTGTTACTATAGACTAATGGTTCACGCAACCATACTAAACACGTGATATGACCTACATGCAGTTAAAGCGAGCAATATAACCTAAGTAGTAGTAGTAGTGGCGAAATTCAAATATAAGTCGCCCCTTAAGCTCCGCCCATTCGATATTCACATTTGCACGGACTGTGTGATGTATTTTGTTTCTGAGCGAAGCAGAGTGACCAACTGTCCTTGTATATTGTCGCAAGTGCCTTGTATCCACCTCTACATATAGCTAAATGCCTAAATAATGCATAATACTAACCACATAGTTAAGTGCGCGAAGCGGAGGCGGTAGCCGTAGCGAAGCGCCCTTGCATTTTCGAATAATGTACGATACACTGTTTGTAGGTTTCGAAAATGTGGCATATTATATCTCCCGCGAGGTTTGTCAGCCTGTCACCTCTCGTCTAGTGGTATGACGTCACACCTCCAACGTCCAATCACGAGTTTCTTCATAATACGAGGAGAGAAGAATTCGCTAGATGTGGTATAAAAGAAACTGCATCAGTGGGTGGGTTGGGTGGGGCCGATTCATCCCAAGGTGCGACTTATATTTGAATTTTCCCCTAGTAGTAGTAGTAGTAGTAGTAGTAGTACTAATAATATGCAGTTTTACTGTCATTCATTCATTATTATTATTATTATTATTATTATTATTTCACGGTAAAACCATTGAACATAAAGATCGACTCTGATTGTTTCCGTTCTAGATACTTCTTAGTTGTATGAAAATGTAATAAATAAAATTTAATTGTTCCTATAATTAACTTTTTTTTTGTGCTAGCCTTTAACACGTATACGCGAGAAAGTTTGTGCAACATATTTTTGCACCATTTATTTAGTTCTGCATGCTGTACTTCTCTGACATTTATCTTTTTTATCCTAATCCATGTCTTCTTGAACTTTTCATTCCATATCCTAAATTGGGGTGTCATATAATGTATCCCTTCACATCTTTCATGGGGGGGGGAGGTTCCCAAGTCTACTTCGTCTTTGATTGCTCTTAACAGCGATAGTTAACCAATATTTGGAGTATGCACTAAATTTATGTGGATTGATTTAGTAATTTGCTAGCAATCTTCTCAATTTGCATTGTATTTACATAATGATTATTCCATTTCACGTACCTGCTGATTACCCCCCAAAACTAATGTTTTCGGAATTTAATGTCTTAAATACAAAACAAATAGGCCTATACACTGACTTACTTCCATAAAAATAGAAATATTTTCAGAATTAACAATCCTCATCAGTACCTTACCAGACAAAATCAAAATTATATTCTTTATGAACTCAAATGTATTATCTCTGCTGGATTAAAACATAGTATACGCCTAAATTTCGGCCCAAGATTATACAACTCACCAATAAGAGCTCATCCTGAACTAAATTTACGCTGATTCAAGAAACTAACTTATAAATTTATACAACTTATTCTAAGACTCATTTTACATTATCCTAATGCTTTGCTTTTTATTTTCGCTATTCATACGTATAATTTTTTCTCAAAAATACAAAACGTTTAATATGTTTTTGCACGACTTAACTAATTAGTGGTACTTACGAATGTTGTTGCCGTGGATCGTAAGTTGACATTCCCACACGCAATCTTGTTGCTATGTGCGGTATGTGTTTCCGTGCGGTTATGAATTTACTTACGGCACATCATAATACAAGCCTTAAAGGACAAGGCCCCCCAGGACAAATATTCGGTTCCCATAACAACAAGCACATGCGAATCACTTTCTGAAATAAACATATATCTTCAAGAATGTATATACATAATATTTTCAGGTAATATCACAATTAATATCATTAAATTGATGTAAATAATCATCGTGCAAAAAATAGCATGCAATACTCGTGCCGTAAGCGCATAACGGATCTCGGAAATTGAAAAAAAAAAAACTCGGCGCAAGCGCCTCGTTTTTTCAAATTCTTTCCTCGATCCGTATGCATCGCTTACTGCACTTGTATCGCAATAGACTATACTATTATGTTACTCTTAGTTTATATTATGTACTATTTACCTTGTTGGCATGTATATTTGTATGTACCATGTACGTATGTGAATGCGTTCGTTGTATGTGAGTAACTTTTCTTTATATTTTGTGTTTATAATTCCAATAATCATTATATTTATTATTACTGTGAACTGTGCCGGAGCACGAGCTTTTGCTCATTCGGGTGCCAGTAATGACTGTATTATGTTTTACAAAGGCAAAATAAATAAATAAATTAAAAATAAGGAATAAATTGCAAGGACCAAAGTTGCTTTTGACCAGGTGAAAAGGAGCGAATATCAGAGGGATTTCTGCTTCTCAGCACATGAGTATTGAGTACTATTGAGTAAGCTTACTGAAACATCCACATTTCTCTACCAAACTCAAGCTGTCGGTATCTGCCAACATTGATCAAATGGCCATGCAATTTGAGGAAGTCTTCACTGAACTATTTGAAGTCTATACTGAAAAGAGCTATCGTAAATTTTGTATACATCTTAATCATTATTAGAGGTAGGCAGAATATGAATTTTCATATTTTAGAAAATGACTGCTAGCACTCTGGAAAGTAGGATATTTACGAACACGAAGTCTAGATGACAATGCACGCAAAAAAGTTCACATTTCATAATACTGTGGCAACATACCCACTGTTTTGTGATCACCTCTTAACCTTTACAATGCTGAATTTATACAATAATATAAGCAATCTTCGAAGGAAATCATCCGTGGAAACTAAGTTTGAAATCAATTTAGAGAATTGCAGTAAAATAACTAGTTTCTATGGATTACAATCTTAACACAAGGATAAAAATTCTCACAATTTTGCATATAGCTTTACTCTATAAATATTATATCTCTATTTGTATTCAGTTTTTGAAGTAACGAATTTTTACGTCAGTAGCAGTGAAATGGTTACATCCACAAGCTACACATCTCACTCGTTCCAACAGCTAAGCAAACTGGCAAACGTAAATGTCCCCTATCAGAGAAACAGGCGGGACACAGAATCACGTCTTCTTTTGGGATTGGGACCGGCATTCATCTGTTTCGTGATCTAGTGAAGCAGTATATGTTTGTGCCTTTGAAATGAAGAAAACACATATAAATCTAGAATTTGCGACTGGATGGCTGAGTTTAATTGTTTTAAAATAGATGGAAAAATTATTATGGTCGCATTTTGCAACAAAAGTGTAAATATGTGGTACATTGATTTTTGTACGACGTAACTAATTAGTGGTACTTAAGAATATTGTTGCCGTGGATCGTAACTTGACATTCCTGCACGCAGTCTGGTTGCTATGAAAACAAAAGAAATCTCCGTCCGGTAAAAATTACAAAAAGCACAAGTGCCGTAAGTAAAATCATCATAATACAAGCCTTTATGGGAGACCGGAACCAAGGCCCCCCCCCAGTTTGTGGCGACTTCAACAGGACAAATATTCGGTTCCCGTAACAACCAACACATGAAAATCACTTTCTGAAATAAACATCTATCTTCAATAGACCTAATGTATAAACATAATATTTTCAGCTAATATCATTGATATAAATAATCATCGTGCAAAAAATAGTATGCAATACTCGTGCCGTAAGCGCATAATGGATCTCGGAAATTGAAAAAACTCTTTCCTCGAACCATATGCACCGCTTACGGCACTTGTATCGCAATATACTATTTTATAATCCGCGTTTATAATCCGTCTGGAACCCTATAGCCCCCATGTTGGGGCGAAGGGGCCTCCAAGTGGAGGTTTCTGTTACCTATATGAATTTTTTTACGCTTATTTTCCGAGAGATGGCAGAGGGACAGGTGGTAAGTCCATCGCCTCTCAACCCCCCTCAGGAAAGTAAGGTATTACTTGGACGTGAAAGGGCCGAGAAATTTTGTCCAGAGGCTCTAATTTAGGCTTAAAGTTATTTTACGTGCCGTAAATCTACGACACCAGCCCCCCCCCAGCTTATAGTCCCTCCCGGAGGACTCCGTGCTCAGGATTTTTACGTCCTCAAAACCCCATCGACCGCGACCGGGTTTGATCCCGCGACCTTCGTATCTAGAGGCGGCACGCTACCTCTAGACCACCGCGGCTGACCACGTTTATAGTAGTTTTTTTTTAAAGAAACAATTTTACCAACATTCAAATTATTTTAAAATACTGTGTGAAAGAGGAATTGCATCAAGTTTCATGGGCATTGTTGGAAAATAATCCATCATACAGTAATCTCCTTCAGATTAGTAAAGTGCTTGAAGGTGAGGCAATTTACAGGAACAAAACACATTTTAGTCGACATATTTATTCCAACAGATACAGCGAGTATTCAGCTATTATTCAACATATTTGCCACCGGAATTGAAACATTTGTCATACCGTAGAACCAACTTTTGAACATATGTGTCGTACAAGTCTGCCGCCAGGGATTTGAACCACTGTGTAAACCACTGTACCGAACTTCTGCAGGAGACTTTCTAGAAGGTGTTTGAACATCCACCCTACAGCCCGGACCTCGCTCCCAGTGATTTCCATATTTTTATACACTTTAAGAAATTACAAAAATGACAGAAAGACAGAGAGGAGATGGTTCTCACACAGTGGTCCAATTAATTTGTTCAGCATCATCTGTTTTACCAGAAAACTTCATAGTAGTGCCAACCAGTTAGATATATCTCAATGAACGAGGCTCATAGCATAGGGTACATAATATTATTCTTATCATTAACAATAATTATCTATATTAATAAAAATGAATTTCCAAAATGTATGACGGAGCATCACTTGAGAATGGCTCGACCGATTTGGCTGATTCTTTTTTTGTTGTGTTCGTAATAATTATTGTCAGGACAAGGTTTGTATGAAAGAAAATGTTTAGAAAATCCACGGGAAAAGTCGGAAATGTGAAATGAGTCAAAGTTAGAGAGTGCTGCTGTCAATTGTTTACATAACGAAAGTATTGTTTACGGTGTTCACATAGGGCTTTGGAAACTATATTATAATACTGGGCATTAACAAATTCTGATACTATCGATGTAATTAATGCATTTGTGAAAATAATTCTTGAAGAATAAAATCCACGAAAATAAAGCAGTCACGTTTTTTCTACCCTTTCTTTACCCTCGACAGGGAAAGTATAATTTTCTCACTTCACATTTTGATGTAGAATAAGCGGTCGTATTGCAGGGACAACTTAAATGTATGCTAGTGAGTATGCTATATCGGAAGTCGGTAACAAATCCTATCCACTGATACGTCACTCACAGCTGTAAGCTTTGTATTAGTTGCAAAATAGGCCTAGAGATGTCTATCAGAGGCCCTAAGCATCTACAAGAAGACAAAATGGGATGGAACATTTTCAGTCCTACGCGCGCAGTATATTACGTACCAGGTTTTTGGGAAGGAAAGTATGAAAGTGATATTGAATTTCTTTTTTACTTCAGGCCCGAAACGGTTGTAGCCTATGGTAGGGGATCCGGATGGGCGTTCCAAGCGATGTTATGGCGGTGGGCTTGGTGCGTCGCCACTTAGCCTCTGGACGTCAAATGGTCATCTCCACCGACACGTGGTGTTTCCCTGTCTTTCACAGACGGAGCGCTGGCCTAGTCCACCGATGCTGAATGCGGTAGTTGGGACGGTATCGAGCCGGTCTGGGTCCCCTAGGGGTCGTCCTCCTCGGAGGCGCCCGACCGGGGCCCAGGTCTTACCGTGCTTGGTGTTGGCTTCGACGTGGCAGTGGTTCCCTCACTCAGGGAATGAGGAGGGGGGTCGACGTGTGCGCATGACCGGTACCATAGCTGGGGGAGGCGTGAAACCCAACGATCCCGGCAATGACTGGATGCCGGTGGTGTTGCTACGTCGATGCTCCCGATCTAGAGGGCGGAGAGGCCTAGGTGTTGCTAGGTACACCGAGTGGTAGGGCCAACGGGAGGTGGCGAAGTGTGAGAACGAAAGGAGGGCGCAAGGTGAATGTATGATGCCAGATACGCAACGAGACTATAAGGGGACGTGCTAGCCCACGTTCTAACAGGGTAGCACGTTTATACCGCATGGCTAGATGTAGGACATACAGGGGTACCCTGACTGACAGGGGCCTGATGCCCGGAGGAACAAAGGCGGCGGGGCCTGCGTCTAGGAGTGGGTCCCCTGGGCGTACGGTTCCCGTCATCGGGAAAGGTTTGGAGGAAGTAAAGTCTGAGCTGCTTTGTGTGCGTGGGGCAGTATAAACTCAGGCGGTGAAGTCAAAAGTTGCAGGGTCCCTTCGGTCAGAAGGTTCCATACGGGACAAGTATCATTAAATGGCATGATGCGTAAGAAGTGAATGAGCGATTTGTTGAATGAGCGCACTTCTGTCACCTCCTAGCAAAAACGAGAAGTAAAAGTGAGAGTTGGACTAAGCAGGACTTGAGTGGAACAGGAGGGAATGGAATAATGGAAGAATGGAATAAGATCTTGAGAGTCGTAGTTCTGTTTTAATTCATCGAGAGCAAATAAAAACGTAAAGCTGGGAAAACTGAGAACCTTACAGTTAGATACACTGAGGAAGACGAACACACAAATCTAAAGTCTACTCAGAACACAAGTAAAGCCAGAAAGAACAGATGGCAAAACGCTAAAAAGCGAAAATCCAATTCAGAATGAAAGTTGAAAGATGAACGTATGTCATGCAGGACTAACATAGAAAGCTTCTAAGATCAGAAAGCTTAAAGAAACAATCAAATACAGAAAGATAAACGAGAGAGTTCAAACCATCCAGAAGTAAGGTGAACAAGCACCTCATGTGTTTATGAACCAATTCAGTTGAATAATCATTTGCCTAAAAAAGCTACCATGTTCAGAAAGTAAAGGAAAAATCAGATTAAGTGAAATATTGAGAACTTCCATAAGTATGGCCTCTGGTCGGGGAAATTGTAAACAGAATAAGAGGCCCAAATCTTCTTCTTCTGTAGCCTATGGTAATATGAGAGTGAGAAATACAATTTTTTGTCAAGACAATACAATCTTATGTAACCGGAATTTCTTTTTCTTCTTATTTGCACTCCTCCCAGGCATGGTGTGTAGAAGCAATGGAATGCAACATTCGACATCCTCTATGAGCCATAAAAAGCTATATCTAGCGTTTTCTGAGAGAATAGTTTGAGTGTGATAAGTCGTTCTTCCTCATTTCAAATTTTACATACATATTATATAAGGACCTAGAGTTTCAACATAGAAAGTCCTCCATAAGTTAATTTCATATTACAAAATACATCACCCGGGAGACGCCGGGCATTTTAAGCTAGTATAAATATATTGTACACACTTACAATTTAGTTCAGGATTGCCGAAAATGGACTTCTCTTGCAATGAGATATAAACAGTCGTGTTTAGTTCAAACAATAATTCAATAAATCATATTTATTTTTTCTATTTCAGCTGCTCTTGGTACGCGTATCACGGTTTGAGAACCCCCAACAAAGAGCATTGATCGAGCGAGAACAACATATTGCCATCTAGCGGCAGTAACTATAGCTAACACAGATCATTGACCGACCGAGAGATATTGTCCTATAAAACAATGCGAACGAAAAAGGAGAGTTGTGGTGGTGACCATTTTTGTGATGTTGGACTGATTACAATAAGTTATTATATGACGGTTAAAGAGTGATCGTAGTAAAGAAGACTAGGGGCGCCAAATTTTGAAAAAAAATATTAGGGTGGGCTCAAAAGATTTTAAATTTTCCATACTCCCGCCCCTTATTTAGGTTCATGACATGGCCTATTGATATGACTTTGGATAAATGTAGAACTGCTGTTTGTAATAACACATTTGCAGTGTAATAACTAGGGACCGGATTTTTAGGTTTTTAAAAACACTGCTTTAGGTTTTCCATTAGGTGAAATAGTTTTTTTTAGGTTTTTTGTCCAAAATATCGTTTTCGGGTAGAATAATTAGTTTAATGAATTTGAATGTGCTACATAGGATTGAATACACAATACTTGTAAAGTTTAACTTAACAAAATTGACTTAAATTTGTGTAAACTTGCTTTAGGACAATATTATACAATTGAAGAAAGAAAGCATAAACACTCAAAAGAAGCAGTGAAAATAAGATTGCCTCACATTTCCTGGTTACAGTATATCACTAAATATCTTTCAAGATTCTCAACTGGAAGCTTATAGTTAATACTGTATCTAGACACTACCCTTCTCAGGATTCGAATCCGCTGCTTCTAATTTAGTGAGTAAAATACTTTATGGTTGGATGTGGATAATGTGAAACTGATTATTTTCCTTTTTTTCGGTTGTTATGCATGCTAACCGCACAACAGATCAACT
Organism: Ectobius pallidus; assembly: GCA_964059195.1. Classification (NCBI taxonomy): domain Eukaryota; kingdom Metazoa; phylum Arthropoda; class Insecta; order Blattodea; family Ectobiidae; genus Ectobius; species Ectobius pallidus. The sequence goes on along the minus strand of CAXKWD010000008.1, from coordinate 7,216,624 downwards.
AGGGACGAAAACTTCCCCTTTTCTAGAAACATAAATAATACGTGTTTCTGGCAGGCTTGACAAAATATTACTTTGCCATCTGTCGAGAAATTCAGGTCGTCGCCAATCCTCTGCCGTACTAAACTCGATTTCATTTGTTTCGGCATAATTAACACGTTTTCTTAAAACTCACAGTGTGACCACTATGAATAACAGGGCAGTACTAAAGACAAACAAAAAAACAAGCGCTTCAAAACACAGAAATTTATATCCTTGTTCATACACGGCAACAATGGTTGTTCGTACGAATATGTTAAAAGGAATACGCCGGTACTCTTTTCCTCTCTTGATACTGTCCATCCTAGACGACAATGGGTGGAATGAAACGCTGGTGGTATTAATTTCTACCCGACAAAAATTATTCTCTCGCCGCAAAATATTGATTTCTTAACTGCCAAACAAAAAAAAAAAAAAAAAAAAAAAGGAGCCTAAATTAAATATTTTTCGTTTTATATTCCGTTTAGGTATATTTAGGTTTTTATACCCCATTTAGGTATTTTTAGGTGCCACAGAATTAATGTGGGTGAATCCTATGGACATGATTCGAAAAAGTGTATGAGAGCTTTTTGTTTTGGAAGTAAGGGAAAAAATAGGTAAAAACCTAAGAATCCGGTCCCTAGTTATTATATGACTAGTTAGGTTAAAGAGTGATCGTAGTAAAGAAGACTAGGGGCGCCAAATTTTGAAAAAAAATATTAGGGTGGGCTCAAAAGATTTTAAATTTTCCATACTCTCGCCCCTTATTTAGGTTCATGACATGGCCTATTGATATGACTTTGGATAAATGTAGAACTGCTGTTTGTAATAACACATTTGCAGTGTAATAACACATTGTAATAACAATCACACTTGCAGGAAAGTTTTGTGTTGTATTTAACGGTAATTCTTTATAAAGTTTTGTGAGGGACTTTACCAATTTACTTTCTTACTATGTCTTCCAATAATATATCTTTACGTGATCTGCTCTAACTTCTAGTAACTATCGTAACAGTGACCTAGTTACTCAGTGAAGCAAATCCACCTGTCACCACATACCAAAGTACGGCACGCGCACTTGACATTCCACAGCTACTATTAATGCACCACATCTACAGGGTGTTCTCGAACTTCTTCATTATAATTTAACTATTATAAAAAAACTCTCTTTTATTGGTAGAACATTTGATATAGGGCGCCATCTACCAATTCCTCTTCTAATTCTCATCCTAATTACCAATATTAATTTCTCTCTTGACTATATGTTTTTTTTTCTAAGTCCCACCACAAAATATTTATTGCATATACAAGGCTATATATACAAGTACCACGGCGTAGCCTTTAAACAGTGGAGAAGGGCAGGATTCTTTCTATTTAAAGGAAGTTAGTATTTTTAATTCACCCTCTAAATAACAAACCACGTTAACTATGATTTTTCAACAATTAACAATAATATTTTATTTAACAAAAATCAGATTATTCAGTAACAATTTTACAACTTCCCTTTTTAAATTACCCTCATCTCAAGTTTATACACACAACATATTTATTTCAATTATAACTATTTCTTTACCATTATTATCTCAAATCAACATTTATCAGATGTAACCCTAAAATAAATTTCTGACTCTTAATAAGGTTTTAATTCCAATATTATACTGTTTTCTTACTTTCCCCATTAACTAACGTAATTTCTGAATCTATTTTTCAGGTCACTTTTGAATTCTACAATCAAATACTTCTTTCATCAACTTCAAAAAAAATCCAAAACCATCAAAACTCTGACAACAAGGAAATTGTATCAAACTCTACCCTGTACATACTCCTCTTAATAAATGTTCATCTTACAATACATTTTATTTTCCTTTATTTCACTACACTAACATGTCCTTGTCTGTCCCGTCAGAGAAGAAGAAGTTTTTAAAGATAGATAGGAAAGACAGTCTCATGAAGAAAGAAATAGAAGTTTAGGCCTATACCTACAGAGTGACTGTGGCGATAGACCACCGATACAGGGGTGTCGTCTAGATCTTGAGTTACAAACAATCTGACTCCTCCTCTGTAACCGGGGAAATAATAACGGGCCGCAAACAAAAATACAATTTTGAAAATCGATGTCAGAGGTCCCTGACACTCTCTCCTAGAGGCACGTGGGGCCGTTGTTCGCCTCCAACACCGACGCCTTTCACAATTTCTCCTAAATTTCTTTCTTTATATATATTTCACTAATATAGGCCTTGCCTACTACTAGATTTTATTCTTTTAATTTTTCTTTCTCAACATTCACATTACCTTGTAGTAGTTATTTTATTCGAAATCTTAGGAGCTCCTGTCACCCAAGAATCCATCTACTAACAATCCTTCTTACTTACTCTATGTATTCATCATCACTTCTACAAGAATTATTAACTTCTTTTCTTTCTTTCTTTTTCTTTTCTTTTAACCTTTCCTTTATAGCAAAAACTTCCCGTTTAATGCTTCAAATCTTCTTCTAACTTTTATTCACTATCCCCCTTTTTTAACCATTTTTCACTTTACAAAAATTTACTTTTAATTCATCTAACTTCAATTTAGAATTGTATTTTCCTAAGCCCCTAGGCTTCTAGACTTTCTTCTACTTTTTCCAAGTTCACTACTCTACCCAATTTTTCTTCAACTACTTTAACTCTTTTCTCTGTTAGGTTACAATCTTAACCCCAATCAATTTACTTTCACTTCTATATTTAGATGCAATGGTCCTATATGATCTCTAACAATAGGAGTACAACACTTTCTCAGTCTCCCTTATTCTAACGCTTTGATAAGGCGCAAAGCACCGCACACATAAATTAATTAATAGCCATTTTTAACTTTACATTAGATATTACAATAAATTTGGAAGTATGACACTTATTCTATCTCCCAGTCCTTTACTTAAGATAAGGCGCCTAAGCTCGCCGACTATCTTAATTTATGCTACCCTAACATTTCTTTCCATTACAACTTCTCCACGTTACTTAGTTTCAATCTGTGTCCATTTATGTTTCTGAATTTCCTGTGAATTCCAATATGAAACTACTTGACCCCACCTAAGTAACTTATCTTTATTTACTCCCTCTCTACTTCTTTCTTATTATCCTCTTCTAACCTAACTCTGAACTTGAACTACAGAACAGATCATCGTTACTTTCACGACCAACCAACTACTTTTCTTTTTCCTCTACTCTATCTCTTATTGAACTACTTTTGTTCTGTTAGGAATCTATTGATCACACATTAAGTAGAAACTACAAAAATGTGAATATCAATTTATCTTTTCAAAAACTGACTAAGCGTCTGATAATACTAGTTTTTAGTATACTCAACAGGACGTAGACTACTGTTGGTCTTCACTCTTCCCTCCAATGTCCATTTCTTTGTAGGATACCATTCGTCATCCAAGTCTCCCTTAGACTCGGCCCATATTCTCCTTCGCAGCGGTTGTCCGTTGTCGGCAGCCACGACATAATCCAGACACGTTTAGACTCATTCCAACCATAGCTATTTCCATATAGCCATCCATCGGTGATTCCAATTTTTCTCTTCTCGTCGGCTCGCTGATGCTTATGTTCCACCGACCCATTTCTACTGCCTGGCGGCGTGCATACAGCACCCACCCGACGGGCTAGGCCCGCCAGACGCGGCGACCTCCCTCTTCGTCGGCTGTCTGTTGCTTACTCTTCTGCTGACTAACTCTTACTCCTCTCTCCTCACTACTCTGTGTCCGTTACTTCTCTCTCAGGGGTAACGGTCGTCTCTCTCCATTTCCGGCGCCCCGCGCCTGCGCACTTTCCTCTTCCTGCAATTCAAATAAAACTGACACAGTATCGATAGTTCCTAGGATTTCCTTTGTTTATCACTAGTTCCCTCGTGGTCTCGAGCACTGTTTTATACGTAACGTTTTTGCAACGTGACATTCTTCCCTTTCTTACCAAAAAAAAAAATATGTTTGCTGTCTTAAGGGAACATATTTTTTTTCCTTTTATGAACCAACCAATAGGGTCTATACTGGCACAAAGGGCTTAAAATCTTTAGCATGTCACTTCCCTAACTTTTTGCCATACCGGTTCATCAACTCGTAACTGTTTTCACTCATTCTTTTCTTTATAACGTAAGGACCAATAAATGTTTCACTTAAATGCATAACCTTGTGCTGAATTAATAAGTTTATAGTTTCTTCTCAACACTAGATCTCCCAGGCAAAATTTTCACTTCTCTCCTTCGGAGATTATAATAATGACTCTACTTTTTATAAGCAGTTTCTAAATTATGTCTGACCATTAGATTTACCTTTTTTTTTTTTTTTTTTTTTTTTTTTTTTTTTTTTTTTTTTTTTTTTTTTTTTTAACCTATCTAATCTTTCACTCAAATTCTTTGGAAGTTCCTTAACTATAGGCTGATTTTCAATAACATTTAGCCTACTTAAAACTTCAGCCTCCTTCCCAAAATCTAGCATATAAGGAGTGCATCCAGTGGAACTATGTTTAACAGTATTCAAAGCAAACGTAAATTCTTTCAGATAAACAGATAAACATACATTTTGAATGTAACTAGCAAGACCATCGTTTACAATACCCGATTAACTCTTTCTACTGGTTACTTTCCTTAAAGCTTTACAGTCCACACATTTGGTAAAGGTAGCTTAAATTACAACAGTATATTTGTTTCTTTGCTTGGAACGTGGGTATGGTCCCAATAAATCAGTAGCTATAGTAATCCAAGATTTTCTTTCTGATAAGTAGCCATATTAATATATTAACAATTCCACAATGACAAAAAGACTGAAAAGAGAAAAGAGATTAGAAAACAATAGTCAAGTCATCTGTCATAGTCACCTATACTAACCTAGAAAAATATGAACTCCCCTCTTTTTTTTTTTTTAACTCACCCCACGCTATGGGTCAAAACTCTTTTGTTTTTAACACTATCTCGCCCCACGCTATGGGCTATCAAAATCTGTGATTTTACCACAACTCGCCTCACGCTACGGGCGACCAAAATATGTGAAGACTGAACTTCACAAAACTTTAACTGAATAAAGGTTTCTTTTTACTTAACAATTTTAACTAAATTAAGTTGCAACAATTAGCAATACTGTTTTGTTTTAACACTACTTAGCCCTACGATATGGGTCAAAATTACTATCAAAATTACTATCAAAATTATCCTACTATGAAACTATCACAGCCTCACGCTATGGGCTCCAAAATATATGATGACTCGTATTTCAAGTTTCCAATTCTAACTGATTAATGTTTATTTTCTTTTCTTATATCAAGCCCCACGTAATGGGCGACCAAAATATATGTGAGGGACTTATCTTACTTTACCAATTTACTTTCTTACTATGTCTTCCAATAATATATCTTTACGTGATCTGCTCTAACTTCTAGTAACTATCGTAACAGTGACCTAGTTACTCAGTGAAGCAAATCCACCTGTCACCACATACCAAAGTACGGCACGCGCACTTGACATTCCACAGCTACTATTAATGCACCACATCTACAGGGTGTTCTCGAACTTCTTCATTATAATTTAACTATTATAAAAAAACTCTCTTTTATTGGTAGAACATTTGATATAGGGCGCCATCTACCAATTCCTCTTCTAATTCTCATCCTAATTACCAATATTAATTTCTCTCTTGACTATATGTTTTTTTTTCTAAGTCCCACCACAAAATATTTATTGCATATACAAGGCTATATATACAAGTACCACGGCGTAGCCTTTAAACAGTGGAGAAGGGCAGGATTCTTTCTATTTAAAGGAAGTTAGTATTTTTAATTCACCCTCTAAATAACAAACCACGTTAACTATGATTTTTCAACAATTAACAATAATATTTTATTTAACAAAAATCAGATTATTCAGTAACAATTTTACAACTTCCCTTTTTAAATTACCCTCATCTCAAGTTTATACACACAACATATTTATTTCAATTATAACTATTTCTTTACCATTATTATCTCAAATCAACATTTATCAGATGTAACCCTAAAATAAATTTCTGACTCTTAATAAGGTTTTAATTCCAATATTATACTGTTTTCTTACTTTCCCCATTAACTAACGTAATTTCTGAATCTATTTTTCAGGTCACTTTTGAATTCTACAATCAAATACTTCTTTCATCAACTTCAAAAAAAATCCAAAACCATCAAAACTCTGACAACAAGGAAATTGTATCAAACTCTACCCTGTACATACTCCTCTTAATAAATGTTCATCTTACAATACATTTTATTTTCCTTTATTTCACTACACTAACATGTCCTTGTCTGTCCCGTCAGAGAAGAAGAAGTTTTTAAAGATAGATAGGAAAGACAGTCTCATGAAGAAAGAAATAGAAGTTTAGGCCTATACCTACAGAGTGACTGTGGCGATAGACCACCGATACAGGGGTGTCGTCTAGATCTTGAGTTACAAACAATCTGACTCCTCCTCTGTAACCGGGGAAATAATAACGGGCCGCAAACAAAAATACAATTTTGAAAATCGATGTCAGAGGTCCCTGACACTCTCTCCTAGAGGCACGTGGGGCCGTTGTTCGCCTCCAACACCGACGCCTTTCACAATTTCTCCTAAATTTCTTTCTTTATATATATTTCACTAATATAGGCCTTGCCTACTACTAGATTTTATTCTTTTAATTTTTCTTTCTCAACATTCACATTACCTTGTAGTAGTTATTTTATTCGAAATCTTAGGAGCTCCTGTCACCCAAGAATCCATCTACTAACAATCCTTCTTACTTACTCTATGTATTCATCATCACTTCTACAAGAATTATTAACTTCTTTTCTTTCTTTCTTTTTCTTTTCTTTTAACCTTTCCTTTATAGCAAAAACTTCCCGTTTAATGCTTCAAATCTTCTTCTAACTTTTATTCACTATCCCCCTTTTTTAACCATTTTTCACTTTACAAAAATTTACTTTTAATTCATCTAACTTCAATTTAGAATTGTATTTTCCTAAGCCCCTAGGCTTCTAGACTTTCTTCTACTTTTTCCAAGTTCACTACTCTACCCAATTTTTCTTCAACTACTTTAACTCTTTTCTCTGTTAGGTTACAATCTTAACCCCAATCAATTTACTTTCACTTCTATATTTAGATGCAATGGTCCTATATGATCTCTAACAATAGGAGTACAACACTTTCTCAGTCTCCCTTATTCTAACGCTTTGATAAGGCGCAAAGCACCGCACACATAAATTAATTAATAGCCATTTTTAACTTTACATTAGATATTACAATAAATTTGGAAGTATGACACTTATTCTATCTCCCAGTCCTTTACTTAAGATAAGGCGCCTAAGCTCGCCGACTATCTTAATTTATGCTACCCTAACATTTCTTTCCATTACAACTTCTCCACGTTACTTAGTTTCAATCTGTGTCCATTTATGTTTCTGAATTTCCTGTGAATTCCAATATGAAACTACTTGACCCCACCTAAGTAACTTATCTTTATTTACTCCCTCTCTACTTCTTTCTTATTATCCTCTTCTAACCTAACTCTGAACTTGAACTACAGAACAGATCATCGTTACTTTCACGACCAACCAACTACTTTTCTTTTTCCTCTACTCTATCTCTTATTGAACTACTTTTGTTCTGTTAGGAATCTATTGATCACACATTAAGTAGAAACTACAAAAATGTGAATATCAATTTATCTTTTCAAAAACTGACTAAGCGTCTGATAATACTAGTTTTTAGTATACTCAACAGGACGTAGACTACTGTTGGTCTTCACTCTTCCCTCCAATGTCCATTTCTTTGTAGGATACCATTCGTCATCCAAGTCTCCCTTAGACTCGGCCCATATTCTCCTTCGCAGCGGTTGTCCGTTGTCGGCAGCCACGACATAATCCAGACACGTTTAGACTCATTCCAACCATAGCTATTTCCATATAGCCATCCATCGGTGATTCCAATTTTTCTCTTCTCGTCGGCTCGCTGATGCTTATGTTCCACCGACCCATTTCTACTGCCTGGCGGCGTGCATACAGCACCCACCCGACGGGCTAGGCCCGCCAGACGCGGCGACCTCCCTCTTCGTCGGCTGTCTGTTGCTTACTCTTCTGCTGACTAACTCTTACTCCTCTCTCCTCACTACTCTGTGTCCGTTACTTCTCTCTCAGGGGTAACGGTCGTCTCTCTCCATTTCCGGCGCCCCGCGCCTGCGCACTTTCCTCTTCCTGCAATTCAAATAAAACTGACACAGTATCGATAGTTCCTAGGATTTCCTTTGTTTATCACTAGTTCCCTCGTGGTCTCGAGCACTGTTTTATACGTAACGTTTTTGCAACGTGACAGTTTATAATATTACATAAACATTTTTACTTCCTCTGCCTGTACGATAGCTATTGTAATTACAGGAAGTATTGAATTCCATCCTGAAATTCGAAGTAGAGAGAAATAATCTACGAATATACTTACCTTACCATAGACTGTCTAAATCGCTATCCAGCTTTGATGTGACAGGTGTATGATTATGTAACAACCTTCCTATTGAACTATTGCAATTGTCTGCTAATAAATTTAAAAAATGTCTACATATGTGGTTGGTATCTACACCATATTACAACAGTCAAGGATTCCTAAATGACAAGATCAATCTTTCTAATGTTGTTGGTAATTTGTGAGGAGAAACTTGTATACCGGTATGTAAATTTCTAAGTGATGCTGGTATATGTTATTATGGTATGTACAGTACAATTCCTTAACTGTCTCTGTTACCTGGCTTATAATTTTAAAATTTATGTTTTCTTGTATCTCTTGGCTTTGTCTATAGTTTTGTAAGCTCAATAGTAATAAAATATTATTATTAGCATAAATACACGTTTTGAGGTCCTCTGAATCCAAAAATGCTATTTTCAGAAACAAATTTGTGTGTGCCTCTGAAGCGCCTAGCTTTAGAACGAAAAAATCGTAAAAAAACACAATTTTTTAATTAAGTGGAAGGAAAGGAAATAGACATTAAATCCATGTCTGGGATATTAATACAAGTGGTAGCTCAATGGTAGAGCATCGGCGCGTTAAGCCGAAGATCCGTGTTCAAATCCCGGTTATGACATAAAATTTTTCAAGCTGATTCTTACTTGTATTTCCTTTCCTTCCACTTAATTAATAGTATATAAAATAATAACTAGGCTTCAAAGTACCTACAAGGGTAGGACGCCATTTGGATGTGTGTTCTCGACGGAGAGAAACCTCCCGTGGTTTGCCTTGTCTTCTGAATCAGTTGAGGAATTTGGTGTCAGACTGGCATGTTGTCATGGTAGCTCAATGGTAGAGCATCGGCGCGTTAAGCTGAAGATCCGTGTTCAAATCCCGGTTATGACATAAAATTTTTCAAGCTGATTCTTACTTGTACAATTTTTTATATTGGTTTGGTATCTTTTGGGGACACGAAGATTGGCGACGACTTTCTTACTTTTAAAGTTACTTTAAATGAAGAAAATTTAGTTAAACGGCTTTGACGATTTTGTACAATTTGTGTACATACATGATGTGCTTATACTAAGAGCAAACACTTTTATTTGAAACCTTTTTTTGCAAAAATTCTCTGTTGCTGAAGGCATGAAGAAAATATTGAATTGAATTGTAAAAACTCAGTCTTGCCTGCTTTGCACCAGATTGAAACAACTGAATATGTATTGCTTGCAATAAGGCCTCATATTTTATATCAGAAGTGTGTATTGCCCATGCTTCGGTTACATAAAGGTACATTAGATTCTATTTGGGTTGAGTATCCTTCGGGGATGCGATGTGATGTGGTAACTACTTTCTATTTATTTTTACAACCAATTTACATAAAGAGAATGTCATTTCTTATGATTGTCTAAAAAAGAAAACAAACTAACAATTTTGTTTCAATTCCAACCCGAATACCATATTATGCATATGTATTATACTAATTAATATAGGAAGTTACGTTTCATATCAATATTTTAAATCACGGAATAAACACGGAAATTGTTTAAACAGGTTAGCCACGAAAATAGCAATACATAACGAAGTTAGCCAATAGAACAACAAATCTCAGTCCACTCCAAGAACTTTCCATGTAAACAGGGAATGTATTGAATTGGGATCGGATTCAGATAGTTTTCAATCCCGCATGTAAACTTGGTATATGTATGCAGAAAGAAACGTCCTATTTACGTGATTACGTGATAACCTTAAAATAAGATTCACCCTGTACAGTCGGTCAAATAAAAAACGTCGGGACTCGTATGCAGTTAAAATTGAAGTTTTAACGCATTAGTTCACAAGTTTCCTATAAAAAACACAAAATACAGGTCATTTTCGGAACATATGAGGCCATGCGGCAGGAGGGAAAATATGAACAAGGAGGGAAAAAATGAACAACGCGGAAAGCGCAATACACGATATTCAACTTAATGCATTTTCATAATTCATTTTGCTTTGTGTCATCGCCACATACAAATGCTAACGTGAGAGAAAGTGTAGTTAGGGCTGTAATTGACTTGCATTTTTCGGTCTCTGAAGCAGCGAGAAGGTTCCATATTTTTGAAGAGCAGCTCAGAGGTGGGAATTTTACTATAATGCGACCGGAAGTTTTCATAGCAAACGTTGATCTGGCCGGACGCGTATTTCGATACTAAGATTGGTTGCAGAAGTTGAGCGTAAGTAATTGATTTTGCACTAGAAGTACCGGTATTATAAAATAAAATCTTAAAAAAATGCTCCTTGAATAAACATATTCCTCGCGAATCTATTAATTATTAATATTATAAAAATTTGCAACCAAAAATATGGCGGATTTGAGGCATATAGCCACAGCCTTCTATACATGTTTGTTTAGGAACAAAACTGACTAAATAATCAAGAAAATACATGGATAGACAAGAGGCGTGTGTGAACCTAACCTTAAGTCTTCCTGTACATGCGCATATGCTCGTTCGTGATACTTAATCAAATACCGCCCGACGTTTTTTATTTGACCGACTGTACATCACAATCTGAATATTAGGTTCACGCTTTCTTTGTAGACCCTTGTCTCTGAATATTCTTAAGGTTAGTACTCCAATTTCTTGCTTGTGAGATCAGTGCATGCTTCCCATCTGGTAGTGTTTAATGAGAAAAAGTCTAAGTTTAAGTTCTGCATTGATCATAATTTAAGGACTCAGATGAAAAGTGAAAATTGAATAAGTACTCTCATATGTGTGAAGAGCTTCACAATAATTTTCAAACCATCTCTTGTTACTTACCTCCTACCTCTGAATCCTACAATCGTCTAACATAGGCAACTAATTTCTTTCCACACAAAGTTGATGCTTAATCGGTTAAATTACTTTTTAGAAAAAAACTGACATGGCACATTGATAACACTTTGTTTACCTTAGCACACGTTTTCTCGCTTCTCATTCTGTCACGGAGTAATTGGCAGCGTTACGTGAATGTGCATCGAGTTGGTCCAACCTCACGTAAAACTGAATTGTTCGTAAGCAAAAATAAAAAAGTCAACCATATTGAAGACATGTTGAAGACATGAAGCTTATAACTACGACGCAGACGATTTATAAGAAAAGATTTCATATTAATGTCGATTTGCCTAACATACACAAAACCACTAGGCTACAGCAGTTTCTGAGAAAATCGTAAATCATATGGAACAGTAGTAAGAGTAAGTCAAATCCCGGATCATATGAAATAGTAGTAAGAGTAAGCTAAGTCCTGAATTATATGAAATAGTAGTAAGAGTAAGCTAAGTCCAAAATCATATGAAACAGTAGTAATAGTAAGCTAAGTCCCGAATCATATGAAATAGTAGTAAGAGTAAGCTAAGTCCTGAATCATATGAAATAGTAGTAAGAGTAAGCTAAGTCCTGAATCATATGAAATAGTAGTAAGAGTAAGCTAAGTCCTGAATCATATGAAATAGTAGTAAGAGTAAGCTAAGTCCTCGAAATGGTTCCTGTCACATCACCAGGCTTTAAAATAAATTGTAACTTTCTCCATGACATGAAATGAAAAATGTTTCACTTTTAGTAATTCACATGAACTAAACTCTAATTAGAAGTAAAAAATCCCCTGTCGTGTTATGTATTCTGTTGTAATCATATAAGATTGTTATGCCTAATAAATGCACGAAAATTGAAATTAATGAACTAACAACTTGACAGTGTTTTCTGAGTCTTCCCTTTGTAGCTGGGCCCGGAAAACTCTGACAGAAGAAAGCAGCAATAGGTAGGGCTAGCAAGCATCTAGGGGACCTGGTCATTGGTGGTGGAACTTGATAACCCTAAGAGCCCTTCAATTATTACGTAAGCATATTTTTAGTCATTTTGTATCCCCTCCACCCTTGTAAGAAAAAATAAGCAAATACTAATTCCCCCTTTTGCGTACGTAAGATTTTATAACATTTTTTACGTCAATACTATTTGACAGGAAAACAGTTACCACTAAATTACATTATTAATCCTACAAATTTATATAGATGGGCATATAAAGACCACAGAACGCTGTTTTCCCATCATTCTTTCCTTGCTTGTTGTTGCACTGTAATAATTACTTCGTCGTCTAAAGCTTACGTAAGAATTGTCGTGACCCCTCTCACCCCCTTGTCAGAAAAAATAAGAAGACCCTGGATCCCTCTCCTCCCTTACTGTCTACATAGAGTAGGATTACCTCAACAAAGTCTCTGGGTTTTTACGTATATACCTTAGGAGCGAGTCTCACCACTCGTAGAGTTCCTGGCTAGGGGAGGTAGCTGCACCCTGATTGGCTATCCCACTCCACGTGTTGTCTGTCTCTCTCTCTGCGGCATTATCCCTCCACTCAACTATTACAGTATTTTCTACCACTGGCAACATGCAGCATGATCTTTACTCTCTGCCTAGCAGTAGCTCACTGATCTTACGCGCAGCGAATCCGCGCATCTTTGTAACGAGACGTAACTAGAAGCTCGCTGGCTGGGTTAGTCTTCAAGGCCAGAGACGTTGTGGGAGTAATCCTACTCTAATGCTTGAACGACCCTAAGAGAGGTGCTGTAGTTCCAAATTTTCCCCAGTCCGGGGAAATATTAGTGAAAGTCATATATTTTAACTGGATTTTTGGACTGCATAGAAGCAATTAATATTAATAACATTAATTAAATTGTACGAAAAATGCAAAATATTTTCTGATTTTTAAATGAGGCAGTAGCAATGTACTTGCATCCATAATTTGGCAAAAAATAGTGTGGAAACTATACCATTTTGATTCGAAATAAAATCGTCATGATTTGACTCTGGCTATGTAATAAAGAAGAAACTACACCACTTATTTTGATGGGTCACCAGAACCTTTCTTCACAGACTACTTCTCTAGTCAATGGCAGCATTGTCAATTGTGAAGGACTCAAACAAATGCATGTATAAATAAAACACGGCCAAAACAGAAGATATTAGTAATAAAATAGAAGGTTGGCGCTAAGGTTAGGATGGAGGTATATGGCGTATATCTTTAAATAAAATCTTTGCAAAATCTTAATATACAAGTGAAAATACTGTGAAAAAAACTTTCTTGCTTCATCTAATGAAATGACCTAAAAAGTGGAAAATATGACTGCAAATATGACCTTAAAATTGACTAAATATGATCCAGAAATCCTAAATATGACCTAATAAAATAATATATTTTCACAAAATAAATGTTCTAGTTTAAAGCTTTTTAAAGATACTAAATTCTTTCATCACATGATTCCAATCGGATAATCACTTTTTAACAATTTTGGTGACTTACAGTTTTACTTGTAATGTACTTCTACTTTTAAAGAATTTTCTCCTGTTTGCTGGCTTCATCAGTTCCAAATACAATTTATAGACCTTGCGTGTCCCCATAAAATATGAAAAATTGCATTAATTTTAAAATTTAAGTTACCTATTAGTTTGACATAGACATTAAATTAATGAAATAAATTTCAAATTTAACTCGACCATGTAGTACAGTCGGTCAAATAAAAAACGTCGGGACTCGTATGCAGTTAAAATTAAAGTTTTCACGCATTAGTTCACAAGTTTCCTATAAAAACATTAAATACAGGCCATTCTCGGAACATATGAGGCCATGCGACAGGAGGGAAAAAATGAAGAACTAAGGGAAAAAATTGAACAACGCCAAAACCGCAACACACGATATTCGACTTAATGTATTGTCATAATTCATTTTGCTTTGTGTCATCGCCACATACAAATGCTAAAGTGAGAGAAAGTGTAGTTAGGGCTGTAATTAACCTGCATTTTTCGGCCTCTGAAGCAGCGAGAACGTTCCATATTTATGAAAGAGCAGCTAGGATGTGGGAACTTCACTATAATGCGACCGGAAGTTTTCACAGGGATCTGGCCGGCCGCGTATTTCGATGCTAGATGGTTGCAAAAGTTGAACGTAAGTTATTGATTTTGCACTACAAATACCGGTGATATAAAATAAAATCTTTAAAAAATGCTCCTTGAATAATCATATTCCTTGCGAATTTATCAATTATTAATATTATAAGAATTTGCAACCAAGAATATGGCGGATTTGAGGCATATAGCCACAGCCTTCTATACATGTTTGTTTTGGAACAAAACTGACTAAATAATCAAGAAAATACATGGATAGACAAGAGGCGTGTGTGAACCTAACCTTAAGTCTTCCTGTACATGCGCATATGCTCGTTCGTGATACTTAATCAAATACCGCCCGACGTTTTTTATTTGACCGACTGTACATACACTGTATAATTGTGCTCCTTTGCCAAATTAGGGCTATAACTGAAATATGACGTTAAATTACAAATATGGCTAAAATATGACCAAGACCACAAAAAAATACCAAAATATGACTTTATATGCAAAATAAAAACGGACCGATTAGGATAACAAGCGTGCAATTTGTTTTTAATTTGTGTTTGCGGAGAGAACGGAGGCCAGGATAAAAATATGACATGTCATAAACATCTGAACCCTAGTAATGATTAGACCTGGGATTTTAGGACAAATACCTATTTTGTTCCTTATGAAATAACATGAAAATATTTAAATATGTGGACGTTTCATGATAAATCACTTACATTTATAGAGTTTTTTTTATGGTGCCCTAAAATGCCTATTTGAACCTTTAGAGCCTGTTTTACTATTTTAATGCCTAAAATGCCTATTTTGTAAATTTAAAATAAAATTCAACTTCTGCAATTTTTACAATCTTATAATGGACATCCATCAATGAAAAGCAGAACAGCAGAGGTGGGTTTTTAACAGAAAATTGATTATTCCAAACAATTGTCGCTAAAGGAATGCTGACAGACGGGGGAGGGGTAGGATTAAGGGGAAAGGACTACTGTGTCAAGTTACCAGTGAAAGAACATCTGTTTAATTGAATATAGTTCGGGATGCCTAATTTTGCAATTAATTCTGTTAAGAATAGATATTCCACGTTTCTTGCAGTAAAAAAAAGCCCGTGTTACAGTTTAAGTGTGTATTGTAATATTTTAAAGTATATTTTCTATCGATCTATTTACACATTTATAAAGCACATTTTAAATGCCTATTTTCTTTTTAACAGCCTATTTACTTGTTTTAAAAGCCTATTTTAGGTGCCTTAAACTAACTTTTTTAGAGCCTAAAATCCCAGGTCTAGTAATGATGTACGGCATCGCATCTGAAAACATGTTGAGCTCCATTTAATTGCTTTTCATATATTTTATCACGTGCCGATGTTACCAACAAAATTACAGCAGGCCTACCACTCTAAAGAGATAACAACTAAAAAGCAGGAAGTCCTTTGGACATCTAACTTACTGTTTGTTCAATGAATCCCCTCTTCGGATTCCTAGGGTCAGAGGAGTCTCATTAGAGGACATTGTTTATTGTACGCTGAAGACGGGTGTATTACCTAGTTACAAATGAACAAGAGACCTGCTTGCCTCATTACACACGTCACTGACCACAGTAATGGATACCTGGAGGGATGCATTGAGTATCACATGTCCAATTATACTCTCTCTCTGTTACCCTTTCCCTGGGGTGGTTCCTTTTATCTGCGCATCTTGGACGGTAATCAACCGTTATTAATGGCTAATGGTTATTTGAAACAATCTGATAAGTATCACAGAGTTCTTCGGTTTGCAATTAGCAATTTTTTTAAGCTAGAAACAGTACTTTGAATATGGTCCATACGCCATGAATATTTGTGGAACTAATGCGGATATATATTATATACTAGCATGTGCCCGCGGCTTCGCCCGCGATAATTATTTCAAAAATAAAAAATAAAAAATTAATAGCATAATAGTTAAAAAATTATATTTATTAACACCTAAACCACGTGGACTACTTACCACGATTAGATAGCGTCGCCTGGCAAAAGCGATCTCAGATTCGAGTTCCTTGACCCAGAAAATCCCTGTATAGTGAGTTTCGTCCAAACCGAACAATGTTTAATCATATTTAGGTCTATGTTGATTATCCCTCTTCCGTGTAGGTGAAGATTTCATATGTCTACGGGCCTTGACATTCTAAACAAATAAACCAGCGTGGGCTTACAACTTTCAAGTGATCGCGATGCTTTTATTTCCACGGTATGACAAAAATAGCCAAAGCCAAATGCAATTGATTTGACATTGAAATGTATTACTGAAATCTGATGCTTCGACAGCGCTAAAATCACGCTCTCTGCCAGTTTTTCACTCATAACTCGCGATCGAAAGCTAAAATTAAAAATCCGGCTTCGAGGTGCATTCGCCCACCTTTCAGTCCCTCTATGTTTAAAATTTCAGATCTCTGCGTTCAGTAGACTTCGCTGGGCATCGCGGACAGACAGACAAACACGTCATTTTATTATTATACTAGCATGTGCCCGCGGCTTCGCCCGCGATAATTATTTCAAAAATTAAAAATTAAGAGCATAATAGTTAAATCATTACATTTATTAACACCTAAATCACGTGGACTACATACCACGATTAGATAGCGTCGCCTGGTAAAAGCGACCTCAGATTCGAGTTCCTTGGCCCAGAATACCCCTGCACAGTGAGTTCCGTCCAAATCGAACAATGTTTGACCATATTTAGGCCTATATTGATTATCCCTCTTCCGTGTAGGTTGAAAATTTCATGTCTTCGGGCCTTGATATTCTAAACAAATTACAAAATCAAGCGATCGCCCGCGATAATTATTTCAAGAATTAAACATTAAGAGCATAATAGTTAAATCATTATATTTATTAACACCTAAATCACGTGAATTACATACCACGGTTAGGTATCGTCGCCTGGTAAAAGCGATCTCAGATTCGAGTTCCTTGGCCCAGAAAATCCCTGTATAGTGAGTTTCGTCCAAATCGAACGATGCTTAACCATATTTAGGTCAATGTTGATTATCCCTCTTCCGTGTAGGTTGAAAATTTCATATGTCTACGGGCCTTGACATTCTAAACAAATGAATCGACCAGCCTGGGCTTACAACATTCAAGCGATCGCGATGCTTTTATTTCCACGGTATGACAAAAATAGCCAAAGCCCACTGCAATTGATTTGACATTGAAATGTATTACTGAAATCTGATGCTTCGACAGCGCTAAAATCACGTTTTCTGCCAGTTTTTCACTCATAACTCGCGAACGAAAGCTAAAATTAAAAGTTCGGCTTCGAGTTGCATTCGCCCACCTTTCAGTCCATCTATCTTTAAAATTTCTTTAAAATTTCTACTGCGTTCAGTAGATTTCGATGGGCATCGTGGACAGACAGACAAACGGCATGTGCCCGCATGTGCCCGCGGCTTCCCCCGCGATAATTATTTCAAATTATAATTATTAACACCTAAATCACGTGGAGTGCATTCCACGATTAGGTAGCGTCCCCTGGTAAAAGCGACCTCAGATTCGAGTACCTTGGCCCAGAAAACCACTGTATAGTGAGTTTCGTTCAAATCGAACAGTGTTTGACCATATTTAGAGTTGATTATCCTTCTTCCGTGTAGGTTGAAAATGTCATATGTCTGTGAGCCTTGACACTCTAAACAATTGAATCGTCTAGGATGGACTAACAAAATCAAGCGATCGCGTTGCTTTTATTTCCAAGGTATGAGGTATGATGACAAAAATAGCCAAAGCCATCTGTAAGTGATTTGATATTGAAATTTATTACTGAAGCTGTTGCTTCTAAAACGCAAAAGAATGCACGTTTTCTGCCAGTTTTTCACTCATAACTCACGAACGAAAGCGAAAATTAAAATTCCGGCTTCGAGGTGCACATTCCGACCCTTTAGTCCGCCTATGTATAAAATTTCAGATCTCTGCGTTGAGTAGATTTCGCTGGGCATCGCGGACAGACAGACGGAGGACAGACTTTTCCTTTTATTAATATAGATAAAGATAAAATGTGCCCGCAACTTCCCCCGCGATAATTATTTCAAAACGTAAGTGCATAATAGTTAAATCATTATATTTATTAACGCCTAAATCACGTGGAGTGTATTCCACGATTAGGTAGCGTCCCCTGGTAAAAGCGACCTCAGATTCGAGTTCCTTGGCCCAGAAAACCCCTGTATAGTGAGTTTCGTTCAAATCGAACAATGTTTGACCATATTTAGGGTTGATTATCCTTCTTCCGTGTAGGTTGAAAATGTCATATGTCTGTGGGCCTTGACACTCTAAAGAAATGAATCGTCTAGGATGGACTAACAAAATCAAGCGATCGCGTTGCTTTTATTTTCAAGGTAGGCTATGAGCAGTGGCGCCAACTTTTGAACAAAATTGGGTGGGCTCAAAGATTTTCAAATTTTCACACTCTCGCCCCTTTGATTCATGGAAAGGACTTATATGATAATTCGGATAAATATAGAATTCTGTAAGAAACGACGTCTTTGTTTGTAATAATTAGCAACAATCAATGTAATTCAACTGCCAGAAAAATAATTGTGTAACATGGTTTACAGAAATCCTTTAAAATTAATAATGCTGTTTTTTCAACTTTGTTTTAGGTACCTACTAAATAAAATAATTATATAACACGGCGTGTTCCAAAATGTGTTTCTCCTCACTGGAATAAACTATCTTCTTCGTCTTTCCTTAGACCAGGAGCCTATTCCCTCCAATCACACTATCTTTGGTTTATTGTCCCTTTATGACCTTTTTAATTAATTCATTCTACATGTTCCATCCACTCTTTCTTTTTGACCAGTCGCCAATGTCCACACTTTGTCTTATATCACAATTTTTTGCTTTGTCTATTAATGGCCTTCCTGTGATTTTTTCTCACAAGTATCGTCTAATTTCTAAATCTAGTTTTCTGAGCTCTCCTTAAGTAAGTTATACAGTCTTTAGTACAGCGGTGGCTGTGGAAAACTGCACTGACAGACGTAAAAAATGTAATGAATTGTGGAACGATTTCAAATTATCGTGAGGGAATTGGAACAAGAGAAGATCGTATTAGGCTATATATCCACAATAGTCTGATTTTTCGATTTACAGCGATTCAACAAATACACAGAATTTTTAGTAATAGCAACAAATAATTATGATAATAATACCGGCAAATTATTGGGTGGGCTTTAGCCCCACGGGCCCATATAAGTTGGCGCCACTGGCTATGAGGTATGTTGACAAAAATAGCCAAAGCCATCTGTAAGTGATTTGATATTGAAATTTATTACTGAAACTGATGCTTCTAAAACGCAAAAAAATGCACGTTTTCTGCCAGTTTTTCACTCATAACTCACGAACGGAGGCGAAAATTAAAATTCCGGCTTCGAGGTGCACATTCCGACCCTTTAGTCCGCCTACTTATAAAATTTCAGATCTCTGCGTTGAGTAGATTTCGCTGGGCATCGCGGACAGACAGACGGAAGACAGACAGACGGAGGACAGACACTTCCTTTTATTAATATAGATTAGGTTTATTTCATCTTCATTACATTCAGGGACTTTTGGTTAGATTTCTGCTTTGCCATTCAGTCCCTTGAATTACCAAAATACACATTTTATAACTAGTTCAACATATTACTTAAATACAACAAACACAGGCCTACTTGTTTATATATTATTCACTACTTCATTTGAATTTGCTTTGTCACTTTCTTTGACTTAGGCTAACCATTTCCTTTTAACTGTAAATAAAAATTTCCCCATTCTTTTTAATAAGTCCATAATACGGATATAACAATTGCTATTTATGTATCAAGTATGCAAAATAACGCTTTAGCAAGCGAATCTAGTATTGCGGCCGAGGCGTAATGCGAGGCCGAAATACTGGATGAGTCAACTCAAGTTTTAGGGTACGGTACATGGTGTATAAAATAGTTTACTTATACTAAAAATTCTATAATTTTACTATTAATGAGCTCAGTTTTTCATTCATTTTCAATGATCCTGAGTAAAGAAAGCAAAGATAATGGTGGTTGTATCAGTAGTGCATGTTTACAAACTTGACTTGCTGTGGATTGTTTCTTTTCCAGACATCGTTGAACAGTCAGCCTAAGGAAAACATTTCTTATGCGGGTATTACTAGCAAAACCGTTTCATCGGCGAATGATCCAACTAATAATTTGATTACAAAACTGCTGGACAGAATTGATTCTCTCATGTCTCTTCTCTTTCCACTCATCAATTCCCTGCAGCAAGTGCTTCCAATTCTCATAAACAAAAAATGAATCACAATAAGTCTTTTCAAGTTTGCACATGGAATTGCAGGAGTATTAATAACAAGTATCATGAATTGAAATTGTTTCTTGATTCACACAGTGTCAACATTATACTTCTTACTGAAACAAAATTGGCCTCTAACATACGTTTTGCAATGCCTGGATATGTTATATATATAGAGCAGATCATCCTAGTGATGAGAGGAAAGGTGGCTCAGCTGTTCTCGTTAAAAACCATATAAATCATGATGGACTTCCACCAATAATAGAAAAGGAATTTCAGATTTCTAGAGTGTTGGTTACTTTAAATGGTGTAAAGTATCAAATAGGCTCATTTTATTCAGCACCTGCTAATAAGATGTCTGTAGTAAATTTATGGGACATTGCTCACATTATGGGTCATCATTTTCTTCTTGGAGGAGATTTTAATGCAAAACACCCCCGATGGGGTTCAAATATAATTAATCCAAGAGGCCAAGTACTTATTTATGCAGCCACTCAACTATTTCTGGAATTCTCCTACCCCGTAGAACCTACATTCTACCCGCCTGCAGGTCAGACACCTGATGTACTGGACTTCTTTTTTGGTAAACATATCAATGATATTTGCTCAGTCCCATACGTATATACTCATGAACTCAGTTCAGACCATTATCCAGTATCTATCACTATATCTTCTGATACTGTCTACCAAAACAAATGCAATTCGTTAATTAAATATCCTTTTGATTGGGAATACTATAAAAATACTCTTGATGTAATTACTGATTTAAAAGTTCCCTTAAAATCTCCTCAAGATATTGACAAAGCCGTCAGTATGCTAAGCAGATATATCCATCATGCAGCAAATCTGGCTAGAGCTAAAGTGTATCGCCCAAGAAACATGAAATACATTGCATCACCAAGAATTAGAAAACTCCTACAAGAAAAGATAAGCTGTCGACGATTATGGGAACGCACTAGATACCCTCCTTACAAGACAAACTATAATCGGGCATCAAGAAATTTAAGTCAAGCAATTAAGGAAGAAAGGGATAATGCTACAATGAATCAACTACGTAGCCTTAACGTTCAAGCTGGTTCGCTATGGAAGAAAACTAAATTTATCACCAAAACGTATGAGCGAATTCCACCACTAAAAGTGGGTAATGAGTGGCACAGTACATCGCAAGATAAAGCTGACTTGTTTTCACAAATACTGGAAAGTCAATTTAAAACAAATCCCACTTTAGATCCAGTTTTCGACAGCATGATTAAAAATGAAGTAGATATCCCCCTGCATCGATCCACATCACTCCTAGTCAAGTTCTGAATGCAATTAAAAGAACCTCCCCTAAGAAGACTCCTGGAAACGACTTGATTACTTTATCACTTCTTAAAGCTTTCCCCAGAAAAACTCTCGTGTATTTAACACATATATTTAATGCAATTTTTAGACTAACTTATTTTCCTAAAAAATGGAAATACGCCATTGTTGTTATGATTCCTAAGCCTGACAAACAGAAGAGTGATCCTCACAGCTATCGGCCTATCAGTCTACTTCCTCTATTTTCCAAACTATTTGAACGCCTTCTTTTACCTCATCTTCTGAACTCTCTGGATTCAGTTATTCCGAATACGCAGTTCGGATTCAGGTCTGCACATTCTTGTAGTCAGCAATTACACCGGGTAGTGGACACAATATTAGACACTTATGAAGAGAAGTCTGTGTGTCTTGGATTATTCTTAGACACAGAGAAGGCGTTTGATAAAGTATGGCATGATGGTCTGCTGTACAAAGATAAATCTCGACTGTCAGACACATTATTTAGAATACTGCAATCGTATCTATCTTGTAGAACATTTTCTGTGAAACTCGAAAATTCTCAATCTTCCGTCAAAACCATAACTTCGGGTGTGCCACAAGGGAGCGTTCATGGCCCGCTGTTATATCTTATTTATGTATCTGACTTCCCAGCAGACAATAGCCTGACAATAGCCCAGTTCGCAGATGATGTTGCTGTCTTAAGTAAAGGGTCCTGTGAGACAACTGCTAATCAAATTCAGGAATTTGTAAATCGGATTGATGATTGGTGTGTTAAATGGAAAGTTAAAATGAACCCAAGAAAATCCAAAACTGTTCTCTTCACTTATAAACGGAATGTACATCATCACCCAATTTACTTACAAAATGAAGAAATACCCCAGGCTGATAAAGTAAGATACCTTGGTTTAATTTTAGACAAAAAACTTACATGGAATTCCCACATTACTCAACTAATGCAGAAACTCAGATACAGAATTCATCGGGTTAAACATCTCATCAAAGGATCTTCTTCATAGCAACTTCAATTCAAAAGACTTATTTATATATCTTTAATCCGTCCTGTATGGTCCTTTGGGTGTGCTCTATGGGGATCTGCCTCCAAAACACAAATCAACAGAATTCAGACTCTACAGAACCGGGTTTTACGACTCTTCGCGGATGCACCTTGGTATGTCCGCAATGCTAACCTTCATGCCGATCTGCATTTATCCACAGTGGAAGCTACAGTCCAGTCCTGCTACAAAAGACTTTATAAAACATTCACTAATCATCCAAATGAACTAATTAATGAGATCTCTCATCATCTACCACCTGACCGCCACTTACGTAGACTTAAGAGGAAACGCCACAGCGATTGTTTATGTTAATTCCAGCCTATACCTACTTTACTTGAGGACAATCATTGGATTGCGATCTCTCCTCATGTTCCACTAATGTTAACAAATCACTATATTTATGAGCACAATTGTAATATACATTTGTATAATAAAATTTTCTTATATTAAAAAAAGAAAAAAAAAGACATCGTTGACATAATAATGTTGATTAATTAAACTAAATATATAACACCACCCACATATTCCTTCACATATGCTTAACAAACTAGACCTTGTCTTTCCGTAAGCCCAGCATAATGAAGTGATCTGGAGCTTAACTCAGAAATCGAATAAACAACTGATTTTCTGCATATAATAATTGCAACTATCACTGATTACACAAAAGCATTCTGGAACTTTTACCTTATTTTATTATTATTATTATTATTGTTATTATTATTACTATTATTGAATATGACCGTACATTATTTGTAAGCTACACTTCACTAACTATAAGAAATCAACATATTGGGGGTGTATCTAGCAACACTAACCACTAAATCACAAGATTTAATTTAAACAAAAGTTTGTATATAATCGACTAAACAGTCTGAAAAGCGAATTCTTGTGAACTGTGCTTTGTACTTTCACATTCGGTTGTTCACTTTTGCTCCGTACGTACTCATCTTAGAGCAAGTATAGGTGTTTCATGAAGAGAATCTCGGATTTAAAAAAATGGGTCAAGTAAGATGGGATTATACCATTGTTTAAAATTTATTTTCTTGGTCGACACCGTTTGTGTCATTGAAAGGTGTGCCTGCCCCCTCATAGCTTCAATATATAAACTTCACGATTAGAAAATTGTACAGGATTTATAGGTTATTCATTCATTTCTTATTACTTCTCTGCCCGTACAGAGATACTATAAGAGGAGGATGTATTGTGTTCAACCATTTGGGGATGTGACACGGAGATTGCCGATGACTGTCTTTTAATGCTATATTACGTTAAGAAAATTTCGTTTTTTGAAATTCTCTTGAAAACAGATCTAACGGTTTAAATTTTGTACACAAAAGGTTTATATTAAGAACAAAAACTTATTTTTGAAACATTTTTCATAAAAATTCTCCGAAGGGTCACAGTTTCTAGAAACTCAGCTTTGCATCAGATTGAATGAAACATTGAGCTGAGACTAATACTATATATATGGATTATACAAGATTGGCTGACTTTTTTGGTTACTCAGCGATGGTTGTGTACCGCTACGTAGCTGTGTGACAGTCGACTCCAGTATTAGTCTCAGCTCAATGTTTCATTCAACCTGATGCAAAGCTGAGTTTCTTTGTCCTGACTTAATAACTGTCTGGCTGACTGACAGAGAATCAACGTAGAGTCTAAAGTATAATAGGTAGAGACTTGGTATTTTGACAGTTTCATAATGTAGGCCTAAGTGCTCACTAAGAAAGGATTTTGCAAATGCTTTATTTTAAATGCCAAAAATAAAATGTTTTAGAGGAGACATAATACATTTTTACACAGAATTATCAAATCCAAATCACTGTTCACATGACAACAGTGTATTGTTGGCAATGGTCTCAGGTAGGTTTGGAAATAAATGATACGGGACTTTGACAAATTAGAGAAGCTATCAATATAATTCATTGGTGTAAACACGAAAATAAAGCACAATGTGATGCAGTTACATAACTTTCTCTGCCCTGGACATAGAGAATACCATTTTCTCACTTCACATTTTGATGTAGAATAAGAGTGCCAACGAGCATGCCACGTGAGAAGTCGGTAAAAAATTCTATCCATTGATATTTTGTATTTATAGTTGAGAAATATGGATGTTTATCATAAGCGGCCCTTACACGATCAATAATATTGACAATACAGTATGATATTGACAATAATATTGATCATGTAAGGTGAAAAAAAGAGTATTGACGGTCGATATTGAAGCGATATTGATGAAATCCAGATTTTCTGATCTCGGGGCGTCAATATTTAAAAGTGGAGGAGATATTGTCAATATTATGGAGCATCTTGGGGTGGACGTCAATAATATTGTCAATACTCAGTTGTTGCCGTGCTTTCGTAGGGAACGGAAGTGATCTTTGTGCGGAGTATTATGGATTATACAAGTGACCTTGAGAAAACATCTGAAGATCTTGAAATAAAATAAAATAAAATGAAAAAGCTAGAACGCATGGTCCGATTGCTAAACAAAATGAGCTTCTACAAAGGTATGTTCATATTTAGGAAACTCGATGAACCCTGACAGCACCATACCAACTATCTCAAAAGCTTGGGGAGAAAAACTGCTCACTTTGGATGCGAAGCAGAGACAGTTTGCTGAGAAAGCAATAAATGACATGCTTTTTGAAGCAAGCTTGGGCACTCTCCATTGCAACTCCGTAATGAAGTATGTCAATGTAAAAGCCCTCTAAGTACCACACAACCGGGAACAAGTCGTGGCAACACTTCATCCTTCTCCACATTTATTTGCTCTTCTCCTACTCACAGTGATAATCCACCACAACTAATCAACAACCAACATCAGGATTTATCAGCGGCGACTTTTTTCAACACCTTCTCAGATTGAGGATTTTTAATTTTGATTGCCTTATTTCTTGTTGTATTTTTCTTTGCTGTTTAATCAATACATAATTACTATAATCTTTTGCTCTAAATTATTCAATATGCGTTTCCCTGCTCCTACTGTCATGCTAACTACTTTCATATAGATAGTGAAGAGGTTCTGTACAATGACAGACTGATATACTTAGGTAAGTTGGAAGGTATCTGGAAAATATATTTAAAACACTTGCTTTCATGTAGTCTAGGACATGAACAAGAGTTTTACACGTTTTAATTATAGCTTCGCTGATAGTTGCAGGCGGCAAGATGACAGAGAACTTCAAATCTTCAAAACTTCTTCCTGTAGCTAAGTACCTCAGGGTTGAGGCTAATTTCTCATTACAGGGATGCATTCCCTCATGTTTGTGTTCTGCCTTATGAAGAGTGGTTCCACCATCTGTAATAGTTTTATGAACGTCCTTTCTTTCATTTTGAAATAATCTTCCGCATCTGTCAATCTGATTTCCATCAGCAGCCTCATATGAGATTATTCTTCACGTTTTTTTCAACCACTCTCTCATCCATCGATTTCGCAGAACTCGACGAATACTTCCGATAGCCATAATTATGGCTACACAACCTTTTTTTTTCGATTGCCCATGTTTTCAAAACACAAAACGCCATGAAAATCCACTTGGAAAGACATAATTTCACTTGTCCGAATGGTGGAAACAAACGTACTGAGCACATTTATTGATAAAATTATTGACAATAATATTGACCGTGTAGGGTTTGGCGGTATTGACGGTGGTACCCTCAAGGAGTTAACGTCTGTATTGACAATAACGGTATTGTCAATAATATTGATCGTGTAAGGGCCCCTATAGGCCCTAAGCACGTAAAAGGGGACAAATGGGATGGAACATTTATGTAAAACCTACGTCAATTTTAATAAATATGTTTTATTTTTTATGTAAAATAAGTAATTTAAACAAAACATCTAGCAGTTGAGTAAACAATCGCAGGCACCTGTTAGTAGGCCTATTCTATATTTATTTAGGCCTACTACAATAGGCTTTATGCGGAATCCGGATACTACTTATAATAATAATTTATTTTTTTTTATTGTCATTAGACTATGAACATAGTAATAGACAACGTCAAGTACAAAACATGATAAAAAAGAAATAATACAGAAATCACACCTTGAACAGTAATAACAACACTAATTGCTAGGTATGGCATTACATAATAATAGAGTCAACATTATAAAATTCATTCATATTATAAAAAGGATTCTTTACAAGCCATGAATACATTCTATTTCTAAAGATATTAATTGGTAAGTCTTGATACCTTGGTGGTAATTTGTTAAATAATTTCAACCCTACAATTTGATAACTATTTGTGGATTTGTCAAGTCTATGTTGTGGCAAAGGTATTAACCTATTGTGTCTTGTATCATGAGAGTGAATATTATAACTTCTTTGCAAATCCTGTAGCTTACTCTTTGTGTATAATAAAACTGTTAATATGTAGAGATTTATGACAGTTAATATTTTCAATTGCACAAACAAGGGTTTACAATGAGCTCTGTTCTCCGATCCCAAGATTATTCTTATGGCCCTTTTTTGCAGCAGTAATATGCTGTTAATGTGTTTTGTGTTACCCCATAGTAATAAGCCGTATTGGATTACACTTTGAAAAAACGCAAAATAAGCTGAACGCAGATAGGTGACCGGTACTGTTTGCTTAAGGCTGTGAAGCAGATAAATAACCCTGGATAGCCTACCTGATACGTACTTAGTATGCTGATCCCATGTTAACTTTTGGTCAATAAAAATCCCCAGGAACTTAACACTATCTAGTAACTGCTTTCTAGGTTCATTCCAATCTCTCAAACTGAACTGCAGATATTGAGTTTTATTTGCATTTAACAGAAAGCCATTGGCTCTAAACCATTGCGATGCAACATCTATTGCATTATTTTGTGCTATTTCTAAATTGCTTGTATCTTCATTAACATTTATAAATGTTGTGTCATCCGCAAACAGTACGCTATGAGCACCAACACTGGTAACGTGTGCTGCGAGATCATTTATCATCACCAGAAACAAAAACGGACCAAGGACAGATCCTTGTGGTACTCCTACACTGACTTCAGCTTTACTAGATTTAACTTTATCAGAGGATACAATCTGCTGACGTTTCATGAGATAAGACCTCAAAAGTTCTAGGCAGATGCTACTTATTCCATAGAAAGATAATTTGCCAAGTAATACCTTATGATTAACACAGTCAAACGCTTTGCTCAGGTCACAAAACGTCGCCTGAGCAAAGTGTTTGTTTTCAAAAGCCTGAAGAATTACATTGACAAGATAGTCTACAGCATCTGTGGTGGACTTGTTCTTCCTGAAACCGAACTGTGCACAGGTGAAAAGGTTGTTTTCCTCAAAGTATTTGGATAGCTGTCGATAGATAACCGTTTCGTAGATTTTAGCAAATATCGGAATAATTGAAATGGGTCTATAACTAGAGGGCAAATCATGGTCTCCCTTCTTATATACAGGGACAACTCTAGCTATTTTGAGTTCATTAGGAAGCCAGTCGTACATTGAAATCTCCCCATATTATGATAGGTAAGTAGGCCTTTGTAAGTTACGCTGCTATAGTCGTCACCAGCATTCTCACCAGATACAAGTTATAGGTAGGTTGTATACACAAGTGAATGAGTGTTCCCACATTTTGTCAACAAGCACTTCCTATATCAGAGATAAGGTTTCCATTGTAAACATTGCTACCTTGTTGACCTAGTTATTAGCAAGTTCCTGCTACTGAATCTTGTTTATGACAAAACAGTACATAAGCCCAAGTCTTTGATCAGTAAAGAATTGCCACAACTGAGGAATGAAGAACGAATAAATCAATAGTTTATATGCAGGATTCAGATCGATTTGAATCCGTTTCCTGTATCGAGATCCCCATGTAAACGTTGACTTGCTCCGGAATTAATTTTCGATCCGATCCTCTGCAAAATGAAGGAACGCTTCGGGTTCAGATTGAATTCAATTGTGGCATCCAGTGAGAGAGCGCCAAAAATTTTCAAATTTGAGTTATTGTTTGAGTTATTGGAAGTGTGAAAATTTTAAAATCTTTGAGCCCACTCAATGTTCTTCAAAACTTGGCGCCACTGCATAGTACCTTATATGAAAGATTCCAACATAGTTCTGCAAAAAGTGATCTCATCTCCACGAACAATCAAGTATATATATGAAATCTACAAGACACTACCTTAAAATTTAAAATGATTAGTTTGTGTAATTCCCTAGAACACTAACTCAGACAACATGTAATATTTTGTAAATACTATGTATTCTTTTGGACTAAATACTCTGCGATATACCCTCAGGGTAAAACGCAGGTTGTAAATATGAAGCTAAATAATAATAATAAAAAAAAAAGTACACTCAAAGATAAGGGTCGAATGGAAGAAGCTGGTTGGAATAATGTCAATGGACAGATTAAGACTGTTCGTGTAAAATTGGCTGGAATCCGTCTGCTTAGAAAATCCTCATTGGATCACCAGGAATCGCATGTGATCTGATGGACCTACCTAGTAGGCTACCTACCTACCTACCTACCTACTATATTACTTTCCTGACTCTAGTTGCATCAACACCATAATACAATACATACATTTGGATAAATCTAATCCAATTTCAACTTCAGTATCTTAATATTCTATTCGTTGTTATTATTATTATTATTATTATTATAATTATTAGGCCTATTATTTAATTTCGCTCTGGAATATGCCATTAGGTCTAGAATTAAATGGCGATCACACGACATTGGCTAATGCAGTGATGTTTTTCTCCTAGATGAATATGTAAACGCAATCGAGAGAAAAGTAGAAAGTCTTTTCGATGCCTGTAGGAATGTCGGATTGCAAATTAATAAAGAAAAAACTAAGTATGTGGTCGTGTAACGTCAAAATAATGCGCCATAAGTAATTAGAATAACCAATAAATTGTTCGAACAAGTGGAGAAATTCAAATATCTGGGAGCAATAATTACGTATACAAATAATATTAAGGTAAACGTTAAGTGTAGACTCAAATCAGGAAATGCCTGTTTTTATGCAGTTCAGAAACTCTTATCTTCTCGTCTTGTGCCCAGAAATTTAAAAATAAAAATTTATGAGACAATTATCCTGCCGGTTGTATTATATAGATATGAGACATGGTCGCTTACTCTTCGGGAAGAACATAATCTGAGAGAATTGGAAAACAGGGGGCTTAAGAAAATATTTAGGCCTAAGAGAGATGAAAATGGGGACTGGAAAAAACTGCATAACGACGAGTTTCATAACCTGTACTCTTCACATAATATTTAGAGTAGAAATAATAGGCCTACATATACAAGTTCAGTATTTTATTATTAAATTAATCAAACATTTGACCAAACGGAGCTTAAATAACAAATAGAATTTTACGTTTAAATTTCGGGGAAAGGGATCCGGAGACAATGGACCCCCTTTCCCTACGCCACTGAACAAAGCAGAGAATAATCATTCATTAAAAACAAAGAGGATATCACCTATTTGAAGTAGAAAAGAATATTAAAAGAAATTTGACCAGAGCCAAGAACAAAATTTCTACGTAGAATGAAAAAATTGCCATGTCGAAAGGAGATTAGCAGCTCAGAACAGTTCAAATTCATTAGATAAGAAAGTTAAATCTATCTAAAATCAGAAGATAGGTTTTGATTCAATGCTTAAGAAGTGAAACATTTCTAATATAAAGGATGGAGGTGCTCTGATGAGTTTAATTTAGAAAGTTTGTTATTCAAAATTATGACCCTTAAAGGTTATAAACACTGCCTCAAGCATGAGTTACTTCCTCTCCCTTTAGAAACGCATTTTAGGAGACAGTGTAAAGGATTCAAATGCCCGTATGGTCTAACAAAAAAATGCACTGATGGCTTTCAGATGGTTTTCAACATGAAAATGACGAAAACAAAAGCCTTTGTGAATAATTTGACTAAGAATTAAAAAAAAACTATTCATGACAAACAAAAAACAAGAGTTTGAAAATTTAATAACTTATGTAGTTAGTAATAGTAGACATAATTGTTTCTTTGAGCTATTAACTTATGTTAGTTACACCTACAATTTCCAGAAAGGAGAAACATGAGTCCTGAAATAATCACTGAATGTCATTAAAACTGTAATCTCCCGTAGGATTAGATGAGTTCGAAGAGGTTATTGTACCAAATACATGCGATGACGTCTTTAGATAGAAAAAAAATCGGGTGCGTGGAACGCCACGCGACAGAAGTGAAACTTGGATTTTTTTTTTCAATTTTTAATTTTGTATTATTGGATTTTTTCAATTTTGGATTTTTCGACTTTTTAAATTTTGGATTTATGAACTTTTTAAATTTTGGATTTTTAATTTTTTAATTTTTTAGCTTTGATTTTTTATTTTGGAAAATTTGAATTTGAATTTTAAATTTTTTCAATTTTGGATCTTTGATTTTTAAATTTATAAATTTGGATTTTAAATTTTGGTTTTTAAGATTTTTTTAAATTTTGAATTTTGGATTTTTTAATTTTATATTTTTTTAATTTTGGATTTTTGAATTTTTAATTTTTCGATTTTTATTTCTTAAATTTTGGATTTTTTAATTTTGGATTTTTTAATTTTTGAATTTTGGATTTTTTTAATTTTGGGTTTTTTTTAAATTTTGGATCTTTGAATTTTTTGGGGGGGGATTGTTAGAGTTTTTAAATTTTGGATTTCGGGTTTTAATTTTGGAATTATGCATTTTTTCATTTTGGATTTTTTTTTTTAGTTTCATTGAGTTGATTGTTTTCTGTGCAGTCCGTCACAGCCCCGCTTCTTTCGTGACGATTTTCTAGCCCAGTGTGGGGCCACGCCAGCAAAACTCATATGAGTAAACTGCAAAAACTACAAAACAGAGTATTATACACTATCACTAAACTTCCGCGAGTCACTCCAATCTGGACCCTCCATAAGGAAACTAACATGGACACCATCCAAGAATATATAGCGACAAGCGCGGCGACATTCTACGAAAGTTGCAACGGGCATGAAAATCCCCAAATCGCGGTGCTGGGCCGTTATGACATAACACACGACAAACACAAGAGGCCGAAGTCACTCCTTCCACAGGAGATGATTGAAGCACTAGGACTCTTAACAGAACACACAAGACCTTATATAAGGCGGATAACTGGTAATTCGGACTGGCAATGCTCTGAACACGAGCCAAATAGCAGGGGAAAATTTTTAATTTGGTTCCCCGAGTAGAAATTAATAAGCATTTTGTGTGATTTCAGGAAATGGATCTCTAGACTAGAAGTCACCATGCATTAAGCCTACACTAAATAAAATCTGGTCCTATTGCTAAATCACTAAAGTCAAGCTATTCTGCCAAGGTTTTTTGCGGTTTTCCAAGGCCTCGCAACGAATGTTGGAATAGTTCCCTTGCAAAAGACGGGCCGCAACCCGCATAATAACACCTCCCCAAATTTCAAAATTGTTAAATAAAAGGACCCTTTGACCGCGTAAGATAACATGTTAGAGTAAGAAATTGGATATACAAAATTACAATAGACTGTCTTTTCGGCAACAACAATAGAATGGAACATGCTAGCCACCCCTACTTTACTGCTATGACACCACCTCCAAATCATATTCAAATTATGGGGCAAATGGGCTTTGCCTAGGTACCCATTGCCTACTACATAGTAGTGGGCATAAAAGAGGAAGGAGCCACGTATCAAAAGTACGTTGCAGATATTCTCAATTCGATTCCGATTCCGATTCCGATTCGTAACGCAACTTTGGGTTAGCTCTCGATTTACTCCTAGCGCGCCTAAAGAAGTTTCACTTCAAAAATGTTTGAGATAACTCAAACACGAGTAAGAATCACGTGGTTGGTCAAACGCTTTCGACGCATAATTTTCACATTGTAAATATAAATTATATCTGTTAGAAAACGGCATTCCCTTACGTCGACACAGCTAAAGCACTGTGCACGTTACATTTCATACTGTTTTCATGTTACTTGTAGCCAATGGCGTAACTGGACCACCAATGGCGGATTTATTTTTGAGGCCTCCTCCCCCAACACGGCTATTTCTCAGGTTTTTCTGCGGCTAGCTTTTTTTGTCTTCCTGATCGTCTCCATGGGCTAATGTAATCTGTACGGAAAATTAATAGATTAAGGGAGCAAACTCATGCAGTACTTACTGTATTTATTTATTAAATATAAACAGACATTAGTCCAATAATATTAAGCTATCTGATTAACAAAATACAAATGTGTACATAATTAAAAAGTAATGAAATGAAAAAAAGGTAGGCTAATGTTTAAATATGACAAAACAAGAAAGTTTATGGTAACAAACAACAGTTTTTATTTTAGTCGGAGAGTCAGATAATAAATTTGTAAAATTTGGATTATATTAATTCAGAATATGTAATAGTCACGTTTAAAATTGTATTTTTATAGCTTATACCTCTCGCGGCCGACTCATGAACCTGAAAACCATTTTTTTTTTTTTTGGTAACTCGTCAAATACGCTATTTTTTATTTAATGCAAAAATTCCGATGAGTAAAAAAGAGGTATATTAGGGTGTGGCATCAATGGAGCCCTCCATAGTGAGTGGGGCCCGGGGCGGAACCGTCCCCATCGCCCCGCCCTAGGAACGCTACTGCCTGTATCCGTATTTTCATAATAAGGTGCCCTGCTTAGCGTGTAGTCTTACAGCCTACATCATCTTTACTGACAGAAGCGCCTCACTACGGCGGACAATGTGAACTACAAGAGCGATCACACTTCTCAAATTCTATACGTTATGATATAATTCTGACCAATATCGATGCCCACAGTCCTTGCAATCGATTCGCATCCGCAGATCGATTAGAGTACATGTTATGCAGTGTTGCCAACCTCAAAGAAATTTCTGTAGATTTAGAGAAATCTTGCTTCCTTTAAAGAATCAAAGAATTTCGTTCGAAATCTACAGAAAAAATTAATTTACTGTTTTCCATAGATAATTAATAAAGATAAAGCGGAAATTTGAACAAAAAATAAAGTAGAGAGCGAGAGAGCAGTCTGCAACTATTTAAATGTGCTTTGCTGTACTACCCATGCTATCTTCGGATGTTTATTGCATGCAGTTAAATTGAGGTAAGATTCATATGAATGAAATTATTATTAATTATTATTATTATCGATAAAATATATAATAATTAAAGAAATATGTTTTTTTTTTAATGCATCAAAGAAATTTAAAGAAAATTTATGGAGTTGTCAAAGAGTTTTTAGCTTTTCTGGTTGGCAACACTGAATTGTTATGTAATGGAGGAGAGTGGGTTTCATCGAGGATGTGTCAGTGGAAAGTTGGAAAGGCTTTTAACTTGTTAGAAATACAGAATGTGTCTCAGCTTTGCGTATTCTTTTAGTGCAGTGTTTCAAGTTGTCGTGTGTTAACGTTTGTGTTGATCAGTGGTTCAGTGGACGCACTATTTGATTGGGACAGACTACGCATCAGATGGCTGAGGTAAGCGTACATGGCATACATTGTCTGTAACAGTATAGAGAAAGTATTGGACACTAGTATGATAGGAAATGATCGTAAACCTGGTTGACGTTTCTTTCTTTGCTATTCGGTTTTCATTTTATCTGACGCATGGACGAGGAACTCAGGGTAGGAAGGGGTAGTGTGTGTTGTTTACCTCACTCACTCCATCTACTTGTAGCAAGATTCCTGCCTGTGTGCCTGCTTGCTTGGGCTTGCAGCGGCAACTTCGATGTCAATAGCCACAGTTTTATCACGAATACATACATAACACATAATACACAGTACCATAGCTCTTCCAAAAGTTACGTCATGCAGATTCGTGTACAAATAAAAAAAGCATAATATACACTACAGTAGAAGTCGGAAGAACTGTACAGTGTTTCAAAACAAGGCCTGCTGTGGCAGCTTTTCCGCCTCGCCCTATACATGCTGCTTAGTCTTAATATTAATTTTGGCTTAACATATTCCAAAGCAATTCTGACAAAGTACAATTTAGCAACTCCTCTATCGTCGACGGAGCAATGCATTTGTTTTCAATTTAACCAGGTTGACCAACTATGCTCGTTGCACCAGCACGATGGCCGCTACGGTATGCAAAGAGGTGCAGTGACTTATACGAGTTAGTGGCAGGTTATGTAAGGTTAGGAACAGTGATATTAACGTTAATGACATGTAGACCTAGGTTGGAGACAATTAGGTACTCTTCACCGGATATAGTATTGATAATTAAATCATGGAGGATGAAATGGGCTGGACATGTTCCACGCATGGGCGAGGAATTACATATCTAAAAAATATTGAATGGGAGACCCGAAGGGAAATGTCCACTTGGAAGACCTAGACTTGGATGGGAGGAGAATATTAGGATAGATTTAAGAGAAGTAGGATTTGAGAGGGATGGTTGGAGTCGAGTTAGCTCATAATAAGGATGAATGGCGGACTCAGGTAAGCGCGGCAATGAACCTCTGGGTTCCATATAATAGGCCTAATATCCCTTTAGCTTGCTTAGGAGTTATCTATTGCCATTGAGTAAGTATATAAGTAAATAGGTAAGTAAGTATGTATTATACTGTAGTATGTAGTATCTGAAAGTCAAATTATGTTTTCAAAACACCATCCTACTCATTTGCTGTTAACTTCTGGTCTGTTGCCAAAAATTAGTTTAACATTTATTTATTTATTCTAATGGCAAGTAACAATTAACAATTAACAAAAGTTATACACTTTTTAGTAAACCTCGTGCTTCCCAATATCGGTCATGTTCATTCTGCTTGGTAAGTGTTGAACATATCCTGAGGTGGTCTCTGTCCATAAGTTCCTGTTGGTGGCAAAGATTGCAATGCGGTGGAGATCATGTCCAGTGATAAGGCGGAATGTAGCAACTGTCAGGTATGGACTTCAGATCGTTTTTCCACTGTTTGTGTTGTATCCGGTTGAGGATTTCTTTACTGTGCTGTGTTTTGAAGGCTTGTTTGATAGTTTAACATTTAAATATAAAACAAATTCTACCAACATTACGTTAAAATTAATATTATAATATCCCTGTAATTGCATATCTTAGCTCACATCAGGATAAGCTTGCTTCTGGAATGAAAAACAGAAACTTGACAAAGATATGTGAGATAAAAAAAAATGTTGAAACTAAACTTATAAGCAGGCTTTAAAACTTAGTGCCCGATCGAATATGTTAACAGCAACCGTACTGTACAGACTTTGCTCGGCGTACGCCCTAGCTACCATATGCTAGTTCACGTGATAGTAAACAAACCGTAATACATATATAGGAAGACCACAAAATAACTTCTCATTATCTAAACTCACATTACAAGCATGCAAAACGATACTTTCTCCTGTTTGTGTGTAATAGTCCCTCCCAAATGTTTCAATATATGTTTGCGTTTTAGAACACTTTACTTTTGGCATGCCGAACACGTATTATAAATTTAAACACGCACAATGACAAGGTACACTGTTGACCAATTTGAGAGGCACCGTACCACAAGCGCATTCACTTCTCGGTACTACCATCAATGACTGTCTTATCAGCCTACGCAATCGCCCCCACCCCCTATACTCAGGTTGTTGGTAACCGGAATCATCTCCTTCTGTGGGTTCGGGCACTAAGTTTTAAAGCCTGCTTATAAGTTGCATAAGAATGCGTTTGTGAGTAAAAGATTGGGGATAAAGTTAATCCTGGAAATAACGCGAAAGTTCTCATTACATATACACAGGGAAAAGAAGATAATTTTACACGTAACTACAGCGAAAAAGACAGAAAACACCAACTGTGCATGAAGCTTTCTAAGACTATATTTTTAATTTTTTGGGATAAGTCGGCCTTTGGGAATAAACTCCTCAATCAAGCAAGTCGCGTCATTTCATCCCAGTGTTGCTGATGATGGCAAAAGAGCTTGTTGCCGGAAGTTCGGAGAACGCTTCTTTTACTCGGTATACTGTCCGAATAATGTTGTTGTCGGCTATTCGCCGGAAAAGTTTTAATAATGATCAGCAACGAAGTCTTAGAATGGTTGAAGTGACGTTAATGACATCATAGCCTTATTTCAACTAATTTGCATTCTAACTTTTAAAGCTATTTTCTCACACTTTTATTTTTAGGATCCTGTGGATAGGCTCCTGCAATAATTATTATTATTGATGCTACGTGCATGTTTTTTCCTAGAAATGAGACTGTTGAAAATATTTTATAGAAGAACGTAGTCTACGTCATGTTGAAGAATTCTAATTTTTTTTAAAAATCCTTTGCCTATACCAAAAAACGATTTTATGGAATGTAATGAAACAGTTATGCATAAAAACAAATATTCATAAGTTCTTCACGTGCTATCAGCCGAGTCGAAGTTTTAAAGGTATCCAAGCTTTCGGACTCCAGTTCTGGATCCCAGAAAATGGACTCAGAGCTTGGACATCTTTAAAACTTTGACTCGGCTGAGAGCACGTGAAGAACTTATGAATAGTAAGTGCCGAGAAAAATTCAGATCCTTCATAATAACAAATAGGCTATCAAAACGAAAACATGTAGGTTACACAATTTTATGTCTCTATGAAGCTTTAAAATAGCCTACAAATAAACATTTCATTGGGTTATATCGTGTAACTCACATGTAACTATCTTTAATTCTGTGAAAGAAGATATTGACAAAGCACCAGCGGAGGGATGGGGTACAATATCTAAAAAATAATTACGTAATAACTATTCTTAAGTGCTGCCACTTCATACACTTATTAATTTTTCTCTCTTTCATAGTTTTACCTCTCCCTTAGAGAGACCGTTATGCGGCCCGCGTCGCCCGGACCACTTATTAATCATTATCAAATTTTTTAAAGTGTAAATTCATCTGATGTTGGAAAATGTTTAAATGTTCATTACTGAGCAGTTATACTAAATTACTGTGTGATCGTTGTTATTATAAACGAATGCCGTTTTCAGTCGATGTGGTTCGTTATACACAAATATGGATGAATTTTATATTGGTTCGTATGAGGCTAAATAATATAATGTAATCGAAAAGTCCACCTTATTCCTCATTATATCTTAATTGAATGACTCCACGTGTCTTAAGTTATATCAAAGCATTAGAATATTAGATTATTATAGGAGAAAAATTCCTCCGGCACTGGGACTTGGACCCAGGACCTTTGGCTATTCGCGCCAATGATCTACCAACTGAGCTTAGCCGGAGCTAAATTCACAGCGCCAGATGGAACCTCTCTCCTATGACTAATTTGCCTAATGGTCTACCTCACAGACAGACAAGTTATGTCATATGCATTAGTGCATATATGGGCATTTACTGGTTCGCGAACCACTTGTGGTTCTTGACCTTCCCGCATAACACACAAGATGGCATTGCGGACATTCGGTGCACGTGGTGAATTATTCCCGTGCATGAGTCATACTCTCTTTGCAAGCAGTGACGGGTCACGACACAGTTCCGATTGGAAAGGCATTATGGCACATTCTAAGGCTTTGCATAATGAAATAATTGCACACGTAAAAGAATAATTAATAATACAAAATAGTTTGTATTATTTGTTTCTTGTAGTGTACATTATAAAGTGACATTAGTGTTTCCCTAAGAATGAGCAACCGCCACTGCACTTATTGTTTGCTTGTGTCTCCATCTACCCGTTCTTTTCGAACTATGTGTAAGTTGACCAAGTTTGCGGGTTGCGTGTCAATGGATAGGGATTTGCCCATGACTGCATTAGTGTGAGGCACACTAAGTAGAGTTATCTTTTCTGTGACCGGGCTCCCACTGCGGCTCAGCTCCAGCTTAGGTCAGTTGGTAGAGCATTGGCGCGATTAGCCAAAGGTTCTGGGTTCAAGTCCCAGTGCCGGAGGAATTCTTCTCCTATAATATTCTCATGTAGTGTCCAACAGAGACAATAATCTGTGGTTCATGAATGCTTATATATCTATCAAAGCATAGGTTTTAATGATAAACTACGTAGCAAGTAACAACTACTTTAATTTATAATAATCAGAGGTAAGGTTACTTTACATTTGAATCAATTAAAATATTTACAATTATTATTTAAAATATTTCTTGTAAGTCTCTTTTATTGCTTACTAATCTGACGAGTGCATGAGTCAAGTTAAGAATGTAAACCTACTCTTGTCGTAATGAATATGCTAACGCAGTGGTTCCCAAACTTTTCAGTCCGCGGACCCCCTCTGGGTTTTGAAACAAAAACTACCGTATTTTACGGACCATAAGACGCACATTTTTACTTTTAAAAAAGAGCCGTGAAAATTAAAAAATATTAAAACGGTATATACTGTCAGAACACCATAATTATAAAGAAGGTGGCACAGACTGTATATTAGTGCATTGTCACAATCGTAAAATGAAGGTAGCTGGAAGCCAGATGTACAATGCGAAAAGAAAGTAATGCTGAGTTATTTTATACGAAAGGAGTTGTCTCCGCCGGGTGGTTAAATGATGAGCATGACTTCTAAATAGCCTTGTCCCGTACACTAACCGTATGCTGAATTGACGGTTAGAGGGTGTAAAGGTATTTTCAGAATTTCATGAGAAATCAGTTCAATTATTAAAATCTACGCGATTCCACATGTACAGAAGAGATTTTTGTACAACGCAGGTTTTAAGTTAGAAGTGATTTACACTGATTCCATTGTACAAGGTTATAATTTTTTTATTCAATGAAACACATTACCTCCTTTAAAATGCTTCGTTTAGAATCAAATTAGATTTCTTTTCCTTCAAATTTCCATCCTAAAATCAAGGTGCGTCTTATGGTCCGGAGCGTCTTATAGTCCGCAAAATACGGTAAATAAATACTTTA
This sequence comes from Ectobius pallidus, assembly GCA_964059195.1. Lineage (NCBI taxonomy): Eukaryota > Metazoa > Arthropoda > Insecta > Blattodea > Ectobiidae > Ectobius > Ectobius pallidus. Next base: position 7,176,798 of record CAXKWD010000008.1, on the reverse strand, counting down.
ATTCAAATTTATTAAATTCAATAGACATCAATGGTAACAAACAGAGTTTACTCCTTAATGTGAACAGTGAAGCTGCTTTTGATCAATTAGCTCTGCAATGTTAGGTTTAATGTCTGATAATTTCAATATTAAGTCACTTTCAACTTCATGTTTATTTCTCAACTTTGATTTCAAGTACGTGAGGTGGGAGAATGCTGTTTCACATAGATGAGTAGTGGGGAACACAGTTAAGCACTTCAAAATTACGGGATATCCTATTTCTTCTTAGACCGCCTGCGGACCCCTTGAAACACCATCGCGGACCCCACTTTGGGAACCACTGTGCTAACGTGATTAAGTTGTTATGACATAACTTTAGGCACGTGGTGCCATTCAACTAAGATATATCGAGGGAATAAGATTTTTTTTTTCGATTACCTTACGTATAGAAAAAACATTTTCTACAGGAGTATCAGGGGAAACTATTCACCTTCCAGCAAAACCACAAATACGAGGGTGGAGCGAAAAATAACTCACAATATTTTTTTCACAAAAAATATAATAGGGACAATTACAAACAATTTGTTGATTTTCTCGCGAACAGCTGTAGCAACATGTGGGCGAGCTTTGTTGGTCCATACAGTCGTCCCCATACATGCCATGTATGTCTCTGTGAATTTCATTCTGGTTATTCCCTTTAGCCACTAAAATCGCACTACCACTGCCTTCTTTATTTCTTACAAGCCATGATGTTAAATCTGGCAACATCGCATCGGTAGTCCTATCGGCTATGAACATGTCGTAAATAAAGCAATGTACTCCATCAGAATTATCGAAAAATTAAGCATATTTCAGCTTAAAGTAATCCCAGTCATCGCCTATTGTTTAGAGAACATCTGGATATACCTGAAGAGCAACTGGAGAGCATAGAGAAGGTGAAAACCGTGTACACAATGAGAGATTTATATACACCGTCACCTCTAATTGAGTACACCAGAGAACAGTTTTTCACAGAAGAATTTCGTGTTCATCAGCTACAAATGAATACCAGAGTGAGGTACGGTATGATATTAGTGTCCTTAAGGAAGAATTGGCTGGTATTAAAGAAGAACTGAAGAGAAATAGAGTCACTTCTACTGGTAAGAACTTTTATCAAGCTGCTCACAGTAGGCCTAATTCATCTCAATGTGGCAGACGCCAAATCGTATATATGCAATCTCCTATCCTCCCAATATTACTACCAGCGTTTTTCTACAGTTTGGTGAAGATAATGAACGGGACTCAAACCTTAACCTTAACCTCAAAAGTGAACAGTTCTCCACCGGAGGATGAACGAATGAATGACTTGACAGCAAATAACGGAAATCTGAGTGTTCCCAAGGAATTAGGCAAAGTTATTCTTTTCAGCGACAGTCATGAGCGTAGTCTTCCAGAAAGTGCATGTGACAAGAAAAGAGATATCAGTGTTCTAGGTTATATTAAACCTGGGACAACTAGCTCAGTGGTGGTACAAAATGACCCAGAGAAGTGTAGCAGCTTAATAAAATATGACTCTGTTGTGGGTCAAATAACAGATCTCGTAGGCCTACCAGGATAAGTGAGGTTATTACCAATAAAATAAGAAAAAACGCGACATCATAACGTATGAGGAGACACTGAAAACTACAAATTCCTTCAGATAGGCTATGTGGAGTCACCGTGCATTACGTTATTATGCACATCACAAGTATATGCTATGTAATATATAATAGACCTACTGATTTCGCCTAAATAAAATCGGTATTTGTGAAAAAGAAAAATATCTGTATTAAAAACGTATTCAAATGCTTCCCACAGACCACCACAGATAGGACTACCTCCTGTGTTGTCAGATTTCAAGCAGCATGGCTTGTAAGATATAGAAGGCAGTGGCACTACACCTCGCTGCTCTTCAAAAGTGGACGATAGTAACATGCGCGCCATCTTTGTTGCATAGTTCACGATTCCCTCGCTAGAGGTGTACATGAGATCAAAATAGCGTCCGTAGCGGAAGCTTCAAACTCCATCTTGGTGAAAGTTCAACATCCCAGCCGCAATACCAACGCAGAAACAAATTATTGTGTGTTACTTTTCGATCTACTCTCGTAATAAAATAACATTTTGTGAATTATATTGGAAGTAATTTGTTGTGGCACCCTTAGATGGGGCCAACTATGATTTTCTCATAAAAGTATAAATGCGAGGATAGTTAAAGTTGGTTTCATTCGATTTCATGATCTATCCATATGTAGGCCTACTGGTAACAAGACTTTCAAATATAAAGTCAAGTCACTTCAGTTAAACTTAGGCCTAATGTTTAATGAAGTTTTTTGTGCTTAAAAATTCTAACAAAGCCAGCTAAATTTTTTAGAGAATTAAATATAAAAATTGCTAAAATTAAACGAAATTATTATTAAAATTAAAGCCAACAAAATAGCGTCCGTAGCGGAAGCTTCAAACGCCATCTTGGTAAAAGTTCAACATCAACATTAGTGGTGTTCACTGTCAGGAGAATATTGTACTGCGTTTGAGACACACCTCTGAATTTCCCAATAGTTTATGCTCTTATGAGTTCTTTTGGTTAGCAACAATTTGTTTGGAAACAATTCACTATTTCAAAACATTTGAAACTACCAGAAACATTTGCGGAAAAAAATGAATCGTGATCTATTATCGTAAAGAAATGGATATCTCTCTTGAAGTTATTGAAAAAGCATGCAACGAACTAACAATTAAAAATCCTTCACTTTGATAAGAAGTTGAGTACAGAGAAAAGATGGTCGTAAATACTTTTGAACGAAACGTTTGTTTACGTTTGTGTAGTTACAAAAACATTGAAATCATCTAGTTTATGGACCAAATCCTCAATGCTTTTCATAGTTATTTATGTTATTTTGAATTGTAAATGATTAATAGAGACGCGATAAAAGCAGTAGTAGGAATAATACTTTCTGTAGTGGGTAAAATGAAGGAAATGGATAATTATTTATTTGTACGAAAGGGAAGAGGAAGACAATGACATCTAGTGATATCCTCAATAAGTATCGTAACCCGTTTGTACCTTTGTCTTTATGGTAGTGGCTTGGTTCTGAAAGGGCCAGTGTCAATTTCTTGCAAAAATAAGATCTATGCATTATTTAGCTCGGCTAGTCTTTATATTTTGTATAATAAAAGTACCAATATCTGTTGCTATAAACAGACATAATACAGAAACCTTAGAGGCCAATATCAGAAGTTCTCAGCAAAAAATGTTACTTCTACAAAGGCTTCAAAGTCAGTTATCTCAAAAGCAAGTTTTATGACATTGGCCCTTTTAGAACCAAGCCACAATGAGCTAGTACCTTCTTTCTTCCTTTTTACAACTCCGTTCCTTAAACTGGAACTTTGCATAGATGGGGAGATTGCTGTTAAACAGTGTTTACGATACAAAATAAACGTGAAAACTACGAGTATTAAATAAATACTTCTTTGGTAAATATTTCCAAGTGTTTGAAGAATCTCGAATAAATATTTAAGTACTACTTATTTGAACTTCTGAAATAAAAATGTATACTGTGGTACAAAGAGGTTTTGTCTAGTAGTCTAATCTATGTTTTAAGTTCCATACAGTTATCTCTCTTTTTTTAAAGGTATCGCAGATGAATACGAATATCTATCTCTGGCTATGTTAAATTATATTAATTTTAGTAACCACAAATCTAATTATATTTAGTTTAGTAACTGCAAATCTAATTATATTTAGTTTAGTAAACGCGAATCTAATTATATTTAGTTCAGCAACCGAAAATTTAGTTATATTTAGTTTAGTAACTGCAAATCTAATTATATTTAGTTCAGCAACCGAAAATTTAATTTAGTTTAGTAACTGAAAATCTGATTATATTTAGTTTAGTAACAGCAAATCTAATTATATTTTGTTTAGTAACAGCAAATCTAATGATATTTAGTTTAGTAACCACAAATCTAATTATATTTAGTTTAGTAACAGCAAATCTAATTATATATAGTTTAGTAACCGCAAATCTAATTATATTTAGTAACAGCAAATGTAATTATATTTAGTTTAGTAACCGCAAATCTAATTATATTTAGTATAGTAACCGCAAATCTAATTAGTCTATATTTAGTTTAGTAACAGCCAATCTATTTATATTTAGTTTAGTAACCGCAAAACTAATTATATTTAGTTTAGTAACAGCAAATCTAATTATATTTAGTTTAGTAACCGCAAATCTAATTATATTTAGTTCAGCAACCGAAAATTTAATTATATTTAGTTTAGTAACTGCAAATCTATTTATATTTAGTTCAGCAACCGAAAATTTAATTATATTTAGTTTAGTAACTGCAAATCTGATTATATTTAGTTTAGTAACAGCAAATCTAATTATATTTTGTTTAGTAACAGCAAATCTAATGATATTTAGTTAGTAACCACAAATCTATTTATATTTAGTTTAGTAACCGCAAAACTAATAATTATATTTTATTTAGTAACCGCAAAACTAATTATATTTAATTTAGTAACAGCAAATCTAATTATATTTAGTTTAGTAAAGGCAAATCTAATTATATTAATTTTAGTAACCACAAATCTAATTATATTTAGTTTAGTAACTGCAAATCTAATTATATTTAGTTTAGTAACCGCAAATCTAATTATATTTAGTTCAGCAACCGAAAATTTAATTATATTTAGTTTAGTAACTGAAAATCTAATTATATTTAGTTCAGCAACCGAAAATGTCATTATATTTAGTTTAGTAACTGCAAATCTGATTATATTTAGTTTAGTAACAGCAAATCTAATTATATTTTGTTTAGTAACAGCAAATCTAATGATATTTAGTTTAGTAACCACAAATCTAATTATATTTAGTTTAGTAACAGCAAATCTAATTATATATAGTTTAGTAACAGCAAATCTAATTATATATAGTTTAGTAACCGCAAATCTAATTATATTTAGTTTAGTAACCGCAAATCTAATTATATTTGGTTTAGTAACCGCAAATCTAATTAGTCTATATTTAGTTTAGTAACAGCCAATCTATTTATATTTAGTTTAGTAACCACAAAACTAATAATTATATTTAATTTAGTAACCGCAAAACTAATTATATTTAGTTTAATAACACCAAATCTAATTAGATTTAGTTTAGTAACCGCAAATCTAATTATATTTAATTTAGTAACCACAAATCTAATTATATTTAGTTTATTAACAGCAAATCTAATTATATTTAGTTTAGTAGCCGCAAATCTATTAATACTTAGTTTAGTAACCGCAAATCTATTTGAACAACGGGCGCAAGAAACTCAAAAACTGCTTTCAAGTTGGTAAGAGTGAAAAGTGTTGTAAGGAGTTATCAACATATCAGTGAAAATTCCAGCCCAAAAATAAAAAGAAATATCAAGGTTTTAAGGCTTGGGTCATAAACAACAGACAATCGTTCAGTAGAATCAGTGTGTGTCAATTTTAGGGTTTCTGTTCCCACGTGATTTGTGCTTTTTACCTCATGCATAAAATAATTACTTGAATTTAACTTAATCTCTTCATCCGTCACACCACTTCCTCCTTCCCTCTCACCCTCCACAGCTGTACGTGCGTGAATAGGGAGAACAGATGGAGGCACAAGAAAAAGAAGAGATGCATACTCCATAAGAAAATGTGTCATTATTTGCGTGCGCCAACTTGCATCATCGGCATGTAAATAGAGACCAAGGCTGAGGGTTTGTTGCTAATGGCAATGAGTGGAGACAGATGCAGACTGGAGGGAATCAGTGGCGGCTTCGGTTATTTTAACATAATTATTATTCATCGCAAGATTTTGCACATTTTATAATCTTTCACCGCTTAAAAGTTTTAATATCTTTTAGAATATGAATAATTTGCTCACTGAAAATATAGGTACTTCGACGAAGAACATTATTTACAAAATCTGACTTTTTGGGAAATTGGTACATTGCGACTCACCCAAGTCCCCCACTCCTACTCTCAATCCCTCCCCTAGCGGTGGCATTTGAACTACTAGAAGCGACGGTAGCGCCAACTCTTAATGAACCGATGAAACAGAAAAAATAATTTGGTTTCTTCTTTATTCTCTTCCTTTCCCGTCTTCTTCCTCTCTTCCTCTCACCTCCTCTTCACCCTACCTACCTATTTGAGTCCTATTCCTAATAGTACATTTTGGATCGACCGGGATTCGAACCCGGGACCCCTAGCATTATAGCTAGGAGTCTTGACCACTACGCTACGAGCGAATGTTGAGCACTGAAGGAAGCTTTCGTATATTACAGTTTGTTAGGGGGATTTCATGAGTTTTAATTTTCCTGCATCAATTAAGCCACATTTTATGTTATAATACGGCGTTCTTTATAATTATGAAATATTTTGTATGGTACAAGGGTATTGTTTGTATTGTGAAATAGCCTATTTTGTTGGAAGGGTCGTTTTAAAAATTGTGGAATATTATTAGGAGGTGCAAGGGGCTTTCTTTATTGTGAAATATTAGGTGACATATCAATTGCAATTATACATTACCGGCGTTGAGCAACGGCTACAGGCATGCAGGTATGCGTTGAGGGGAAGTGGAGCAGGCGGCACAAGAGGGGTGGAAGCTGCCAGGCGAGTGGTAAGTGGAAAGGGGAGCAGGGTGAGTCGTGCCGACATTTTAAATATTTAATTTATTTATTTACTTTTTTGAAATTTTGAAGTTTTGCGTGGGCAAGCGTAAGAGACATAATTCTGCCGAAATCTCGTATCTGTGATAAGAAAAGTGGAAGCGTGCGCACAGTAGGGGTACGTAAAAGTGAAAGTACACAACTAACGCCGGGTTTCCGAAACGTAAGATATCTACTAGATGGCATTATTCAATCCGTAAGCATTTCTGAAACGTTCGATGGCGGCTAATCGTTCGATAAAACGCCCTACAAACTATCGCACCACAAATCACTAGATATCTGGCGAAACGGTAGATAAACACGCAACATGGCGGAAATGCGAAACATTTATGTTGATGTATGTTTCGTTATTATGTTAGCATTTTATCTTACTTTATGTTACTAGCTTGTTATGGTATTAAAATTAAAAGTAGTAATGAAGCTGGCATTGGTTATTAATTTGTGTGTGAAATAATTCATAATACTGTACTAGAAAAATTGTATATTATCGGTTAGATGAACTTTGTTATAGCCTAGGCTATTAATGTATCCATCGTTTATTTGTATTAATTTCATTTTCTGTTGTAAGTTAATACTTTAAGAAAACATCGCGAATATTAATTCACATCATATTTTCTTGCTGGTCATCTTCAATGCCAGATCGTATAAGGCCTAGGTCTATACAGAAGTAAATATTCCCTGAAAGAAATACAGCAATCCTTTCAAGAAGTAGCCTACGATGATATTCAGATTCGGAAAAAATGTAGCTTAAGTATATTAATTTTATTTTCTGATGCAACACTTTATGAAGAAAATATTGCCATTTTACAGCACGAATATTAATACATAATCATCATCTTTCTCGTCATCTTCATCCTGAGGCAATAATTAGGCCTAGAGATGTGTAAAGCAAAAAGTATTCCCTGAAAGAATTAGATCTTTGACGATATTGAGTTTCGGAAAGAATCAGGCTGTCAAAGCAATGACCTATGGATAAATAGGCCATCATATTAAATAAGGAACAACTGCAAGCATGCCTTTTTCAGCGTTAAATTGCCCATCATTAGAATTGGGAACAACCATCGAAGCATTCCTTTCTGTGGTAAATTAGCTATAGCTTAATTAATGTGTTACGTTTTACGCATTATGTTGTCAGATTGTGATGGGTGACATTTTTCTCTAATGCACAAGTCTCGAAATCGAAATTACCGTAGTTTATCTCACGTTTTACATTCATTTTAGCAGAGAAACAGCAGACAAGAAAAAGCAGAAAGATAATTCAGCCATTTTGAATAGAATAGCAAGAAGCGCTCCGATTGGTTGCTAGTCAATCACGGCCAACTTGATATTAGAGTAAGCACCGTGTCTCCATCTATTGACAAAGTGCTCAACTCATTTATCTGACATTAGCTATATCTTGAGCAAATTCGCTTTCGGAAATGGGAAGGTGTTTATCGAGTCTATAAATGTATAGAACGATTAGCTGTCTAGAATATATCTGGAGCTTTTATGCAACCGGGCCTTAAACATATAGAACTATTGTCAGGCCAAAATTAGAATATTGCTAGTTAATTTGAAATCCTGCTACCATTACCTATAGTAAATTGATAGAGTCCATTCAAAATAAATTTCTACAATATACGTATTGCAAACAGTTTAACTATTACCCTAAATTTTAATCCTATTCAACTATGTTAGAGTATTTCAACATCCCTGAATTATCACATAGACGTAATTGTCATGCATAGTTGTTTTTATACAAATTACTTAATAATGAAATAGATTATATTAATATTCTCGAAGAAATATATATTTTTTTTTATCTTCCACGTTTTAGATCTTATAACTTGCATAATCTTTTTTCACCCCAAAAGCAAACACAGACTCCAATAATAATTCTTCTCTTTATAATGTGCTCCGTCTATACAATAAATTGTACAAAATGGACAATGTAGATATATTTAATATTAACAATAAACGGTTTAAAAATATCAGTGATAAAAATTTGAAAACTTTAAAATAGTGATAATTGAAAAGTGATAGGCCTAGTTAAAAATCATCCAAATCATTTTCTTTATTTAAGTCTTTCGTTTCTTCCAAAACTATTATATTACTTATGTTTTGATCTGTTACCTTCGTTGTGTAATTTTCATATTGTATGTGTTTCTTGTTAATTTTTTCTGTGTTTTTTAGTACTTTTTTGCACTCCTTAGCTAGTAAGTGGTACTTACGAACTTTGTTTACATGGATCGTAAGTTGACATTCCCACACAGTCTTGTTGCTAAGGCCGGTTGCGATGAGGTTAAAACACTTACGGTCCAAGCGCTACGTCATAATTCATTACGATACACTTCATAATACAAGCCTTTATGGGCACGGCCCCCAGGACAAATATTCGGTTCCCATAACAACGAACACATGCGAATCACTTTCTGAAATAAACATCTATTTTCAAGAATGTATTTACATAATATTTTCAGGTAATATCACAGTTAATATAATTAAATTGATATAAATAATCATCGTGCAAAAAATAGCATGCAACACACGGGCCGTAAAGGCATTTACGGGTCTCGAAAACTTAAAAACCCTCGGCTGCGCCTCGGGTTTTCAATCTGTTTCCTCGACCCGTAAACGTGCCTTACGGCACTTGTATCGCAATATACTATAGTATTAGTTTAAATATCTTTAGTATTAGATTAAACATATAATATTAGTGTTGTAAAACTGGTGTAATTAGTATTAGTCAATGTTGTAATTTGGCAATGAGCCTGTTACATTCTCAACACTGGCACACCTGCAGAATACACCAATACGAAAAACAGGAACACGATTTATAATTATAACGTTCCAATTTTACTTTGATAGTACGAGGTGCGTCCACAAAGTAAGTTTCCCTAGGTCCGTTTACAGAAATAAAACACAATTTCAATGAAATATTTATTACAACATACACAGCCAGTATTCAGCTATTTTTCAACACATTCACCACCGAAATTGAAACATTTGTCTTGCCAAGGCACCAACTTTTGAATACCTGTGTCTGCCGCCAGGTATTTGAACCACCGTGTGACGTACATCTCCGTCTCTCTGTCATTCTTTGTAATTTCTTGAGGTGTAGGAAAAGATGGAAATCACAGGGAGGGAGGTCCGGGCTGTAGGGTGAATGTTTAAACATCTCCCAGTCGAACTTCTGCAGCAGACTTGCTAGGAGATGTTTAAACATGCACCCTACAGCCCGGATCTCGCTCCAAGTGATTACCATCTTTTCCAATACCTCAAGAAATGACAGAGAATGACAAAGAAACGGACATGGTTGCCACACAGTGGTTCAAATTCCTGGTGACAGACTTCTACGACACAAGTGTACAAAAGTTGGTGCCATGGTAAGACAAATGTTTCAATTCCGATGGCGAATATGTTGAAAAATAGCTGAATGCTGGTTGGATAAATATTACCTTGAAATTGAGTTTTGTTTCTGTAAACGGACCCAGGGAAACTTACTTCGTGGACGCGCCTCGTAGGTCATTTGTGCTTTTGTTCAGTTTTGCTTTTAATTTTGTATTTTTTGTTATTTCTTGGTCCGCTTTGTTTGGTCAGTAAAGCTTTTTGTAGCCTGATCAGCCATTTCATAAAATAATGGAATTTTTCCCTCAAAGAGAGAAGTTATAATATTATTGTAATTGGGCAGTCAAAAATAAGTTTAAAACTTCAAATTCTCTGAATTTTAAGGACTTAGGTGTATCTGAAGTGGTTTCATGTGTAAAATCTGTTGATTTACTTATTTATTGCATTGAGTTACTTTTTTTTTGCCATTTTTAGCATGATTTTAACACTCTTTAATACCAAGTACTCAAGAGTAATCAGCTATGTCCATTTTCATTTGAGAAAATATACATCTTAAGGTACAATTTGGTATAAGATTAACTTCAAAAAATATGTGTGGTTAATTACTATGTAAAATAACAAACAAGGGAATTTTTGTCCCACCCGTAACGTCCCACCCGTAACAGTGATAGTTTTGTTATATTATTATTAATGAGTTAAATAAATGTTTTGACAACCTGGAAACAGTTTATAATTTGTATTTAATCCCTCATACCTTCATTAATAACAACATTAATAGTAATAGCAGAATAGAAAATGAACTTTTGTTTTGCATCATTAAAATCAGTGTCCAAATTATGTCCCACCCGTAACAGATTTTGAAAAACAAATTTAAAATATTCAGAATAAATTTTAAATAATGCTTTGCATGTAGTGTCAAGGAGAAGGCATTGTAAATTATAGAGAATGTGAAGAACCAATTCTAGTTTATTATTTATGATATGTAATAAACAAAAATAGCTTTTATAATTTGTCAGAATGTCCCACCCGTATTTATGAAATGGCTGTGATGTAATACAGTGGTAGGTTCTACCAAATGTACACGAGCCGCCACTGATCGGAGGGGATTGTGTCCCGTGATTATTCTATAATTAGGAGTTTTATAGTTTTTGGTGGAAGGCCGTATGGAGGGAGGAGATAAGGAAAGGAGGGAGCAAGAAAGGAGATGGCAGTAACTAGGAAGTCGTTGCAAAGCTGAGAGGAACATTAAGCAAAGTTAATTTTTATATAAAACCATTAAATAGCTTTTAAACTAATTATACCATTACATGAAACATGTAACACCTGTGCCTGAATTTGATGACGTCATAAGCATTCTTACGTGTAAGAATGATGAAGGAGACGTGGAGCAACCGACAGACATTTTTTGGAACTGTTTCTCTGATTTCTTGTGGAAACGATCATGATGTTATGACGCACTAGCAGGTGCCCGCGACTTCGCCCATGATAATTAATTTAAAAATTAAGAGCATAATAATTAAAGCATTATATTTATTAACACTTACACGCGAATAATTGATAAACTAATCTATTCATTAAATCAGGTAAACTGATGTAACAAAGTGCCAGAATACTTTTGTATAATCAGTAAAAAGTTAATTGCAATTATGATATGCAGAGAATAAGTTATTTTTGTTATCGATTTCCGAGTTAAGCTGCAGATCGATTCATTAAGCAGGACTTACGGAAGAACAAAGGTCTAATGCTTGATACTTAACATTAATTCAAACTCGTATACGCTGATATAAGACATTCTTAAAATATGTCAACATTTCACAAAATATACTGGCGAAGAACTCCGCTTAATGTATGTAGGGGTAATTATTTCAGAGTAACATATCTTCTGTATATAACAGTATTCAACTTGATGAACGAAATAAACAACTGACTATTGCAAATTCCAAAGCCGTAGGCTATATGAACAGTGTAAAACGATATGTTGTTAGGATAACAGATTTACATTTGTTAAATTTCTTTATAATATATTACCATAAAAGGCAATAAATTGAGCATTATTCCGTTACCGGCCAACCGATTTGGTCGAGTATCAACAGACGTCTTCCCATGGACATTAAAAATGCGTATACCAAGTTTCATAAAAATCCGATAAAGCGTATTTGAGTTATCGCGCCTTTAAAATAGACACTAAATTGGGTTTTACTCCGGTACCGGTCAACCGATTAGGTCCACATTCCACAGGTTACTTTTTATGGACATCATAAATGTGTATACCAAGTTTCATGAAAATCCGATAAAGCGTAGGCCTATTAGAGGTATGGCGCCTTTCTGATATAATACTATTAAAATAGTCACTAAATGATGCATTACTCCCGTACCGGTGAACCGATTTGGTTTATTATCAATAGGGTTCTTCCCATGGACGTTATAAATGCGTAGGCCTATACCAAGTTTCATGAAAATTCGATAAAATGTATTTGAGTGATGGCCCGTACAGACACACGGGCAGCAGACAGACAGACGGACAGACATTTTCCCGTCCCCCACATATTCTCATAAAGTACCATACTGGTACGTAATAATTGTAATGAAAAGCTAAAAATCCGGCTTTGGAATACATTCCACGATTAGAAAGCGCCGCCGGGGGAAAAAACCTCAGATTCGAGTTCCCTGACGCAAAAAAACCATGCATAGAGAGTTCCGTCCAAATCGATCGATGTTTGCCCATTTAGGCCTACTTCATTATCCCTCTTCCTTTTATGTTGAAAATTTCATATGCCTGCGTGCCTTGACAATGTAAAGAAACCAATGGATCAGGGTGAGCTCACGGAATCGAAGCGATCGATAATTCCATGCGATATATTGAAAAAATCGCGTTGCTTTTATTTCCAAGTTACAACAAAAAAAAAAAAAACACAAAGCCACCTGCAATTGATCTGACAATTGAAATTTATTACCAAAAGCTGATAGTTCGATACGCAAAAAAATGCAAGTTTTCTGCCAGTTTTTCACTCATAAATTGCCAACGAAATCAAAATTGGAAATCCGGTTTCGAGATGCATTTAGCCACCCTTCACTCCATCCATGTTTAAAATGAATTTATTAAAACATCAGTCAAACATATCTTCATCTATTCTAGGTTAATTTGTTCTTGATTCGATGAAACCCTTCGATTGAATCTGTACATTTACCTGCATGACATTATTTTGACCGTTTGTTTTCAATTGGCCAGGTCATATCTCATCTGAAATACAACTTTCTTCATCATCTGCATCAAGTTCCAATTATTTTGCGATTTACTCGTGCGAGAACATTAATTAATTATTAATGGATTTCTCAAAGATTAATGTGATATTGTCGCCTAGCCTAATTTATCCAGAAACATAAATTGGTTGACAATATTATTGATTTAAATCGTATGTTTGTACTTATAATGATGATGATGATGATGATGATAATAATAATAATAATAATAATAATAATAATAATAATAATAATAATGTTTTATTTTGCTTGGCAGAGTTAAGGTCATAGAGCCTTATCTTCCACTCAACCAGGATAAATACAAAATACATTAAAAGAATAACTAGAAAAAGCAAATACAATAGATACCATACATAATATTAACAAAATGCTGGCAATAGAATAATAATGCAATTGATATGCCTATATTGAAGCAAGACAAAAATGCGTCCAATAATGTAAAGAGAAAAAAATCTGATGTGAAAGTCACATAACTTCCTTTGCCCAAATAAAAGTTAGCAGTATTCACATATCCTTGTACAGAATCGCAAGACACAATTTTACTCTGATTATCCTATAAATACCTCTTCTTTCAATGATGCGACTAAAAGCGCAGTCTATATAACAAACTTAAAAAAAAAAAGAACAAATGACTGCAGACGTTTATTGAACTTTCTGCCGTAAAATATAATTTCCGAAATTTATCGAATATTTCCCTCACATACATCTTTACTCTATGCATGGCCAACAACACATCTTTCTCACTTCACATTCTTATATAGAATAAGAGGCCGTGAAAGAGCGCGAATTCAGTTGTTCATCACGTAAGACAAACTTTCTACAAACAGTGGGTGAACAGTGGGTGGCTTGTAACTACCCTCAGAGAATTTTCTCGAAAAAAATGTTTCTAATAAAAGTTTTAGCTCTTAGTATAAGCAACCCATGTGCAAAATTTAAAGAAAATCGTTAGAGCTGTTTTAGAGAAAATCGCGAAAAACGAAAATTTCGTCATGTGAAGTACCCTTAAAAATAAGGGAAATTTGTCGCCAATCTACGAATCACATCTTCAGAAGGTACCTGACCCAAATACGAAATTTTGTTTTCATACGATTTTCCGTTTTGGAGCTAGCTTGTTCACAGATATTCCACACAGACACACAGACACACACACAGACACACAGACATGTTTCCAAAAATAGTATTTTTGGATTCAGGGGGCCTTGAAACGTGTATATATGCTAAAAACACAACTTCGAATTTTGGGGTCGAAAACAATACTTCCTCTACCTATAGTACCTATGGTACGGGCAGAGGAAGTAACAAAGTTAGTTAAAAATTGCATATAATTGGGTGTGTGTGTATAATCATAATATAATAATAACTTATAATATGCACTAAAATTGAAATTTGAAACTAAGAAATTAACAAATAGAAGCAATATAGGCTAAGTGCTATTGAAATAATGTACAATATAAATTTACCTAGGCTAGATAACGAGACATTCATTCTAGTTATCAGCGAGATACTTCAGTGACTTTGACCTAAAAATCTGTAGGCTCCGACTACCCCTGATGTCCGGCGGAAGGGAGTTCCAGGTGCGGGTGATGGCTATTGTGAATGAGGCAGAGCACAGAGATGTCTGATGGCGTGAATTGACAATAAGCTGTTATAGGCCTAATTTATTTAACTATAATGACTTTAAACATTTTCATTATAATGATTTTACTAACAGTTTTCAAATTTTGTCTTACTTGCAAATGATATCCTTAAAACAACATTTTACCCATTAGGAGAAAAGTCCTATCTGCCACTGATTCATGAACTCTGACTAGCTCTGGTTGGTAGAGTGCCAGCACGTCAGCCAAATATCCCGGGCTCGAGTTCCGGTTTGAGAGGATGTTATATCCTAACTATGTAATGTTTTCAAATATGCCATGTAAATATACGAACATAGGCTATATTCAGTGGTGATATTCAAACAGTTTAACAACCGGTTCTCATCAAGGTATTTGATGTTGATTCAAAATAGCAAAATGTGCTATTTTGTCCAGTGGCGTCAACTTATATGGGCCCGTGGGGCTCAAGCCCACCCAATAATTTGCTGTGAATTATCTTAAATATTTATTATAATAATTATTAGGCCTATTATTACGAAAAAATCACGTTTAGTCGGTGCAAAACCAAAATCAGGCTAGCCTATAGGTTTATACAAGCGTTGACACAAGTAACATGATCTCCCTTGTTTCAATTAACTTAGCCTACGGTACGATCGCGATCGTTTGCAATTGTTTCTGAATCCTTCAAATTTGTATTTATCTACGACAAATTTACTCTGTTAATGCCAGTTTTCCCAGCATTTTCCGAAATACTTTTACGTTCGACAATATTATAGAGAAGAGTTAATTTCACACATTGCTCTTCTAAGTGTAACCCTACATACGGATAACGGGGAAAAGTTGGCTTTCGATTTTGCTTGTTGAAGAATTTATAGGGAGATGTACTGTACATGTAGGCCTACAAAATGCAGTGCTACTCAATAGTTATTGCTTGTTTTACTTTATTTCAATTTATTTTATTTTATTTTATTTTAGTTGTTACCTAATATCTTTCCTCCAAAGGTCCCCATAATAATAAACTTTGAAGAATTAAATTCGAGTCCCACCCGGGAGGTGTTGGTAGCACGGTTGCCTTCCACCTTGTCGGCCAGTGGTTAAAAATTTCCAACTTAACCGCACGCCCACTACCTATGGTGGTAGTCCACCGCTAGCGAACATAAATGGCGTGTTTTGGTTCTAGCAAATTCATATATGTATTATCACTGTTGTCGATTGGCGTTAATATGATCTTGGAAAAAGGCAATCACTCATTGTGAAACTACCGGTTCGGAGAACCTACAATATATTTAACAACCGGTTCTCGCGAACCGGTGCGAACCGGCTGAATATCACCACTGGCTATATTTCCATTGACAAATATGCTCAACACGATAGAATACTTGCAAATAAATTGTTGAATGTCCTCTAGGAAACATGATAATGTTCATAATAAAGCAAGATCGACATTAATTAAGGCGAGACCGTACTTAGATGTATAATACATGGAAGTTGAAAACACCCAAAAATTTAAGGGGGGACATACAGCTTTCGGTGAACTCATAAGTGAGAATAGGCGAATTTCATTATTTTTTCCTTAAGCAATGAATTGCTCAACAATCTTGTAATGTGACATACTCTTCATTAACTACATCTACAATTGCATGCTATTTTCAAAATTATGGGTTATGGGTAGGCCTAATTATCGTTACAAAATGGCAGCCACGTATCGTGCACTAAAATGCCGTTTCCGTGATCATTTCCACAATGGCAATATTTTTTAGTGATTCTTTTTTCTCTCTATTTGTAAATATCATATGAACAACTTCATCTACAATCTTTGAAATATCTAGAGTAAAAGAATTTTTTTAAAAATTATTTCTTTAAATTTTCTTTTTCATTGAAAAATATATATACATAAAAAAATAACTATTAATGTTAAATGAATGATTTTAGATAGTGTTGTTCATATAATATTAACAAATTCTCAGAAACATTGGTATTTGTGGAAGTTATCAAGGAAACGGCATTTCAGTGCATGAAATGTGGCTGCCATTTTGAAACAATAATTATCCGAGACTGTAACAGTTTGACTAATTTTGAAAATAGTATGCAATTGTGGAAGTAGTGAATAAAGAGTATGTCACATTGCAAGATTCTAGAGTAATTCTTTGCTGAGGAAAAAAATAATGAAATCTGTCTATTTCTCACCTAAGAATTTCACCGAAAGCTGTATGTTACCCCGTTAAACAACGTAATGTGTAGGCGATCCCTTTTTCAATTGCAAGTTAGGTACCGCCACCTGTCAGATATGCATGTTTTCAAAATATTACTGTTCAATTCGGAACACAAATATTTGATTTTAAAACCTGTCAGTGAGTATTGAATATAGGCCTTTCCAAGTTTAATTTTTTTATATAAAAATGGACACGAATCTTTTCTCCTGTGCTCTGAAGTTTTCGAGAAGATAAGTTCTCACTGGAATTATTTTAAACTCATTGCATTATGTTATTTAATAAGCTTAGCGTCGTAGAAAGTATATCAATCTGGAGCTGGATTCCCTTCCTTTGTGAATCTCGTATGGATCGAGCACTATTGCTTTCTTATATTAGGAAGAAAACCCAAGGGTGAGCGATTCAATTTGTCCGTTCCAAGATTAACCTTGGTCAGGAGCATTGATTGTTCATGTGGAGGGCTGTGGTCTGTGAGAGGGTTGAATGGTATTTGCCCTTGTCCCTATGGAGTTGAACCTCTAATTTGTCTTCTATCCATCTAGACCTCGTCTATATTTGTTATCTCTATTTTGTTTAAGTAAAGTAAAGATATAAGTCAATAGAAATATTGTATGTGTGGATGTACTTATTATTATTTAAATACCATATGCTCCATTACAATAATTGTACCGTTACCCCAATATTTACATTTAGAAAATCGCCTAACTTCGATTAATTTTATATTTTCAGTAGTGAAACATCCCCTCCCCGGGTTCAGGACTGGGTAGGTTAAGTCTTAAGTTAAGATAATGCACATTGTGCGCGATTCCTTAAATTATTTACATCTACGGTTGAATATCTTTGAGCGATGACATAAATACAATCGAGAGAAAAGCAGAGAGTCTTTTCCATGCCTGCAGGAATGTTGGATTTGAAATTAGTACAGAAAAAACTAAGTACATGGTCAGGAAACGCCAAAATAATGCGCTACAAAATATTACAGTAGCCGGTAAATCGTTCGAACAAATGGAGAAATACAAATATCTGGGAGCAATAATTACATATACAAATAATATTAAGGCTGAAGTTAAGTGTAGACTCAAATTAGAAAATGCCTACTTTTATGCAGTTCACAAACACCTATCTTCTGGTCTTCTATCCAGAAATCTAAAAATAAAAATTTATAAAACATTCATCCTGCCGGTTATATTATGTGGATGTGGGACATGGTCGCTTACTCTTCGGAAAGAACATCTGAGTGTGTTCAAAAACAGGGGCTTAGGAAAATATTTTTGGCCTAAGAGAGATGAAAATGGGGACTGGAGAAAACTGCATAACGATGAGCTTCATAACCTGTACTCGTCACCGGATGTAGTAAAGGTAATTAAATCACGGAGGATGAAATGGGCTGGACATGTTGCACGGATAGAGGAGAAAGACATCTCAAAAATATTGGACGGGAGACCCGAAGGGAAAATACCACTTGGAAGGCCTAGACGCAGGTGGGAGGACAATATTAGAACAGATTTAAGGGATTTAAGGGATGGTTGGATGTAGTTAGCACAGAATAGGGTTGAATGGCGGGCTCAGGTAAGTGCGGCAATGAACCTTCGGGTTCCATAATATTCCTTTAGCTTACTTAGGAATTCTGTATTTCCATTGGTAAGTAAGTATGGTTGATTATCTTTACTGCTATGCACTTAGCCTATATTTATAGGCCCTAATCGTGATGTGCGTACCTCACTGTCTGATAACTATTGATTGTCTAGAGCAGTGGTTCCCAAACTATGGGTCGCGAAAAGGGCGGGAAAAATTAAACTTATTTTTCAATATATGGAATATAAGGCATTTGAACAAAATAAAACTATTGAAAGGCATGAGAATATTATAGGAGAAAAATTCCTCCGACACTGGGACTTGAACCCAGGACCTTTGGCTATTCGCGCCAATGCTCTACCAACTGAGCTAAGCCGGAGTTCAATTCACAGCGCCGGATGGAACCGGCTTAGCTCAGTTGGTAGAGCATTGGCGCGAATAGCCAAAGGTCCTGGGTTCAAGTCCCAGTGTCGGAGGAATTTTTCTCCTATAATATTCTCATGTAATGTCCAACAGAGACAATAATCTGTGGTTCATGAAAGCTTATATATCTATTGAAAGGCATATGAAAAACATGAGCTGTATTTTATATAGGCTATTTGGTTATCGTTTTGTAGTAGTGGGTCCCGAAAAAAATTTCTAGGTGAAGGTGGGTCCCAGGACTAAAAAGTTTGGGAACCGCTGGTGTAGAGCATGGGTGCGCAACTGGTGCACATTGTGTGACTGTGCGGCGGGGTAATGCCTCCCACTACAGTCGCCCTTGACGTCAGAATAAAGCAGTTTCAACGTGACACTGAACATGAAGAGCAGGTTTCATACGTCACAGCAAGGGTGGGGTACTAAAACGTTTCCCCTCAGTTGCTCTGTCTAAATTCATTGATTCTATAAAATCTATGAGTTCTCATGTACAGTCATTCATAAATTTTTGTTCGTTATATATATCCACTTTAGATGGTCTGGTTCCTTAGAGTTTCTGAGATATGTTCGTTCACTCTCGAATGCTGGACATTGAAACAGAATATGCACTATTGTCTGTTTGGCAGCACCACACGTACACTCTGGGCTTTTTTTTTTTTTTTTTTTAATTCATCAACAGCATGCTCCGTTACACAGTGGTAGCACTACATGCCTATAAACTTTGCATTGAATCCTAGTACTTATATACTATACATTGGTATTTTAGCCTGTTTCCTGCTTCCTTAGCCTATTGCCCTTAGCCTATTGCCCTTAGCCTATTGCCCTTAGCCTATTCTCCTTAGTCTATTGTCCTTAACCTATTCTCCTTGGCCTATACACCATACTGTCCATTAACACTAGCTTCGTTACTAGTCAGCCTATACTAACATATCCTATCGCTTTCAACCATTCAGTTTCTCAAAGCCTATTGAATTTACAAATAAAATCAGGTAAACTGATGTAAAAAAGTGCCAGTATGTTTTTGTTTAATCAGTTATGACTGCAATTATGATATGCAGAATATGTTTTTTTTTTTAAATTGATTTCCAAGTTAAGCTCCAGATTTATTCATTAAGCAGGGCTTACGGAAGAACAAAGGTCTACCATCTCGGCCACCTGGGTCATTTTAACGGTCTAGTTGGATAAGCGCATGTAAATCAATATGTTTTTTGTCATAGCTACCTGTATTTTAAATTCCAAGGCCTTATAACATCACAGTAAAACAATAGGCTATGTTCTCAAGATAACTGATTTTCATTTTTTTTATATAAATTCTTTCGAATACGTATATTACCATAAAATAGGCACTAAATTGAGCATTACTCCGAAACAGGTCAACCGATTTTATCCATTATGAATAGACGTCTTCCCATGGACATTATAAATGTGTATACCAAGTTTCATAAAAATCCGATACAGCGTATTTGAGTGATGGCGCCTTTCTATTAGAAAGGCGCCATAATCTATTAAAATAGGCACTAAATTGGGCATTACTCCGGTACCGGTGAACCGATTTGGTTCAATATCAATAGGGTTCTTCCCATGGACATTATAAATGTGTTTTCTAAGTTTCATGAAAATCCGAAAAAGCGTAGGCTATTTGAGTTATCGTGCGTACAGACACACGGACAGACAGACGGACAGACGGACAGACAGACGGACAGACATTTTTTCGTCCACCACACAATCTCATAAAGTACTATACTGGCACTTAATAAAAGGAAAGAGTTTCTATGGTTCTTTATCAAACTGTTTTTCGACACTGGCCACATTTCCCGTTTTAGAACACTGTTCACAAGTTTATTTCTTTCATTCGATACCATTGGACACTCTGGGCTGTCTTTCATTTTAAAACTATAGAAGCGTCCTGTTAGAAATGTAGATATGTTTCCAGTCAGGGGTTTGTTTATTTTCATTCGTTCTTTTACCCTAGGAAAACATTTTAGTTCTTCCTTTTGGGTCCTTTCCACTAGTTTTAAAACTTTTGCAGACTGAGGTCTTGGGAGGTTCCTATTCCCTGCTGCTGCCTTGGCCAGAATATCTGCTCATTCTCACAAATACCTTGATCCATGTGTAATGGATGGTCCAGAATTCTGCTTCTAATCCTTTTGTTTGCTCTCTTAATGTTGATCTAAGTTAAGTTGCTTCTTTTTCTAGTGTAACACATTTTGCTACAATAGTTTTATTTCATGTAACACGGACACAGTAATCTACTGTAGGCTATATGTATATAATTAACGTATTCTTGCTACTTATAGAACTATGTTAGTGTATTTTATTGTTCCTGTTTTTCTGTCTCTGATTGAGTGTAAGAGAATGCCTTACGGCCTTAACTCTACCAGATTAAATAAAGATTTATTTATTTATTTATTAGCTCTATTAGGTTGTTGTAGTTTCCTGGATCTTCGAGTGAGTCTTGTGTTATTAGTAGACCTGGGATTTTAAGGCAAATGCCTATTTTGTTCCTTATGAAATAACATGAACAATTTTAAATATGTGGACATTTCATGATAAATCACTTACATTTATAGAGTTTTATAGTGCCCTAAAATGCCTATTTGGACCTTTAGAGCCTATTTTACTATTTTAGTGCCTAAAAAGCCTATTTTGTACATTTTAAATAAAATTCAATTTCTGTAATTTTTAAATTTCTTACAATGGACATCCCTCAATGAAAAACACAACAGCAGAGGTGGGTTTTTCACAGAAACTTGATCATTCCAAACAATTGTTGCTAAAGGGATGCTGACTGATGGGGGAGGGGCAGGATTAAAGGGGAAGGACTACAGTGTCGAGTCACCAGTGCAAGAACATCTGTTTAAGTGAATATAGTTCGTGATGCCTAATTTTGCAGTAAATTCTGTTAAGAATAGGTATACCACGTTTCTTGCAGTAAAAAAAGACCACGTTACAGTTTAAGAGCATATTGTAGTATTTTCAAGTCTATTTTCTATCTATTTACACAATTTTAAAGCATATTTTAAGTGCCTATTTTCTCTTTTAAAAGCCTATTTACTTGTTTTAAAAGCCTATTTTAGGTGCCTAAAACTAATTCTTTTAGAGCCTAGAATCCCAGGTCTAGTTATTAGGCTGTCTGAATGAAGTGCTATTTTCCGATCAATTGGAACCTATTGAATTGTCATTAGCATTTCTAGCGCTTTGAGGATCCCCAACTGTTCTGTCTGATTGGTTGGAACATTGATCCAGCAATCTATATTGTAATTTATGTGCTCTTTCATTGTCTCTATAAATATCAATTCCCGATCGTATAGTCTTACAACTTAGAAGAAACCTGCGCGGAACAAGCACAAGAACTTGCGCAGAACGAAGCTGTGATTGCAGCAAGCGCAAGAATCTGTGATTGTTATTATTGTAAAAGTGGTTGAATCATTTAAGGCAGGTATGGGCAACCTTTGGAAAGATACGGGCTAAACTTTACGATATTTATGAAGTCGCGGGCCGGAGATAATAGGTAATTGTGAAAAAATAATCATGATGCGGTTTTTTATATTCATAAAGTATAATGCTGAAGTTACATGAATTAGAACAATATCGAACTGATTAGGTATTTACAACAATCAGCAGAAATTAATGATAAGCTTGAGCTTGAATTTGAATTTGAGAAACAAGATAATCAATGTTGGCATTAATCCGTGAACCGAAAATATTTACTTTTTCGAGTGCAATTTTAAAATGTTCCGCGGGCCGGATCAAAAGTCGGGGAGGGCCACATCCGGCCCGCGGGCCGGGCGTTGCCCATATATGATTTAAGGGATCGTTTCTTCAAATTTTGTTTCCTAAAATTTTCTCCTGGTGCTATATGTTCTTTGTGTAAAGTCTGATAAAAATTGTTCAATGAATGTACCCATAGATATAAAACAGATAATATTACTTAATAGGGAGACAAAAGCAAGTAAGTGTTCATTTCTTCCAAAATTAGTCCTACCCAAAATGTTGTCTTGGTTCTCTAGGTTCTGTATGTAAAGCCCGAGAAACATCTACATCGAGGAGGGAGGACAGCAAGAAAAATGAAAATAAGTTGATGAAAGTTGTTTTGGGTAACACTCCTTACGTAAATTGCTGTGTCACGTCTTTTGTAAACTATTTTCATTCGTCTCCAGCATTTCAAGGCAAAGGTATTGCTACCTTACAACAGCTCAGTTCATTTCTATTTTTTTTTATGTTGAAATAGGACATGAACAATGGTAACACTCATTACAAATTCAATACGTTCCACGAACTTCAAAAACTTATATAAAATCACAAAACGTGAAAACTCATGAATCCTAGGTGGTTTCGTAAACTATAATAGTGGTATGATGCCATGAAAAACCAGTCATTCAGAAAAACCGAAATTTAATGTTCAATCTGGGGATCCTGTCGAGGAGGTATAACGGTAATTTGTTTGAGAATGACCCATTCCTCGGCGGAAATTAAGGAAATGAACTAATAATAATTAAATGAAAAGAAATCAATAACAGCATATCCATCTTTCACGTGAATGTATATATGTATATATATATAGGTTTGCCCTCTTATCCGGGGACTCTTGTATAGGCAGATGAAGAAGTTCGCCTGATATTACATGATAGCAGATCCACAAAGAGATGTCACTAAATATGCATGCTATCTAAAACTAACAAATAGATGAAATAGAACTAGACCCCCCAATGAAAGCCCTTCCCTATCACTACCCTTATTTCTAATAAGTATGTTGCCTGTTGTGGCTTCTTTCTTTTACCCGCACAACGGACATTATTGTCAGACAGGGGTAACAGCATGTATGGATGGAGTATGCAGGGGATGATTGCTTCTGCCTTTCATTGTTCTGTGCGGTCAAAAAAGCACGATGAGGCTTTATACGAGAGAGTGAAAAGATGATGGACAAAAGACTTACAAAATAATGGGGGAAACTTCCTTTTTAGTCTCACCCCCTTTAGAAACCCGAGTAAACAGATCTCATACCACCTACTATCACCCTCCCATCCTATATCCCACACAATTCAATTTTGGTCGGCTTTGCTTCTGCTTGTGGTGGAGTTTTATGCGTTAGGGTTAAATTAAGTAAAGTCGCATGTAGCAAAAGTATGCCACGCACCAAACTATCTTTAATTTAAATAAAATCAGGTAAACTTATATAACAAAGTGCCAGAATGCTTTTATTTAATCAGTGATAAGTTAATGAAATTATAAGAACAAAATAAGTTATTTTTGTAATCTATCTCCAGAACGATCCATTAAGCAGGGCTTGTACAAGAACATACTTAACCTTAATTCAAACTTATATACACTGATATAAGAAATTCTTAGAATATGTCATCATTTCACAAAACACACTGGCGAAGAACTCACCTAATTTACGTAGGTCTAATTATTTCACAGTAATATACCTACCTTCTGTATATAAACAGTATTAAACTTGATCAACGAAATAAACATCTAACTACTTCAAATGGAAAGGGTGTCATGGCTAACAGTATTGCAAATTCCAAAGCCGTGCGTGATCAGTGTAAAACAATATGTTGTCAGGATAACCGATTTGCGCAACTAACTAAAGGACAAGATAAATGGACCCATTCGACCCAAAGTCACCTTTGAAAAAATAATATATTGGAACAAAATACAGGTGTACATCGAAAGAACCATTTTTGTTTGATCGTTGGTGTCAAGTAGATCATCCATTCATTATTTTGTTTTTTGGTTGATGCTTGCAGTCATTGTAAGTAATAAGTCAATTGTCAATGGGCTTTCTTTGAGTTCATATTCGAATTAGTGACATAAAGTTGTGTATCTCATTGCAATCTAAGACGCGGGGTTTGAAACTCTCACAAGGGTTTTGTGTCCAAAAATAAATATTTCAGGTAAAGGGTGCTCAGTACGCAATATCCTAAAATCGTTACACGCTTTGGCCCGAAATATATTCGTGGGTCAGAAACATGAAATCCGATGTGGATAGGAAACGTTGTGCCTAAAAAGTTACAGGAGAGTGTTCTGGCATAACATTTATTCATGGAACTGAAAGCAGTAAACCCGTGTTGAAAGGGGATTAATGCCTCAAAATATGTGCACCCATAAACCTTATACATTGGGGTATGCTGTACCTAAAACCCTCTATGTGCCCATGCGAGTCCCTTCGGCTTAAACCCACACATCTGTGCAGAAAAGGGTTTCTGTGTCCAATACAGTCTTTTGAAACATCTCTTGTACTCCAAAAAACTGTAAGAGCGTTTTAAACGAAACCATAAGAGTGTTTTCCGTCTAAACTCTACACCGGTACAGAAAAGGGCTCTGTGCAAGATATGAACTTTTGAAACATTGTTCTAGCCTATACCGAAAATACCTTCTGTAAGAACTTTCATGGCCCCAAAAAAGTGCACTACGTGACCACAAGATTTTTAAAGCCTGAAACCTACACCAGCGCTTAATAGGAGCTTTATGCCAAAAT
This sequence comes from Ectobius pallidus, assembly GCA_964059195.1. Classification (NCBI taxonomy): domain Eukaryota; kingdom Metazoa; phylum Arthropoda; class Insecta; order Blattodea; family Ectobiidae; genus Ectobius; species Ectobius pallidus. The sequence goes on along the minus strand of CAXKWD010000008.1, from coordinate 7,151,248 downwards.
AAACTTCAAAGCATTTTTTTTTATTTTTTTTATTTTTTTTTATTTTGAGAAAGGGTGGGCATTTTGCCCTATGCACCGCGACCATTGCTGATCTATTGTGAACTTCAAAGCATAAATAATTAGCCTACTTTCCTATCTGAAAGAGTTTTGTCTAACAAAAAAACACATATTATAAGTGCCCTGTTTCTAAACCTAAACCTAAGCGCTTGTAGGAGAACGGGTTTTATGCTCAAATAAACTTTTGGGTAGATAATTACTGAAAGACCTTTGTGTACCAAAAAACCTTATAAGTAGGAGAACACCGATACGGAGAAGGAATAAGGTTAGTGTCAAAATAACCTTTCTGAATATTTAGATTAATTTTACAGCAAATTTTAGGTTTCCATTACGATGAAAGAATTTGAATTTGAATTGTTTTATTCGTCCAATATATCATTACATGATATGGGACACGTCATAAAATAATAATCATACAATAATAATCATACAATAATAATACAATAATAATAATCATAGAATAATTTAACTTAATGAATATAATAAATACATAAACAATTTACCCATCTATTAACACAAATATTCATCTACAGAATAGTACGATTCATTACATAGGAAAGCAGATAATTGAGTCTTGAATTTGGTAAAATTTTCAATTTCTTTAATTTTGGTAGGTAATTTATTGAAAAGTTGTATTCCATTATGAGTGAGAGAATTTTCAAATAATTTTGTATTGTGACTGATTAAGGCTAAATTCGATTTTCCTCTTATATTATGAGAATGTATTGCTGAATTTGTTATGAATTTATTAATGAACGATTTTACGTGCAAAATAACATAGAACATGTAAGCTACATACATGGTAACGTCATAATGCTTAACTTTTTGAAATATTGTTTACAGCTTTCGAATCTTGGAATATTACAGATTATTCGTACTACTCTTTTTTGTACCCTGAAAACTCTATTGGAAATCTTCATTCCCCCCCAAAACATTATACCCTGTTTTAATAGGCAATGAAAATAAGCAAAATACGCTGTTCTAATAATATTCATATGAACCGAATTCTTTAACGTTTTAAAGGCAAAGCAAAGTTTACTAAGTTGTTTCGTCAAGTTTTCTACATGGACTTTCCAATTTAAATTTTCATCAATCCATACACCTAAAAATTTTGTGTGATGTTTGTAAGAAATCTTCGTATCAGTTAAAATAAAATCAGGGAAAATTAAACTTTTGTTTACTTTATGATGGAAACCAATTGAAACTGTTTTATCGATATTTATAATAAGACCATTTTCATGAAACCAGGGTATGAATCTCTCTTTTAATTTCTCTAGATTTAGATTTACTTTTAGAATAATGTAATCGCTAAACTTCTATATAGAAAATGTTTCAAAGGGCATATCTAAGACCTACAATGAGTGCAAACGCAAGGAGAGCTTTCAAGCAGAAGTAAACGGTTTTTAAAATCCATAAAGAGGTTTTTGGTTGTAAAAGAGACCTACGAAAAGAAGGGCTCTGCATTAAGTTCTGTAAGCGGTTTGTTGCACTACAAATGTAGGGGTTCTTGTTTCTAAAGGGACCTATATTGTAAGTGATTTCTTTTTAAATTTGTTCTGAACGGGGAAAGATTAAATCGGAAGCACCTTTAACTATTTTCATTCACAATATAGACTATCATATTATTTTCTTCAACTGTTTTTTCTTAATGTACATTTTCTTCTTCTGTTATTCTCTGAACGTATATTTTCTTTCTTCTGTTTTTCTCTGATTCCATTATTATCCTTCTATCTTTAAATTAGACCCTGGATTGACTCCTTGAATAATTCATGTAATCATCCCAGTATAATAAAAACCGTGAAACCTCAGATTGTAATTGGAACGAATATTTTCCATAATGTTTTTGTTAAAAATATTGAGGGCTTGTTTATAATTTTGTGTCATTATTAACGCTCTGAGTTATGAAGACAAGACTAGAATCTATATAAATAAAAGGAAGTGTCTGTCCTCCGTCTGTCTGTCTTCCGTCTGTCTGTCCGCGATGCCCAGCGAAATCTACTCAACGCAGAGATCTGAAATTTTATACATAGGCGGACTAAAGGGTCGGAATGTGCACCTCGAAGCCGGAATTTTAATTTTCGCTTTAGTTCGTGAGTTATGAGTGAAAAACGGGCAGAAAACGTGTATTTTTTGCGATTTCGAAGCATGAGTTTTCAGTAATACAAATCAATTACACTAGGCTTTGGCTATTTTTGTCAAACCTTCGACATAAAAGCATCGCGATCTCTTGAATGTTGTAGCTCATGCTGGTCGATTCATTTGTTTTTAATGTCAAGGCACGCAAACATAATGTGAAATTTTCAACCTACACCGAAGAGGATTATTATTATTATTATTATTATTATTATTATTATTATCATTATTATTATTATAGGGATAATCAATATTAGCCTAAATATGGTCAAACGTTGTTCGATTTGGACGAAACTCACTATACAGGGGTTTTCTGGACCAAGGAACTCGAATCTGAGGTCGCTTTTACCAGGTGACGCTATCTAATCGTGATATGTAGTCCACATGATTTAGGTGTTAATATAATGATAAACTATTATGCTCTTAATTTTTAATTTTTGAAATAATTATCGCGGGCGAAGCCGCGGTGCTCATGCTATCTTAAAATAATAAAAGGACGTGTTTGTCTGTCTGTCCACGATGCCCAGCGAAATCTACTGAACGCAAAGATCTGAAATTTTAAACATAGATGGGCTGAAAGGTGGGCGAATGCGCATCGAAGCCGGATTTTTAATTTTAGCTTTCGTTCGCGAGTTGTGAGTGAAAAACTGGCAGAAAACGTGATTTTAGCGCTGTCGAAGCATCAGATTTCAGTAATACATTTCAATGTCAAATCAATTGCAGTTGGCTTTGGCTATTTTTGTCATACTGTGGTAATAAAAGCATCGCGATCGCTAGAATGTTGTAAGCCCACGCTGGTCGATTCATTTGTTTAGAATGTCAAGGCCCGTAGACATATGAAATTTTCAACCTACACGGAAGAGGGGTAATCAACATAGACCTAAATATGGTTAAACATCGTTCGATTTGGACTAAACTCACTATACAGGGATTTTCTGGGCCAAGGAACTCGAATCTGAGATCGCTTTTACCAGGCGACGCTATCTAATCGTGACATGTAGTCCACGTGATTTAGGTGTTAATAAATATAATGATTTAACTATTATGCTCTTAATTTTTAATTCTTGAAATAATTATCGCTGGCGATTGCTTGATTTTGTAAGTCCATCCTGGACGATTCATTTATTTAGAATATCAAGGCCCGAAGACATGAAATTTTCAACCTACACGGAAGAGGGATAATCAATATAGGCCTAAATATGGTCAAACATCGTTCGATTTGGACGAAACTGACTGTACAGGGGTATTCTGGGCCAAGGAACTCGAATCTGAGGTCGCTTTTACCAGGGGACGCTACCTAATCGTGGAATGCACTCCACGTGATTTAGGTGTTAACAATTATATTGATTTAACTATGCTCTTAATTTTTAGTTTTTAATTTTTGAAATAATTATCGCGGGGGAAGCCGCGGGCACATGCTGTTTGTCTGTCTGTCCACGATGCCCATCGAAATCTACTGAACGCAGATATCTGAAATTTTAAAGATAGATGGACTGAAAGGTGGGCGAATGCATCTCGAAGCCGAATTTTTAATTTTAGCTTTCGTTCGCGAGTTATGAGTGATAAACTGGCAGAAAACGTGATTCGCGCTGTCGAAGCATCAGATTTCAGTAATACATTTCAATGTCAAATCAATTGCAGTTGTCTTTGGCTATTTTTGTCATACCGTGGAAATAAAAGCATCGCGATCGCTTGAATGTTGTAAGCCCACGCTGGTCGATTCATTTGTTTAGAATGTTAAGGCCCGTAGACATATTAAGTTTTCAACCAACACGGAAGAGGGATAATCAATATAGGCCTAAATACTGTATGGTGAAACATTGTTTGATTTGAACGAATCTATACCAGGGTTTTCTGGGCCAAGCAACTCGAATCTGAGGTCGCTTTTACCAGGCGACGCTATCTAATCGTGGTATGTAGTCCACGTGATTTAGGTGTTAATAATTATAATGATTTATCTATTATGCTCTTAATTTTTAATTTTGTAATAATTATCGCGGGCGAAGCCGCGGGCACATGCTAGTAAATAATAATCACTCAATTAAAGTACTTTTTCGCCCTACTATTTAAGTTACCTCGGTCAACTTCTGGGCTGTCGTTTCGCATGTGGAGTGCTCCATCTTCAGTAGAATGTCAACAGAGATCTTTGGGAAATGGTGGTGGTGAAGGAGTGTATTATGGGGAGGGGAAGTGTTAAGGGTTGGGTTTGTGTATTATTGTGTCAAATAGGGTGTGTGATTTGAATTAGAGTTGATTGTTTAAAACCAGTGTTGGATGTGATTCATAGATTTCAAATTGTTCTAGTGTGTTTAGTTTCATGCTCTTATGGGTAATGTCTGTACTTATGTCTTCATAATTATGGTCTGTTGTGATGATGTGTTCTGTGAAATTTCATTTATAATGTGCTTTTGTGTGTTCCGTGTATCTGGTTCGAAATGACTTGTCTGTTTGATGAAGGTAGAAGATAGGACAGTCTTGACGTATCAGTTAATTACCCTACGAATTTGCATTCTGATTCTTATGTGTGCATATGCAACATTGGAAATTTTATATAAACTTATATTTACCAATTTACTGCGGGTTTATTTTCTGTTATGTTATTACAATTTCTTTATTGTTTTAATTTTAAGTTCAGATCTTCTGAGAATAGTAAAACATATTAGTATTAAATTTTAGGCCAATTTTCGGATTCTCCGAGCAAAATCAGACAATCAGACAAGCTGAAATCTTAATTTCTATTATTTTTGTTCCACATCTTGACGTTCTTATAAAATCCTCAATTAGTAAATTGAGTAGTAGAAGGGGATAGATAAATTCACTGAGGAATACCAGAGTCAAATGCTCATTCAATAGCATAAAGTTATGTATAATAACAGTAATAATAGTAATGATAATAATAATAATAGGGGAACATTTATATTTATTTTCTATTTTTAAATTGTTTCTTCATAGGTTCAACCAAAAATAAATCATTTGTGAAAAAGAATATTAGGCTATAGGCCTATAGGCTATATAGAATTATTCATTCTGAAATGTGTGTATATAAAATCCCCCTCATTTTAATATGTAGTTTGGATCACAAAAGAATACATAGTATAAGTTATGAAAGAAGTTTTTCAAAATTAATTTATAACACTATTTCTAGCTTTGATTTTGTTATTGAAATTGAAATGGAAAATTTTGTTTTATGTAAGAATCATGAAAATATGCCATTTTAGTGCCTTCTCTGTTAAATGTAAATGCAACCAAGGCCGCTAAAATTGCAAATAAAATGCAGTTTTATCGGCCTTGTCCTTTAAAGTCGTCATGGCAATCTATAAACAAAACCCAGATGGCATTGACCAGTCACACCAACTTTAACATGGATTTAAGCATATATTTGCTCATAAAACAAATTTAAGCCAACATGTTTCTTTATGATAGTCAGAACTTTTCGCAAAACACGGTAGCCTACTTCATCTTAATATAACAACAAATATAAGCCAACAACTTAGCCTATTCGTTCACAAGAGAATCATTGCTTACCATGGATGCATCAGCATTTAATTGCAACATATTCCTTCTCATAATCTACTGTTGCTGAGATTTTACTGGCAACAGCTCCAATTCAATATTTCTGACTTGGATTGAAATTTCCTCGGAATTATCATTCGTATTTCCACAAGATTTTCCTAAATACTAGTTCGTATGCGTTATTGTTTACAAAAAGCGACTCAATGCATCTATACCGCATTTCGTGTTGGTACGTACGGTTCATTGTTGTTTGGCGATTCAGATGGCCTTGGGAATATGACTTTAACAAATGGCGGACTATCTTCCATTATAATTAATTATACGATATTTTTGTTTCATCTATATATATAAAAATGAATGTATGTGTGTGTGTGTGTATGTGTGTGTGTGTGTGTGTCCTTTATGCATTACTACACCATTCATCCGATCGCCATGAAACTTTGGGAAGTTGTTGAGTACATTCCCGGGAAGGTTTTCGGCATATTACATTTTTAGTTTTTGCTTTCGTTATTGAGTTATGAATGAAACACGGGCAGAAAACGTGTATTTTTTGCATTTTCGAAGCATCATTTCTCAGTAATACATTTCAATGCCAGTAGGCTGTCAAATCAATTGCAGAAGGCTTTGTCTACTGTTGTCATACCTTTGAAAAAAAAAAGCATCGCGTTCGCTATGGAAGGCAATTATTGTAAACGCCAGAGAAGTTTATGATAATGTAATATTAAATATTTATTTATGGATAACTCAAGTTATTGTAAACGCCAGATAAGTTTATGATAAGGTAATATTAAATATTTATATGCTTCTTATGAAAGAATGAGCAATGTTCAATAAGCCTCCGAGAAGTCATTGTAAACCACTTTTCATTGCAGCAAGAATTATGTCATTACCGTATATTACAATGTTTACTATTTATTAAAAACACGAGAACAGCTTACAATGTTTACTATTTATTAAAAACACGAGAACAGCTTTCAATCTTACTCTGATGTTCACAATCACAACACTAGGCATAAAAGTGATATAAACAAACCTTATTGTCAATATTCAAAAACCTTAAAAAGTTTCCGATGTGTTTCTATAAAATTATTTAATAAACTCCCCATTTCAGTTAGATCTTTAAGTACATCCAGATTCAAAACTACATTAAAGAATCTCTTAACTATGTTCTGTTTTTACACCATAGAGGAATTTTTAAATTATGAATTTCAATAATATTTTCCATATTGGTATTATGCAAAATTAATTATCTAACTCTATATATTAACAATGTTTGTTTATGTGTACTTATACTTTCTCTTCTGTCATTTGACGACGCCTATACAATCATTACTTCTGTTATGTATTGTTTAATGGGAACAAAGAGATTTGATTTGATGGTTTACAGAAAAATTGGGACTCTGAGTTGAAAAAAACAAAGTTTGTTTATATGGAAGGCTATTGATAAATCTCATGGTGTTGTAAAAGCTAGAGAGGTTGATAAGGTAATATTAAACATTTATTTAACATGGAATATGCTCCTTTTGAAAGATGGTTTACAGAACATTCCGGGGAGGTTGCTTAGTTCGGGGTCCAGGCTACAACATTTCTATATGTAATCATAATTAAAATCGCTTATGTAGGGTCGTTAAATCTGCCTGAAATATAACGGAATTATAAGTCTGGACAAATGAATATAGAAACTATGGCCTCAGTAGGCTTATTCCATTCTTCATCTATATAAATAAAAACGAATAGGGGAATACAGGCCTAAATGTTCAAACATTGTTCGATTTGGACGAAACTCACTATGCAGGGTTTTTTGGGCCAGGGAACTCAAATCTGAGGTTATTTTTCCCACGCTGCGCTTTCTAATCGTGGAATTGAATTCAAAGCCGGATTTATAGCTGATTCATTAATTAGGCCTATCAATCGTTTAGTTTAGACCTATGAATGCTTCGTGTGCAAGGAGTAAATAAATATAATATTTTAATTATTTTGCTCTTAATTTTTTAATTTCCGATTAATTAACGTGGGCGAAGCCGCGGGGATCTGCTATAAGCTATAAAAAGCTATATATAGTGTTTTCTGAGGGAATAGTTTGTGTGTTCTTCCTCATTTCAAATTCTAAATACCTATATAAAGATATAGTTTGAAAATCGAAAGTCCTTCATAAGTTATTTTCGCATTTACAAAATACAAAACCCGAGCGACGCCGGGCTTTTTAAGCTAGTTTCATATAATTTAGAGAGCCTTTGCTAAAAATATTGTATGCACCAAGTACGCAAAAATCTTTTTTGCACGACGTAACTAATTAGTGGTACTTACGAATATTGTTGCCGTGGATCGTAACTTGACATTCCCGCACGGAATCTGGTTGCTATGAAAACAAAATAAATCTCCGTGCGGTAAAAATTACAAAAAGCACAAGTGTCGTAAGTAAATCATCATAATACAAGCCTTTATGGAAACCGGAACCAAGGCCCCCCAGTTTGTGGCGTCTTTAACAAGACAAATATTCGGTTCCCATAACAACAAACACATGCGAATCACTTTCCGAAATATAGCATCCATCTTCAATAGTGTATATACATAATATTTTCAGCTAATATCTCAATTAATATAAATAAATTGATATAAACAATCATCGTGCAAAAAATAGCATGCAATACTCGTGCCGTAAGCGTATAAGGGATCTCGGAAATTGAAAAAACTCGGCGCAAGCGCCTCGTTTTTTCAAACTCTTTCCTCGATCCGTATGCACCGCTTACGGCACTTGTATCGCAATATACTATATCGGATTCATCCAGTATTTCGGTATACTAGATTCTTCCGCTAAAACGTTATTTTGCTTACTTGATACAAAATAGCTGTTTCAGAACAAAAAAACTTCAAAACGTAGTTTTTAAAGGAAAGAAAGTACAGGACTTGTATTCCTAGATTGCTCACCTTCCTGCTGCATAAACAGAGAGCGATATGGTGCAAACAACTGGCCATAAATTATTCTCCAAGGAAAAGTAAACCCAGGCACGTATTCCTCTTATCTGATTATCTTTATGTACAGTAGGTAGCAGCACTGGGTTGCCAAGGGGAACAATTCCCGCTAACAACTCACTTAAAGGAGGCATTATCTTATATTACTGTGGTAATCTCTTTTAATTCCTTCGCGTCTTATCTTCTTTCATTCAACTAATCGGGTCTTGTACATGGTATTAAGGTATTCACACAAACAAAGGGTTATGTTATTACACCATCTTAGGAAACAGTGGATGTAAATTCCAATACCGATTTGAGACATGAGATACTAAACCTCGAGAGTCGCCTTATTCATGAGATAGCAACTCGCGAATCAATAGGGTAGCTGTAATCATGTTATCAACCACATTGTGAAACTCTTATGCCGGTTGTCGACCAAGAGCTAAGCTAACTTAGCTTAGCTTAGCCCACATGCAGTGAGGGATTTCATATATACTTGTGCCGGATTTCATATGTAGTTTTGTCGGCACAACTACATATGAAATCCCGCACTATATCTGAGCTAAGCTAAACTAACTTAGCTTAAGAATATTATAGGAGAAAAATTCCTCCGACACTGGGACTTGAACCCAGGACCTTTGGCTATTCGCGCCAATGCTCTACCAACTGAGCTAAGCCGGAGTTCAACTCACAGCGCCGGATGGAACCTCTCTCCTATGACTGATTGCCCTAATGAACTCACAGCGCCGGATGGAACCTCTCTCCTATGACTGATTGCCCTAATGAACTCCGGCTTAGCTCAGTTGGTAGAGCATTGGCGCGAATAGCCAAAGGTCCTGGGTTCAAGTCCCAGTGTCGGAGGAATTTTTCTCCTATAATATTCTCATGTAATGTCCAACAGAGACAATAATCTGTGGTTCATGAAAGCTTATATATCTAACTTAGCTTAGCTTAACTCACATACAGTGAGGGATTTCAGATATACTTGTGCCGGATTTCATATGTAGTTTTGTCGGCACAACTACATATAAAATCCCGCACTGTATGTGAAATAAGCTAAACTAGATAATATATAAGCTTTCATTAACACAGATTATTGTCTCTGTTGGACGTTACATGAGAATATTATAGGAGAAAAATTCCTCCGACACTGGGACTTGAACCCAGGACCTTGGCTATTCACGCCAATGCTCTACCAACTGAGCTAAGCCGGAGTTCAATTCACAGCGCCAAGGTCCTGGGTTCAAGTCCCAGTGACGGAGGAATTTTTCTCCTATAATATTCTTAAGCTAAACTAACTTAGCTTAGCTCTTGGTCGACAACCTAATTTAATGGGCTGCTCCGATTGACTAAGCTTGCGTTATTACGTGGGGCATACTGAAAGTGGTGAGCAAAATTTTTTCACAACTTTAATCTTCATTTGTAAGTGAAACCAAGTAGCCTACATCATCTCAATCTACAGACCTTTCTTTCACTTTTCCACATAGTCTTTTTTTTCACACAAGTTTCCCATCGTTCTGCAAGTTTGTAAATACCCTTGCTATATAATTCCATTCCAGCTAATACCCTTGCGATAGAGTTCCGTTCCCACGTTTTTTGACCGAGGACCACAAAGGTCAGAAACAAACCATTGCCCAAAACCTTCATCAGAGATTTCGAAATGAAAGTCATGAATTTTTTGACGAGTATTGTGGCTGGAGATGAAAACTGGTTCCATCATTGAGAACCTGAAACAAAACGACAGAGTATGGAGTGGCGTCAGTGTCTACGGGCAGCTGGAACGGAATTCTGGCGCAAGGGTATTTTCAAACTTGCAGAACGATGGGAAACATGTGTGCAAAACAACGGAGACTATGTGGAAAAGTGAAAGAAAGGTTTAGATGAAGGTTTAGATTGAGATGATACACTTGGTTTCACTTACAAATAAAGATTAAGGTTGTGAAAAAATGTTGCTCACGACTTTCAGTTTGCCCTCGTATAAAACGCTACAGCAGTTTTGATTTTAATTATTGAGATAGTCAAACCAGCAAAAGAAGATGCCCTGAAGATGGCGGAAATACGCCGAAAGGCCTAGGCGAATTATAAAATGATTTGATGTTTTCGCGCAATTGTTTAAAATCCTTACCTTTTTAAATAAATCAGTAATAAATTATACAATAAATTCAACTTATAAACCAATCCCTTTTACCGACACATAAAACAACTTTGGACTCACATTCGGGAGGTCGCGGGATCCACTCCCGTGTAAAACCAATCCCAGTCCGGAGTTTTTCCCCGAATATGATACTTAAACAATTATTATATTATATATAGGAATAATATAATACCTTCCCAAATCGTCCCCAGTCCATTTTATCTACTTGTTTCGTGGGCGTTCCTTCAGAAAAGATCCTGCGGTGTGCCGATACTCACCATAAAATCTTACAAATGTCCTATGTAATTTATCCAGGCCTTTGTCCTAGGCACAGGGGCGTAAATTCTGTTTTCTAAAAGCATGTGTTTCCGTTTCCGATATTCAATAATCCGTGTATTATCCTATTAAAAAATTCTTAATTTTGTTGCATATATTAAACTTAAATTATGATTCATGAATATACTCAGCTTCATATTGTGTGTAATAACCCACTATTAAGTGCCAGAATGGTAATTTCTGAGATTGCCTGGGGGACGGGAAAATGTCTGTCCGTCCGTCCGTGTGCCTCTACGCGCGATAAATCAAATACTCTTTATCGGATTTTCATGAAACTTGGTATACGTATTTAAAACATCCAGGGGAAGAAGCCTATTGATAATGGACCAAATCGGCTGATCGGTACCGGAGTAATTCCCAATTTAGTGCGTATTTTATGGTAATATATTAGAAAGAATTTATCAAATGCAAATCAGTTCTCATGACAACATATTGTTTTAGACTGTTCATATACGGATTTGGAAGTAAGGCTACAATACAATTATCTATGACATATTCCTTCACATATGATATCAAACTAGTCAGATATGTATTTCGTTGATCAAGTAGAAATGAGTAGGCCTACTACATGGATACTGTTATGTACAGAAGGTAAATTACTGTGAAATAATTAGGCCTCTTACATTAAGGGGAGTTCTTGCCGGTGCATTTTGTGAAATGTTAACAAATTTTAAGGATTTCTTATATCAGTGTATACGAATTTGAATTAAGGTTGAGTATCGAACTTTGAACCTTTAGACCTTTGTTCTTCCCTGTTTAATGAATCGATCGGAGGTAGATTACAAAAAAAAAAATCTTTTCTACATATCATAATTGCAATTATCACTGATTAAACAAAAACTTTCTGGCACTTTGTTACATCAATTTACTTGATTTTATTATAATTGCGATGGGCACAAGCTGTCGTCTGGAACCCGCAGTCCTTAAGCCTTATGAATACTACTTTTAAGATTCCCAGCATTTCTGACATCTCAATTGCATTTACACATTTAATCCATAGACAGATTCATTTTTTTAATTAAACAATTACCGATAAACATAGGCCTAGACGTGGCATAAATGAAACTAACGATGAGAAGAAAGTATAAATACATTGAAGGATATTATTTATTTTTATAAATGCCCAAATTGAAATGGAAAACCAAATCGAAGTGTAGCAGTAAGAGCGTTTGTGAGCAAAGTAAGTATAGTATAAACACATTTAAATGTTGACTAGAGTTGTTACATATAAAGTACATTGAATGTTATTGATATGTTCCGCCTATATACCACTATATATTACAACACTCAGCTGAAGTCTACATGAGGTAAGGAGCAATTAATTAACAACACGTGTTATTGAATTTGATTTTTGATTTTTGTTGGGTTCCTCTAAAACGTATTTTATTATATTAGATTTAGTCTATCACATAATCATATAAAATAATTAAAATAACATTGAGCTCAATGTGTTGTCAAAATTAGATATTTACAATAATTAGTAATAAAATTATGAAGTTAACCTTGTCATAATATTTAAAATATGAATTAAAATTAACATATATGAAATTTAAACTGATAAAATATTCTAATACTTGTCAATTGTTTAAAATATCACACAGATGTCTGTGTATGTCAAAAAATAATAATAATTGTCTTCTTGGATAAAATGCACATATCTTCTTTCTTCTTGTATTAGTTGTGTGACTATTATTATTAGAGAGTCAATTATAACAATATCGTATTGTGAATAACTGCAATTTTGTGGTCCTTCTTCTTGGAATAGCTTAATGGATCTTGAGTAGTGTAGTGAACTTATCTCTTGTAATCTTCAGCTTACGTTGTTTTTTAATGTATTGAGATGCATAGAAACCAACCTAATACCAAATATGTAGCTAATTAACTATAAAGTACATTCCATGGTTAATAATTAGCCTATTTATAACACCAGGGGGTGTATAATTACATTGCATGACCTAGGTAAGTAGGTACATGTGCACGTGTTCAAAAGATACTCTCTCCACTTTAATAAGTCAAAATACCTTGAAACATTAGCTACTTTAGTTTTTGGTCACATGGATACAATAGAAAACACATTTTTTATACGAAATTTTATATTTGGTTTATTTTATTTTTTATTCCATAATAATAATAATAATAATAATAATAATAATAATAATGATAATAATAATGAACATTACAGGTAGCGAACCCAATTACAATGTTCATGACAAAAATACAATTCATACATACAAAATAATAAAAACAAAAGACACAAAACATAAGAATACACAAATGATACATTAATCTACTGCAATTTAATAAAAGGAAAAATAAATTCCAAGCCACTTCTGGGTTCCAGCAGTTGCCAGGTTTCTTCTCTAAACATAGTAGGCCTACTTAATGTCTTTGAGAATCAAGATAAGAAAGAGTGAGGAGAATGTTTGGCATGATACATTAAACCAATACACTAACTACAATTTATTGGAACTACGCTTAATAACTTCAATTCATTATTAAATTAACTTCAGATGGTAGTTACCACTAGCAAAATGATAGAAAATATAGCGTATGTTCAAGAAGCCATAACTGTGGTGTTAACAGTCAGATTTAGTTCAATTTTTTTATGCTTTGCAAGTGCACTTTGCAGTTTAAAATAAGCAGAAAATGGTTGTTCTAGAATTGGCTGTTTGGTAGGAAAGAAATTTTTAACACATAGGTGATAATTTTGTTTTACAGTTACTTCCCTTGACATAGGTACACTTTATTCAATTTCTGTAGCTTAGATTTTTGTGAAACTTTGGAAACTTACTATCAACAGGTATTACTATTTACCCTAGCAAAATCAGTCTAATATGTACATTATTACTTCATGAAAACTGCATGAAAACTTCATGTCTAAAAAAAGAAGACTTTTTTAAAAAATAAAAATAGTTGAAAATTCTGTATAGTTAAGTCTTTTCCCATAATTCTGCTAAGGATGATTTTTCATCTATCTATAATGAATTCCTGAAAGTTTCATTATTTTAGCATGAATAGCTTTTCAGAAAATGGTACCTGAAGTACAAGAAATGTAATTTTACAGGAGAGCGAAAAGAAAATGACGTGCCTTATGGTGTTTTATCCATTTTAGAAATTTCCAGGTCGCTCTGCTTGGCTTAATAATAACGCAACGTATAAAACCCATGTATCAAAATGTTCACAAAACTATGATTTATTACATGAGCCTAAGAAAAAAAAAATCGATTTTTTTGTCACTGGTAACTACCATCTCCCCTTATTCATTTTTGGACATGCTAAGTATATCGAAATTTAATACATGAATTATATTGTGCAAAGTGCATGTATTGCATGTATAATTACTTTAAAAAAACTGCTGCATATAACAATATTATTAGCTTCATAAGGACATTACGAAATAATTATTTTTGAACAAAGAACAATGGGGTCTTACCACTTTAACGTGGCCAACGTAAAATTAATCATATACAAGTATAAAGCTTCTTTAAATTTGATGTATGACACCGGTAAAATATAATTCCAAGCAGAATTAAGCTATATGTATCCATCTATTAAATAATTGCAATTAATTGTGAGGGAATATGCAGTTGAGACATTCCTCTGATTCCAGTTGGTACACCCTAAGGGCACTGGGAGGTCTTCCACCCAAACTCATTGAGTCAGGGGGTGGAGACTAATTAAATGATGGCAAGCATTTCATCACCCGTCATCTCATCTTCAGTGACGTCCTCCTTGCGACCTGAGGCCATTGCGTATTGCCTGCTAAAGTGTAACAAGAGTACATTTATACACCATACTTCACAAGTCCAGCTAAAGCAGATTCTTATGGAATTCATCGGCTATCCATCAAAGCGTTCTCTGAGTTCTGATGAGTTTGCACTGGTTTCCATCGACTGGCATTGATTCCATCGTACTTGAACGTCCAATGGATCAGATGAATCACCGCCATTATGACAAATTGACGAATCAAACTTATGTAATGGAGACAGTGCATATAAGATTCATAACTAATGGCCGGTTTCTATAAACTCGCGAATTACCTATGGGTAAATTATCCAATGGACAGAATTTGCACAAGAATAACAACACACAAACACAAATAATGTAAAGATAGCAATCACATACACTTTTGGCGAGTTTCTAGATAAATGTCCTCTGGGTAAATACGAAAATGACTGAAAAAATGATCCTACAAACTCGGGCTAGATCTTTCCAAGGGTAAATCGTCGGGTTAATTTATCCTTTCATGGATGGCTGGATAAAATTTAACCTCTTTGTAGGATCAATAACAATGAGAATCAAAGCCTTCTGAATTAAATTAACTGTACAACTTGCTCATTATATCATTGTGGTTGAAATGGGACTAATTTATCCATGGATAATTTACCCATGGGTAATTCACAAGTTTGTAGAAACCGGACATAAGTCACGTAGACTTTAACTACAGACACATAAATAGTAGTTAAACTTATTTTTGAGTCGTTATCCGATTCCTCATAAAGGGCTAAAACTGAAAGAGAAAGAAGCAAAGGCAGTCTATTAGTTTGCAGCCATAGTAAATTCTTATAATGGCATACATTTTAAGTCACACTTAAGTTATTTCGGTTTTTGTTGTAGTTGAAATTGTTTAAATTATTAAATATAGACCATATAAAATAATGGGCCTATTACTAATTTCGGATCAATTTGAAAACATAAAACTACAGTACTGTAATGTGTACAGTATAAAACACACAGACTGTCTAAGTGGCCTACTGTGATAAACCAATTTTATCTAATAAATACCGACGAGTCTGTCTTTGCGATAAGAAGTCAATTTAATGTAGACCTCACTTTTGTTTATTTATTTTATTTAATATATCATTATTTTAATCAGTATCCATTGTATTTAATGTAAATGCAAATCGATCATTAGGTGGGAAAATAATAAACCGGAGTTACCAACAATGCCATCGCTAATATTTTACAATTTTATATGTAGTTATTATGTTGGCGTTCCCGAAAAACATCGGTTTGGTCAACAAATGGTTTTTAAATTCATCAGTCGTCATGAATCCATCGAGAAAAAATTGCGAAATCCAGCCTTGGAATCCATCGTTCATCAGTCCGATGAATTTAGAAATTAGTTTTATATCTGATAATGCATCCTGGCTCAAAACCTTACACACTCCCGCAAAATGAGTTTGTTAACTGATTTCTTATTGAATCCCCCCTGTTACAATTCAAATAAAGCATGATCTACGAGAAAGTCAATAAAAGAATGCAAAACAAGTACTGTTTTCACGAAAAATGGACATACATGAATGATTATTCCTTATGAACTACTTTTTTCTTAATGGCATTGATTTTGTTACTATTTCTGATGCAAACCACTGATTCTCTGAGGTCATATGAGTGGTCTAATAGCAAACCGGTCAATCTCCATTTTAATTTTTTGTAATAGATATGCTAACTTTTAATGAAAGTTTAATGCATTTCTTGGTACATATTTGGTGTATATGTTACCGGCAATGTGAAATTCGGCATTCTATAGAATGTCTAGGCAATGTATAGAATGCCTAAAATCGAACCACAAAGCATGAAATGATTGATATTTTGTACATTGCCTAGGCATTGTATAGGCCTACTTTGCCGAATTGTCTGCCGGCAAAGTATGTAATACCCCTAATCCCGCCATTTTTTCCCGTCACCACCGTCTTTAGTAATAAAGACAATGATGATAAGTGATAATTGATTGAACTCAGATCGGAAGGACAAAATAGACTAAATGCATAAAGAGAACTAATAAGTCGATGGAGTAAAATTGAAGATAAATTTGTATAACAGTTTAAAAAAAAAATGCAAACGAACAAATACCCTGAACTGAAATTATTAACAAAGTCACTTTGTACGAAATAATTTCTACTTTATGTCACAAATATTTATTGTAGAATAACTCATATCTTTAAAATGTATTTAGACTTTTTTAAATAGCAGAATTAAATAGTCTGCTAAATTTGCTATACGAGATTCGTTATCATTATATTCTTATAAGATACGTATTCGTAAAAAAAAACACATTTTCTGAAATCAACATTCTATATTTAAATATGGTGTAATGAAAAATTACAACTGTGATTATGTAGTAGGACTTCTTTGTATGAATAAGTATAGGCGTACCGAGGGGGGGGTTTTGGGGGTTTGAACCCCCCCCCCCCCCATTGATTAAAAAAAGGAAAATTGTATGATTTTTTAAAGTCTGCCCATAAATTACTTAATACAAGTATAAAGCGTGGGAAGCTTAAAACTCGTTATTTGGCGTCTTAATTTTTAAAATTTTCCGGGGGGAAGCTTAAAACTCGTAATTTTGCTTCTTGATTTTTAAAATTTTCCGGGGGTGCACCCGGAAGCTTAAAACTCGTTATTTTGCGTCTTAATTTTTACAATTTTCCGGGGGAGGACCCCCGGACCCCCCTCTCCCTGGGGGGTATTCCATACCCCCCAGACCCCGCGGATTTTATAACCCCCCTATATGGTCGGCCTGGTTACGCCTATGTGAATAAGACAGGCTGCTGAGAAAATTAGGTTGTAATATCATTGGTAGGTGAGTACTTACTGTAACAAGTACTTCAATCTCTGTTC
Source organism: Ectobius pallidus (assembly GCA_964059195.1). NCBI lineage: Eukaryota > Metazoa > Arthropoda > Insecta > Blattodea > Ectobiidae > Ectobius > Ectobius pallidus. The sequence continues at coordinate 7,133,499 of CAXKWD010000008.1, read as the reverse complement.
TGCTTTCATTGTTTTCCGGTAAGAATATCCTGTGTTTTATTTCTTAGTTTTGTTCTTTCTGTTTCAAACGCGCATTAATTAATAAAGGCTATTCATCTTGTTCCCTTTTAACACTTTGCTAAACGGTACTGGTCATTCTGTATAATGCCTAGGAATTGTAAAGAATATTATTAATGAATTTCATTTTCAGACAGGGTAAAATGTTTTTAAAATAGAGAAATTGTCCACCTTAAAACCCTTGTCGTTTCACTTATCTGGGGCCTTTTTATAAAATATAAAATAACATAAAAGGCACAAGCACACGTTAAAAACACTGTTGTCAAATTAATAAAACTTCTTCTTGGTCCCAGATGCGTCTAATACTTGAAAATGCATTTCGATGCAAGTTGCATCATCTTCAGTTCAGCTTAGAGACACAACAGATACAATGTCTGATGATGTACTAATGTATATGCCGGTTGTTTACTTGTTGCATGTTTTAGGTCACTGTTGTTGCGAGTTCAAACAGGTGATTATGGTCAATCGTGGTTTCGTTGAGAATGTTATTTTTATTTTTGTAGATTTGAAGATTTTCTAGTATATTAAGTCTATTACCTTTCTTATAATTATGGAGGATTTCTAAAGTATTGTCTATGTTGTCTAATCTATGTCCAGTATTAAGGAGATGTTTAGCGTATGATGAGCGATTACCATTATATCTGAAGTCATTAACATGTTCCTTGAATCTTTGCTTGAACTTCCTACCTGTTTGGCCTATAACATTCTCAACGAAACCACGATTGACCATAATCACCTGTTTGAACTCGCAACAACAGTGACCTAAAACATGCAACAAGTAAACAACCGGCATATACATTAGTACATCATCAGACATTGTATCTGTTGTGTCTCTAAGCTGAACTGAAGATGATGCAACTTGCATCGAAATGCATTTTCAAGTATTAGACGCATCTGGGACCAAGAAGAAGTTTTATTAATTTGACAACAGTGTTTTTAACGTGTGCTTGTGCCTTTTATGTTATTTTATATTTTATAAAAAGGCCCCAGATAAGTGAAACGACAAGGGTTTTAAGGTGGACAATTTCTCTATTTTAAAAAAATTGTAAAGAATGCCTAGGAAAAATTATAAATTATTAATTGTAAAAAAATTATATTTCATAGTTTCCCTAAAACCATCAGGCATTCTATTCATTACCTAGGCATTCTATAGAATACCGGGATTTCATACTGTACATTGCCAGTAACATATATATTGGAAATCTTGAGTTCCTCCCTTATGTGAGAAGTCATATTTGCAACATATACACTAAATATGTAGCAGGAAATGTATTAAACTTTCTATAGAAGTTAGCATTTCTATCATTTATCAAAATGGAGATAGCCGGGTTTGCTCAATTACAAAGATACAAAGCATTTATCAGGATCTCCCAAGCGACATAATCCTGAAAGTCACACAACAGAAGCGGTTATGTTCGTTGTAAAACCGGCTTCCCACATAAGGGAGGAACATTTGCAATGTATACACCAAATATGTACCAGGAAATACATTAAACACTCATTTGAAGTTAGCATTTCTATATTTTTTTAAATCAAAATGGAGATTGCCGCGATTGCTCTCATATTCAAGCCGATTTTCTGTGAGGGCTGTTCTTAGTTTCGAAACATAAAACAGCTGTTCACAAAAACTGCCGCTAATTTCGGTGAATTCTAAAAGCCTAAAAACGTGATAGACTTGATTCTCAATCATTCATTTCCCAAGGAAGCAGGGTTGTTGTCAACCTAAAGCCTGGGGTTGGTGCCATTAAGTAGCGCTACAAGACGCGTGCATTCCTCCGTGTCTGCTGTATGAGAGGAATTTCACTCATGTCATCTCACTCAGGTGTTTGCTGTTGCGTTTCTGTCTTGTGTGTTAATTAATTTCATTATGTGCAATCAGGGAGTGTTATAAACAGATAAAGATTTCTTCTACAGTATTTCAGTATAGTAGTATAATAATTAATGTCGCAGATTTTATAAAAGACTAGCTGAAAAGGCCCGGCGTCGCCCGGGCTTTGTATTTTGTAATTTGAAATTAACTTATGGAGGACTTTCGATGTTGAAACTCTAGGTCCTGGTATAATAATGTATGTAGAATTCGAAATGAGGAAGAACAACATATGGCACTCAGACTATTCCCTCAGAAAACGCTAGATATAGCTTTTTATGGTTCATAGAGGATGTCGAATGCTGCATTCCGTTGCTTCTACTCATCATGCCTGGGAGGGGTTGAAATAAGAAGAAACATAAATTACGAACTTCTAGCACAAGACACACGAAGTAAAAATTGCACAATATCGATCTAGTGCTATAATAGTATATTGCGATACTAGTTCCGTAAGCGCTGCTTACGGATCGAGGAAAGAGTTAGAAGAAACGAGGCGTTTGCGCCGAGTTTTTTCAATTTCCGAGATCCGTTATGCGCTTACGGAACGAGTATTGCATGCTATTTTTTGCACGATGATTATTTATATCAATTTAATTATATTAATTGAGATATTAGCTGAAAATATTACGTATATAAATTATTGAAGATAGATGTTATATTTCAGAAAGTGATTCGCATGTGTTGGTTGTTATGGGGACGGAATATTTGTCCTCTTAAAGCCGCCACAAACTGGGGGGCCTTGGTTCCGGCCTTCGATAAAGGCTTGTATTATGATGGTTTTACTTACGGCACGTGTGCTTTTTGTCATTGCTACAGCACTGAGATTTCTTTTGTTTTAATAGCAACCAGATTGCGTATGGGAATGTCACGGCAACAATATTCGTAAGTACCACTAATTAGTTACATCGTGCAAAAAAACTTTGTAACAACTTTCATATCCTTCACATGGAAAACACTTAATTAGTTAAAAATATTTGCGTAATTGGGATTTATTCCTGTAGTTGGTAGAATAAAATAAATAAATAAATAAATAAAATAGACTCAGTTGTCAATGTTAAAATTCACCATGCCTTTTTAAATGTAAAATTTCTTGCGGTGAATGCCAAAATCGTTATATTTGGTGGGTGAATAGCGTTTTCATGTTGGCAGCAGTGTAAGAGAAAATCAATAACAACTGGCCTGTGCCCTGCAAGAGGCTGGCTCATTACAATAACGTTTATTATTATTTCACATATGTTAACGGCTACGCTTGCCTCGCAGTCATTCCTACTCGCAGAATAAAATCTCGCTTTTAACCCTTGTACCACAAATAAATCTATGTTACACCTTATAATATTATTGAAGTAGGTATATAATGAAGTGAACTTTATTGTAAATTGTTAGCAAATGTTCTGGAAATCTTATACTAAAATAAATTGAGTGTATAAGGTGCAAATATTTATCATTTATTCTCTATTGTGTGTCTTTCTTACAACCACCGTTGTATGGCCTCAGTATGAAACAACAGTAACATTTCACAAAATTTGAAGTCATGTGGGAATTTGTTAGAAAACTGAATATTCAACTTATTATGTCCTAAATCTATCGGAAATCAGTGCGAGATATTTTTTCTTTCTTTCTTTCTTTCTTTCTTTCTTTCTTTCTTTCTTTCTTTCTTTCTTTCTTTCTTGTGAGGGGGGGGGGATTTGTGTTAGCCCCAAACGTCGTACTCTGTAACAGTATTTGGTATAAAAACTTCAGGCAAAACTTACCCGCAAAGCAACTATAATTTATTGTAATAACAGCTTTAATTTACGTAACAGGTTGTTTTATGTAATAAATTAGCTCTTAAAAGAATAATTTCGAAGCGGTAACATCATGACTCACTTTAGGGAGGTCGGGGATTCAAATCCCGTGTCCAGGCGATCAGTGTTGGATTTTTGTGTTATTCCTTAGTCGTACAATTTAATTTATATTTGCCTCTAATTTTCTTATCTATTTTCAATTCACTTTAATTTATTGCTACAAATTACAATATAAGTGTATACAAATATGATTTCGAATGCCACCCGAAGAAGCAAAACTTGTGCTCGGGGGCGGTTCTATGTGTTTGAATTTCTCTAGAAAAAGGCCTTCCGAATAAGGTGAACCCTCACCAGCATATTTTTATCATGTCTAGTGTTCCTATTTTATTTCTTCCGTCCTTTAAGGGCATTGGTGTGAAAACCTTTGGAAAAAGGTTACGAAGATCATTCATATTAGCTCTTAATGATATTTAGACAGATGATGCAGTGACCTCAATGTTACACTATTACGAGGAGATTTAACAACATTCTGCTTCTTTCTGTGTTTGTGCGATAGAAAACATCAGCCTATGTGTGCAACAGTGAGACAAGGAAGAAGACAGAACAGTACCTCTATTTCACTTCTTACAACAATCTCCTTCTTCTCTTAGGCCTACATAATTATTAATTACTAGCATGTGCCCGCGGCTTCGCCCGCGATAATTATTTCAAAAATTAAAAATTAAGAGCATAATAGTTAAATCATTATATTAACACCTAAATCATGTGGACTATATATCACGATTAGATAGCATCACCTGGTAAAAGCTACCTCAGATTCGAGTTCCTTGGCCCAGAAAACCCCTGTATAGTGAGTTTCGTCCAAATCGAACAACGTTTGACCATATTTATGCTAATATTGATTATCCCTATAATAATAATAATAATAATAATAATAATAATAATAATAATAATAATAATAATAATCCTCTTCGGTGTAGGTTGAAAATTTCATATTATGTTTGCGTGCAAAACAAATGAATCGACCAGCGTGAGCTACAACATTCAAGAGATCACGATGCTTTTATGTCGAAGGAATGACAAAAATAGCCAAAGCCTAGTGTAATTGATTTGTTTTACTGAAAACTCATGCTTCGAAAACGGAATAAATACACGTTTTCTGCCCGTTTTTCACTCATAACTCACGAACGAAAGCGAAAATAAAAATTCCGGCTTCGAGGTGCACATTCCGACCCTTTAGTCCATCTATGTTTAAAATTTCAGATCTCTGCGTTCAGTAGATTTCGCTGGGCATCGCGGACAGACAGACAGATACTTCCTTTTATTAATATAGAAGACTGGAAAATTATCAAGCCGATGTAGTACATCTAGTGGATTCAAAAGTCGATTCAGTGTAGTTTCATGTGGATTCCTGTGGATGCATTTGGATTTAATGTGGATTAATGTGGATTCAATGTGACATCATGATTGTAGAATTTCTGAAACACCACTTTCTTTTTTAATATCTCTTCTGCCCCCCCCCCCCCCAACTTAAAGTCCCTCCCGGAGGACTCCGTGTCCAGGATTTTTACGTCCTGAAAAGTCCCGGTGATTAACATTTGAGCAAATCGCCATAGCAATAGAGCAAATGAATATATTCATTTGAACAAAGTAAAGAAATACAGAAATGGTACTTATATTTTTTCTCTAAACGAGATATGGCAACATCGCAATTTCATGGGCACGTCATTTCCTGAAGTTGGCTTATGTCCACCGCCATTTGATCGGCACGTCCTGATGGCAATGTCGAAATTACAGTGTTTGTGCTTTATATCTAGCTCCCATTAGCGTCACATATCTTAATAAATTAATCCTACCCGAAACAAAATCGTCCCAGTTCTTAATGGCATAAAGTCGGTTAATTTCAGACTTCTTATTTTTCCTTTGCTTGGCAGAAAGATGAAATCGGATTGATATGTTCGTTTGAATTTGTCGCTCCTTTAAAACCTGTGTTAAAATATGTATCGATGGATGTGCACAGTAAAATTCCCTTTTAAAATGTCTCCGAAAGGACTCTGCGACATTTGTAGTTCTGGGGCAGTTTTAATTCCTCCTACTAGGAACCATCGTACGGATAATTTAGAAGTATAATAGCCTGGCAGTTGAATGCGGCGTTGCCAAATCGTTGGAATACTCGACTAATTTGTTCTTGAGTGAAGTGGACATGTTTGCTCAAGTGAAGTAAACATTTTTGCTCAAGTGAAGTAGGCATTTTTCCCTCATTTGCTCAAAAGTACGTCACCCAAAAGTCCAACGACCGCGGCCAGGTCTGATCCCGCGACCTTCGGATCTAGAAGCGGGCAAGCTACCTCTACACCGCAGGTGATTGGTGTGATATAAAAAACTTGAAGTTTTCACATTTAAATAACGTGAATATTACTTGCTGTGTTTAACTTTTATCATCTACCATAATTTTTATTTCGTTTTAAAAGAAGCATTTTTAATTTACTCTTTAAAATTCTGGACTTTATAGTTTCCGAAAGTAAAATACATTAATTCACCAAGGTATTTAGTTAATACAGACCGTATTACTTGTACACTGTTAGAGTTCATTTTTCACACAATTTACAACACCAATGTTAACAGAAATTACACTTAGAACTGAGACATTTGTACGATTCTTGCATTAAAGTAAGCAATCTCTATATATATCAAAGGCTTTGTCCTGACTGACTGACTGATTGACTGAATGACAGGAATCAACGTACAGCTTAAACTATAACAGGTAGAGACTTGGAATTTTGACAGTACCTTCGTTTCATAATGTAGGTGATCACTAAGAAAGGATTTTGAAAAATTCTTATTCTAAATGCCAGAAATTAAATGTTTTTGAAAATACTTAATCCCTTTTTACATAGAATTATCCATTCCAAATCACAGAATATATTGTTGCCAAATGGTAGGCCTATCAGGTGGGCTTGGAAAAAACCAATGAAATCCACTTTTGACAAATAAGAGAAGTTATCAAAATAATTCATGTTATAGGCTAAATAAATATTACAGATGAAATCCACTAAAATAATGGAATCACATAACTTTCTCTACCCTGGACATAGAGAAAACAAAACGAGGTATGGTAATGTGTATATTATTATATTATATCGCAGGTTTTTGGAGAGAAAAGTATGAAAGTGATAATGCTTTCTGTTTAATTTCATCTCCAAAACGGCTTTATGGTAACATAAGAGTGGGAAATTTCCCGCCTCGATATTACAATTTTATGTTACAGGAATTTCTGTTTCTTCTTATTTAAACCTCTACCAGGCTTGCTGTGCACTGTACAAGCGATGGGATGCAAAATTCTAGATCCTCTATGAGCCATAAAAAACTATATCAAGCGTTTTCTGAGGGAATAGTTTGAGTGTAATAAGTCGTTCTTCCTATTTCAAATTATAAATGCCTATATAAGGACCTAGAATTTAAAATTGAAAATCCTTCATAAGCTAATTTCCAATTACAAAATACAAAACCCGGGCGACGCCGGGTCTTTTAAGCTAGTACTGTATAAATGTTATTTTGTCTCTCTCTCCCTCTTAGGAACATTTAAGTGACCCAAGCTGCCCGGGCCTTACAGGGCCGCGACCTGTCGGGAGAGGGATTATCTTTGGATCACATACTGTACATACTTTTTTGACCAGACAAGGACATGGAGAGACTCCCCAGATGAGTGATTAGCATAATGCCGGGACCACCTCCGACACACACCACTCACTCCAAACAGGGCGAGGATGGGATGAAGATGATAATGACGGCCAGATGATATCTGGGGACTACAAGGGCCTAAAGTTACCCGACGTTTGTCTCACATGTGAGGAAAAACCCACCTAGGTAACTTGTCCCGACCAGGATTTGAACCCGGGCCCGCTGCGTGAGAGGAACGAACCCAGCCCCTGCGCCACAGCGGTGGACTAAATGTTATTCTGAAGATGCGAAATACTTTTCATGAGTTCTTAATAAATATTAACGTGTAATTAGTGCTGTAAAAATAGGAAAAGCCTTTTTCAGCGCTTATTCTGTGACCTTTTGTGCTTCAGATCATGAAGTAAGTTTTGTTTTAGTTTCAAAACCGTGGACCAGCAACTAAAACAAAAAAGTACGTGTTTTTTTAAAACCCTCTCCTCCTCTTTAAAATGTTGAGTTAGGCTATCGGGAGAAAAACAAGTTAAGAATATTGGGTATAATTATGAGATCTCTCCAGGCTATAGCCTAATACGGGTGCCTTTGCCTAGAGAACATGACTTATTCACACTGCTAGCGAGTTAGCCATATGTAATGTAATTTTTTTATAGCCATTGATTAATACATGATTAAAATAGGCATAGTCAAAATATAAAAATTACAAACAAATTAAAAGCTACAATCAAGATACTCCTGTACAGTATAAAAGTTTTTGCTTAGGAGCTAGTCTTTTAACCTTTCCTTAAAGGCACCAATGTTTCTAGTATTCCTAACATTTAAAGGAATTTTATTAAAAAGTTTAACACCCATGACAATATGGCTGTTTAGAGTCCTTGTTAGTCTACTTCTTGGTACAGTTAGGTTATTATTGTTACGCGTCTCATGGGAATGTATGGCGTTGACAGGAACAAAATCTTGTATATGTTGATACACAAATAGCACAGTTGAGAATACATAAAGAGAGGTGACAGTTAATATGCCAAATTCCTTAAATATAGGCTTACAGTGTTCTCTAGGGCCACATCCCTTAAGTATACGGACTGTTCTTTTTTGAATAGTGAAAACGTTACTTGCTGAAACACATACTTGTTTCTACCAATATCTATTATGTACTAAGTGTAGTGTGTCATATGTTAGAGTAGGATTACTTCCACAAAGTCTCTGGCCTTGAAGACTAACCCAGCCAGCGAGCTTCTCGTTACGTCTTGCGCGGATTCGCTGCGCGTAAGATCAGTGAGTTACTGTTGAGCACAGAGTGAACATCATGCAGCACGTTGGCAGTCGTAGAAAATACTATAATAGTTGAGTGGAGGGATAATGCCGCGTCGAGACAGAGACAGACAACACGTGGAGTGGGATAGAAGAGCTGAGCCAATCAGGGTGCAGCTACATCCCCTAGGCAGGAACTCTACGAACGGCGAGACTCGCTCCTAAGGTATATACGTAAAAACTCAGAGACTTTGTGGAAGTAATCCTACTCTATTAAATTACCTTCAACCTGCTTCTAATTTAACATCATTCTCAGGAAGTTTCTGTAACTCAATACAAGATAATACAGCGATTATATGAAATGTATAAATATCATTAAAACTACATTTTCTTGGTTTAAATAATGGTTTTTAAGTTAATTAATGTTATTTAAACTCCCCTGTTAAATTAATTTAAATCGTTAAGCCTTGTCGGAAGTGCGTCACCATTTGTCCAGCTGAGAGACATCTGTGATTAGATTGGGAGTGAGTTATGGATAATATATTATTGCCAGGGTATTCCTGCCAGACCATGATGGCAAGGGGACTTAACTATGAGGGATAGATACCATTCCCCTTGGCCGGATCAGAAATCGAACCTGTGAACTCATAATTAGGCCTAGCAGTCAGAACCTCATTACACCACTGTCGGTCACCAACATAAATTATACATCATCGCCTTCGTGTGGAAAAGAATTTCTTAATACAGCTACTTGTAAAAAAATCCCTTTAGGCAGGCCTACAGGCTGAGGTAGATTTCAAAGTGCTTTTGGTTTAATTTACTGTCGCTGCGCAGCACTCTTCTTCTTTAGCCTTGGCATGACAAACCCGCAATAATAATTGCAAAAAAGAGGAAAGAGCGCTTTTTCAAACATTCAAATCTCGCCTTACATGAGAGCTATCGAGAAACTAGTTATTGATTTGTAGAGTACTCATCAAGAGCTTTTCAATGATACCCCACAAGACGTGGTTTCAAAAATTTCGAATTTCCATCCCCCCACCCCCACCCCCAAAACCCCGAATCGTTGGTGTCACTGTGAACTCCATAGGGAGTACTCTAATTTATTCAAACAAAGTTTCCCTCTATACTCCATAGGGGCCAAGATATAAAGTTTTCAAAATTTCAACCCCCTCCCGCGACATCCCCCTCGGGCAAATTTTGCTCATTAACGAACTTGTCCGAACTATTGGGCCTAGAAATAACATAATAAAATTTGGTTCAAATATCTTCAAAATTACGGCCGGTATCGTGTAAAGATATAAATATATACAATATATATAAATATATATATATATAAATATCACAATTTTTTTTTTTTTTTTTTTTTTTTGAACGGACGGTGGTTTCGTACTTAGGGAAGCATGAAACGTAAAGATATTAAAGAATTTTTCGAAAATCATGACATGGTATCCATTGCAATAGGTAGATTTTTCTTCGAAATCTACCTAAAAACAGCTACTTGCCAGACTGTTAACACGACGAAAAGTAGCACTTTCGCAGTCTAGGCCGGTAAAGTCGTCATGGCAACTGAAAAATCCAGATGGCAGTGACCTGTCATACTAACCGTAACAGGGTTTGAAACAATTTACTTGGATATAAAACAACAAATATAGGATAGCATTGTTTCTTTACCAGGTTTTTGTGAAGTGAAACTTCTTTAGCCGCGGTAGGGGTATATCGAGAGCTTGTGTAACGCTAAAAAATCGTCACGAAATTAATGTAACGCTCAAAATCGTCACGAAATTAGTGAGGTGTGACAGAACGGACTGCACAGAAAACAATCAACTCAATGATTAGGCTATCCAAAGTTTAAAAAATCCAAAAATTCAAAATTTAAAAATCCAAAATTAAAAAATTAAAAAAGTAAAAGAATACAAAGATCCAAAATTTAAAAAATCCAAAATTCAAAAGTTCAAAATTTAAAAAACAAAAAATCCAAATATCTAAAATTTAAAAATCAAACAATTCAAGATTCCAAAATTTAAAAAATAAAAAATCCAAAATCCATAATTTAATAATAAAAAAATCTAAAATTTAAAAATCGAAAATTAAATAAGTCCAAAAACCCAATATTAAAAAGTCCAACAATCAAAAATTTAAAATATCCAAATTGAAAAATCAAAAAATGAAAACAAGTTTCACTTCTTTCTGTCGCGTGGCGTTCCACGCACACTTTTTTTTTACAAACACTTAATAATATAACAACAAATATAGGCCTAAGCCAACACAGCTAACTTATATTAGGTCTATTCATAGGAAACCAGCACTGCCATGTACGGTACATCCACATTTCGTATTGGTTCATAGCATAGGATTCAGGCGGTTGTGAGAATATGGCGTTAACAAATGGCTGACAATGCCTTTTATAACTAACTAGCATGTGCCCGCGGCTTCGCCCGCGATAATTATTTCAAAAATTAAAAATTAAGAGCATAATAGTTAAATCATTATATTTATTAACACCTAAATCACGTGAATTACATACCACGATTAGATAGCGTCGCCTGGTAAAAGCGATCTCAGATTCGAGTTCCTTGGCCCAGAAAATCCCTGTATAGTGAGTTTCGTCCAAATAAAACAATGTTTGATCATATTAGGGCTTGCAACATTCAAGCGAACGCGAAAGAATATGACAAAAATAGACAAAGCCAACTGTAATTGTCAAACTTCCATTTAATTTAATTCCAAACCCATCTGAAACCCACTGGCAACAATATGTTTTAATGTCAAATGTGATTCGGATTCGATAATTCTGTGTAAGAAGGGATTAAGTATTCCCAAAAAATTTGATTTTTGGCATTTAAAAACATAATTTTTCAAAATCGTTTCTTAGTGAGCACCTACATTATGAAACGAAGGTACTGTCAAAATTCCAAGTCTCTACCTGTTATAGTTTAGGCTGTACGTTGATTCCTGTCAGTCAGTCAGTCATTCATTCATTCAGTCAGTCAGGACAAAGCCTTTTATATATAGGCCTATAGAGATTATACGGTATTTGTATTTATTTAATATAATTTACAGAGCTTTTACTAAAAAATATTGTATGCATCACGTATGCAAAAGGTTTAGCTGACTCATCCAATGCTAGAGTCGTACACTAAAGCGTTATTTTGAGTACATTATACAAGAGTAGCTATTACTAAACCCTTCCGAGGAAGGCGCTCCATTTTACCTGAATTTTAGACATACAACCCTGACCGATCACGGAGTTCACTTGTTCGATACAAAGCGAAGTATCGATTCCGAGAGAGACACGGAACTCTAATTACTTTTTCTTACCAATGCGAACGTGACCTTCAAGTTAATGTAGTATTCACGGGGATGGCAGCTAGCAAGGGAGTGGATGTAGCATTGCCACTCGCACTAATTGATCCTTCTTTTTTTTTTTTTTTCATGAGTTTCGTATTGTGTACAGATTTTTGTTCTAATTTTGAAATCTGAATAAAACTGGATACAGTAATACAATAAAAATTCATTAAGTGCCAGTATGGTACTTTATGAGATTGTGTGGGGGACGGGAAAATTTCTGTCCGTCCGTCCGCCGTGTCTGTACGCGGGATAACTCAAATACGCTTTATCGGATTTTGATAAAACTTGGTATACACATTTATAACGTCCATGGGAAGAAGCCTATTGATATTGGACCAAATCGGTTGACCGGTACCGGACTAATAACCAATTTAGTGCCTATTTTAAGGTATTATATTAGAAAGAATTTATCAAATGCTAATCAGTTCTCTTGGCAACATAAGTTACTGTTTTACACTGTTCATATACGGCTTTGGAAGTTGAATACAATTAGCTATTTACAATTCGTTGATCAAGTTGAAATGAGTAGGCCTACTACATGAACACTGTTATATACAGAAAGTATATTACTCTGAAATAATTAGGCCTACGTACATTAAGCGGAGTTCTTTTGCGCATTTTGTAAAATGTTAGCGATATGCGAGTATGAATTAAGGTTAAGCATCAAACTTTAGACCTTTGTTCTTCCGCAAGCCCTGCTTAATGAATCAATCTGGAGCTTAAATCGGAGTTAGATTACAAAACTAACTTATTTTCTGCATATCATAATTCCAATTATCACTGATTAAACAAAAGCATTCTGCCGCTTTGTTATATCAGTTTATCGAGTTTTATATTGCTTCTTGAAAACTAAACTCCATGGCGCTACATCCTTGGAAGGACTAGGTCCGACTGCTGCGTCATCTATCATAGGCTTATGGCAGTATTGGGGGAGGCGTGTGGTCAGAATGCGGACACCCACGGCTGTTAATGATGGTTTTTATTACTTAATGAAATAGCTCCTCAGTCTGTATCATGAGGCTGAGTTCATCCCGTTCCAGACCTTCTTGCCTCATCGAACCCGGGCCTGCGGATCCGTAGCCAGCGACGCATACCTCGAGACAATGCAAGGCAGTTTTTATATTGCTTCACTACTGTTGTACAGTCGGTCAAATAAAAAACGTCGGGCGGTATTTGATTAAGTATCACGAACGAGCATATGCGCATGTACAGGAAGACTTAAGGTTAGGTTCACACACGCCTCTTGTCTATCCATGTATTTTCTTGATTATTTAGTCAGTTTTGTTCCAAAACAAACATGTATAGAAGGCTGTGGCTATATGTCTCAAATCCGCCATATTATTGGTTGCAAATTTTTATAATATTAATAATTAATAGATTCGCGAGGAATATGTTTATTCAAGGAGCATTTTTTAAAGATTTTATTTTATAATACCGGTACTTCTAGTGCAAAATCAATTACTTACGTTCAACTTCTGCCACCAATCTAATAGCATCGAAATACATGGCCGGCCAGATCCACGATTCCTATGAAAACTTCCGGTCGCATTATAGTGAAGTACCCACCTCTTTAAGAAATATGGAACCTTCTCGCTGCTTCAGAGGCCGAAAAATGCAGGTCAATTATAGCCCTAACTACACTTTCTCTCAAGCTAGCATTTATATGTGGTGCGATGACAAAGCAAAATGAATTATGACAATACATTAAGTTGAATATCGTGTTTTGCGCTTTCCGCGTTTTACATTTTTCCCTTTTTGTTCAATTTTTCCCTCCTGTCGCAAGGCCTCATATGTTCCGAAAATGACTTGTATTTTATGTTTTTTATAGGAAACTTGTGAACTAATGCGTTAAAACTTTAATTTTAACTGCATACGAGTCCCGACGTTTTTTATTTGACCGACTGTACAGGTACAAGTAGGGGGGAAAAGCGGACCGACTAAAATATCTAAGTTGCCGATATGAGCCACTGCGCATGCCTAGCGGCATTCACAGGATAGCAGGGAATGTATTGAAATTTGTTCTAGTGTCGATAAATTGCTTGTATTGGGGAATAATTTCACGTAATTTGCATTGCTTGTGAAAACAAACGTTTCCGTTACACTCTTACATTTATTTACATATCACAAGGCTCTGAAATCTACCTGTACATTATTTTCATATCCTCTTTCGCTCTTTCTACTAGCTTAAAAGGCCCGGCGTCGCCCGGGTTTTTTATTTTGTAATTGGAAATTAACTTATGAAGGACTTTACATTTTTTAATCCTAGGTCCTAATATAGGTATTTATAATTTGAAATAGGAAGAACGACTTATCACACTCAAACTATTCCCTCAGAAAACGCTTGATATAGCTTTTTATGGCTCCTAGAGGATGTAGAATTTTGCACCCCATCGCTTGTACAGTACACAGCAAGCCTGATAGGGGTCCAAATAAGAAGAAACAGAAATTCCTGTAACATAAAATTGTAATACCGAGGCGGAAAATTTTATTTCTCCCTCTCATGTTACCATAAAAACATTTTGGGGATGAAATTAAACAGAAATGCAATATCACTTTCATACTTCTCTCCCCAAAACATATTACCATACCTCGTATTGTTTTCTCTATGTCCAGGGTAGAGAAAGTTATGTGACTGCATTATTTTCGTGTATTTCATTCTTTAATATTTATTTATAACATGAATTATATTGATAGATTCTCTAATTTGTCAAACTCCCATTTCATTTATTTCCAAACCCATCTGAGACCACCGGCAACAATATGTTGTCATGTGAATTGTGATTTGGATTTTATAATTCTGTGTAAAAAGGGATTACGTATTCTAAAAAACATTTTATTTTTGGCATTTAAACCAAAATTTTGCAAAATCCTTTCTTAGTGAGCACTCACATTATGAAACGAAGGTACTGCCAAAATTCCAATTACCTACTTATTATAGTTGAGTCTCTACGTTCATTCTCTGTCAGTCAGTCAGTCAGTCAGTCAGTCAGTCAGTCAGTCAGTCAGGACAAAGCCTTTTATATATTTAGAGATACCCAATCGCTGGGTTCAGTCATTTTATTTGAACGATAGACAATAGGCATTTGCAATTGGTTGACATTCCATATATATTCTTACACTGTATTAGTCAATGATTCATGAACTAGATGATGTCATAAAAACGGTATAGGCCTAATCGACACGCTCTAGTAATACTTCTTCCTGTCAATAGGTGCGCTATGTGCAATCTCCGAGAAGGCGGTTGAAGAAGCAAATGACTAGTACTGGGGTGGAAATGTGCGCGATTGTAAGTCTCGTGTGTGTTTTTATGTTTAAAACAAGTGTTTAATATGCCTTCACCGAGTGAATTTGTGAACAGACACTACTATATCAAGTTTCTTGAGTCTCTATGGTAAAAAAGAGTTGGACACAATGCCAGGTGAGTGATATTAAGAACTGTTTTAGATTATCATTCCGGAGAAGGGTTGTGTGTGTGGTGTAGATCACACTGAAATGGCTTCCCTTGACCTTGATAGCTGCCTCATCGCAACACACAAGTCGTGTAGCCTACAGTCTTAGCAGCGTAAACTAGACCATCATTTTGATTCAGTACTTATTTGTATTGTATATTCTTGTAAAGAAGATTTCACATTATACATATTTTTATAATATGTAAATTTATATTCTTACTTGTGTCCCACAACATGTAATATGTTCCGATGCACAGAATGAAATCAAATCACATTATTAATCAGGGCCATTCCGTCTGTGGGGCAAGTGGGACAGTTTCTCGGCTCCTGTGCCATGAGGAATGAGTTCATGACGATGATAATAATAAGTTAATTGTAAGATGATGATAATAATAATAATGCTAATGATAATAATAATATTCATCATCATCATCATCATCATCAGAGACCGGAACTCTGGCAAAATGACTTTTTAAATGTGTTAATTTTATCTTCAACTTGAAAGTGAATCTGTACGATGTACATCTTTGTGATTGAAACGCCGCAGTTTTATGCTGCATTTTTCTGCCTTTTTTATAAAATTGCCGAAATAAATGCCTTTTGTTGCCTTTTCTTTTTAGTGCCAGAATGGTACTTTATAAGATTTGTGGAGACGGGAAAATGTCTGTCCGTCTGTCTGTCCGTCCGTCTGTCCGTCCGTCCGCCGCGTGTCTGTACGCGGGATAACTCAAATACGCTTTATCGGATTTTCGTAAAACTTGGTATACACATTTATAACGTTCATGGGAAGAAGCCTATTGATACTAGACAAATTGATTGACCGGTACCGGGGTAAAACCCAATGTAGTGCCTATAATGTGACATATTAGAAAGAATTTATCAAATGCAAATCAGTTCTTATGACAACATATTATTTTAAAGTGTTCATAACCAGCTTTGGATGTTGCAATACAGTTAGGTATGACAAATAACAGTACCCACATATTCCTTCACAAATGCTTTTCAAACTAGACCGTTGTTCTTCCGTAAGCCCTGGTTAATGAATAGATCTGGAGCCTAACTCGGAAATTGATTAAAAAAATATTTTTTCTGCATGTCAAAATTGCAATTATCACTGATTAAACAAAAGCATTTTGGCAATTTGTTAAATCAGTTTACCTGATTTGTTATTGAACTTTCAATTAGCGCCTATAGATTCGATAAAAGTTTTAAAGAAATCCATCGTAAATAACTTATTGAATGAATTATTCACGTGAGTGTTACATATATTATTCTAATAAGATTTTACAAGGAACTTGAGAAAAATAATTATAAATCTAGGATGCGGTTAAAGTATGACTCATGGAGGGGGGGGACGTAGCCTAGCGAATGCGAGAATAAAGTCGATGTGACTTCTTTGTGTCGCATATACCATGCCTTAGGGGTACTTCAACACCAGTAGTAGAATAAGCAATTCAGATTTCATTTCATTTCATTTCTGATCATCTAAAAGCAGATCAACAGCTGTCCGCATGTCCTCACGCCCTCCGCGTCTTGATTAGGGGCATTGTCACTCGCGCACAAGGGATTGAACCCCTAAATTAGCCCCAGAGGCAAACAGAGGGATTTATGAGATATGTGGCCTGCATTTCTGAAATATGTAATTGTATGGAAGTAGTGGGCGGTCAGGATTTAAATATTCATATGAGAGATTCACTGTAGAGGGCCTATTCCCTCAGATCTACAATGAATATCTTTATTGCTATATTATGATTATTTTAAAATATCCTCTTCTTCTGAGATTCTTTATGTAGTAAGGTGACAAAAATTACAATTAGGCTATCTTTACTAGAGAATGGATTTGGCGTATTTCTTAATCCGTGCATATTCTTGCATATTTAGGTGTTTTATTTCTTTACTTTCTCGCGTATACGTATTACGGATAAAAACACATTAGAAAGAGGCAACTATAGTGGCCAAAATCCAAATCAATATTAAAAAAGACATTAGAAATAGGCAAATAAAATGGCCAAAATCCAATTCGATATTACATCGGGAAAACATAGTTCAAGAAGCAAATACAGTGCACGCCGCTTATTGTGGTCACTTCGGATGCAGCTAATCTGATAATATTAACCGATTGATAATAGTAGCCGAAATAATTAATTGAAGGTTATTTATTCATAATTAAGTGGCATCGTTCCAAAAGGGCCGATGTCAGTTTCTTACAAAACTTAAATCTATGCATTATTGAGCTAGGCTAGTCTTTACCTTTCGTATAATAAAAGTGCCAATGTCTGTTGCTATTAATAGACATAATACAGAAACCTTAGGGGCCAATGTCGGAAGTTCTCAGCAAAAATGTCACTTCTACAAAGGCCCAAAGTCAGTTATCTCAAAAGCAAGTTTTATGACATTGGCCCTTTAGAACCAAGTCACAGTATAAGATAATACACTATAAGAACAGAATAATACGTAATTGTGAATCATTGAACCACTCATAATACAGTAATAGACTGCGAGCAACTATTTTTCGACCAATAACAAAGTTTTCAATTGTTTTTGTTTTCCTTTAGGAGTTAATTAACCAATACTCCATATTCAGTTACGAGTTAGAGTGATTTTTGGAAGTCTACTGTTCTGTTGTGAACACCGCGTAGCAAAACATATATCGCCTTTCAGTTCAAGTCTTATCATTTTACCCTAGCCATCACTGCATGGCAACACTACTATCTTTATAAATCAAAAGCTGTAGCTATCTGATAGGAGAAATTCCATCAGGCTCAGGTCGAATCCAGGAGACGGAAGGAATTTTCCTCGTACATATTCGCATGCAAAGTTCAATGGAAACAATATTCTGTGGGTAGCCTGATACATAAGAACCAGTTTCACGATAATATTATAGGAGAAACATTCCTCTGACACTGGGATTGGAACCCAGGACCTTTGGCTAACTGTGCCACTGTTCTACCAACTGAGGTAAGCCAGAGTTCACTTAACAGCGCCAGATGGAACCTCTCTCCAATGACTGATTGCCCTGATTTTTCTCCTATAATATTCTCATGTATTGTCCAACAGAGACATTAATTTGCATATACCATTCAGTGAGTCCCACGCAAGAGTTGGCCAATGACGCGGGTTTCTGCGTCGCGGCTGGCACAGCTCCAACTTCCGAGCGATCGGGTGAAATATCTACGCAAATAATGCCGCGGTTGTTGTAATGATTTAGGTTCTCACATTTAGAGTTAAAATTACAATGAAAATAACCACTTACCTCATCACAAGAGATGTTGGAAATGTTCTCCTTTTGCATAAGCACAACACTGACACCTTTTTTAGGAAATTTTCTTTCACGCGCGTAAGTTCAGCTTCCGAGATAGAGTTAATTTCTCTTGTGATATTGTCTTTAAGTTCATCTTGTGTATGGGAAATTGACCTATACACTTTATTTTTTAAGTTTCCGCATAAATAATATTTACATACTGTTAGAAGAACTTGATGACAATATCACATAGGCCTATCACAAGAGAAAGTAACTCTGTCTCGGAAGCTGAACTTATGCGCGTGAAAGAAAATTTCCTAAAACGGTGCCAGTATTGTCTGGATGCAAGAGGAGAACATTTCCATCGTCTCTTGTGATGAAGTACGTGGTTATTTTCATTGTAATTTTAACTGTAAATGTGATAACCTGAATCATTACAACGACCGCGGCATTATTTGCGTAGATATTTCACCCGATCGCTCGGGAGTTGGAGCTGTGCCAGCCGCGACGCAGAAACCCGCGTCATTGGCCAACTCTTGCGTGGGACTCACTGTATATATGTTTCACGAAGCCCTGAAACCGAGAACAGTATATGTTAGGAGTTATAATATGTCCCATCCCTAGAATTTTGCTTTTATCTCTAAAATATTATAAAAGTAATTTTCATGAAAAATTCTGAATTTTTTAATGGCTAAGAATTTTGATAAAAATATTTATTTCGAAATTTACAACTTTTCACAACAAAACAGTTTGGGCAGTTTACTCGTATTCAACTATTTTAGAAGATAAGTTAAATGAAATTTTGCACAGTGAAGTTGCATAGATAATTAAAATTAATCTTTTAATTTTAATAAACAGTTGTGAAAAAAAGATGGCTTAATAAACACAATAAGATTATATCTTTTATTTTGTTTGTGTGGTAGTATCAAGAAACCTGATGTAATTTACACATATTAGGGATGAGTTTCGATAACCATATGCCACTGTTGCCCTAAAGCAACCAGGTGAGTTTCCCAGGAAGTAAAAGAATGTTATATAATAATAATAATAATAGTAATAATAATATAATAATAATAATAATGTTTATATATCAATCATGTACATATATTGACTCCCAGTTACAATTTCTGCATTTCCGTAGTCATTAATATATGAAGCAAAAGCAAAACATTACATACTAACTACAAATATAAACAGGACAAAAGAACACCTATCGTCACAGACCTCTAGATTGCCTTAGTTGTTGAAAATATTCTTATCTATAGAATCCTTTTTTTATTAATTTACTAACAAAAAGGTTATATAAATAACAGACAATGAAAGTCCTAACGACAAATAACAAAAGATCATGAACTACTAATAAAGATTAACACACACGGATATGATTTCGTAGTTGCCAGGATGACGTAATGGTCTACTCTCTTACCTGGATTCTGGATTCCAGACTAATGCCGGTTGTCGTCCAAGAGCTAAGCTAACTTAGCTTAGCCTAACTCACATACAGTGAGGGATTTCATAGATAGTTCTGCCGGATTTCGTATGTAGTTTTGTCGGCACAACTACAATTGAAATCCCGCACTGTAGCCAATGTGAGCTAAGCTAAACTAACTTAGCTTAGCTCTTGGTCGACAACCGGCATAAAGATACCGATCCTGGTTGATGAGCTGGTTGAGGACGCGTAAGTCTACTGTAGTATGCTAAAATGCGATCTCCCATTAATCATCATGAATCAATTAATCTCATCAATAAATATTCACTCACAGATATTCCAGTGAAATCTTGCCGAGTACTTGCCGATCTTGGTCGTGATGGGTATAATGTTACCTTACAGTAATCACCAGGTTTCGGTCCAGGGTACCCGTCATTACTCGTTGCTTCAACATGTAGACATTCAGTCATAGCAGTGCACAAAATAATTGTTCCCATTTACACTCATAAATGTATGCATTACATTTCCAGTTTAGCATTATTTGTTTCAATTTACGTTATAATCTACAATGTGTTAAAGAAAAGGAAATATAGGCTATATACAACCCATATTTTCTGGTCTTGGATCACTTTTCTAATCTGATTCAGTGATCGTCATAACAAGGTATTAAGGAATTTTTCTTATGGTGGACTCCCGAGAAATTTTTTAGCCATATATTTTTCAAGAAACTATTTACGGTGTTTATTTTCGACCTTATTGATATTAGTATGTACCAATATTTGCCTATATGTAAATGCCGATAACGCTCAATTTGGTATTCAATGTCTGATTTTGATATTGAAGGCTTGCCTTGAATGTGTAGTTTAATATTTCCCATCAGTCATTTGCTATTACAGTGTTTTTCAAACAATCTATTTCTACCTGTCCGTATATATGTTGTGCACAATTTGCAAAATGCAGTGTTGTTTCCTTTCACATCTGAATCCCTCTAAGTTCCTTCTGAAGAGAACGCTTCTCAATTTTGGGCATGTTCGTCAGTACTGTGAATTCCAAAATATCAGACTAACATTAATATGAATCCTGAATTAATTAACTAAATAAAATAAGTAGGAAACGATGGATTCTTTACTTACAGGATTGACGTATAGTGTGTACGGACCCAAGCCAAGTAGCAACGAGGAAATAATGAATTTTGTCATGAAACATCCTGTACGCTCTCACGCCACGAGCCGCTGACGTCATTTATACTCCGTGCATTCCAAACTTCAGTTGCGTTACAGTGTTTCCGTACGCTGAATCCTGGTAATCACTATTAATAGTAGTTCACTAGCAAAGTACTAGCTTGTAGTTTCATCTGTCTGTCGTATTTGTCTTCTCACTTTCTTATTTTCTTCTCAATTTTCTTATATTCGTTAACTCTCCCATTTACAAATAATTAAGATAACTTTGTCGATATGTTCTCTGATGGATACCAAGGGCAGGACCAAAAACTAAGAATACGTAGACTATATAAAATGTAGGCCTATAGAGGCATTCAGTTACTCAAGTTTCCTTGATAATTTTTTTGACCATATTTTATTGTTTTAATAACGTTTCCCATTATTTCCGTTTTTCTTCCTGCTTAGTTTTTTTTTAATTGCTTCTTCAAATGCTTCATTTCTTAAGTTTATATTCTTATAGCCTTTACCTTTCACAACTTTTATGAAACTTTTATAAAACTGAATAAACTCCAGCAAATCTTCTTAACTCGGAGATGTGGATACCTTCGGACGAATTGAAGATGTTCCCTCTGCCTTCAAACAGGCTGTGCAATGTCAGTCACCGCCATATTACATGAAAATGATTATACCGCAACATGATTGATCCTGGATGGACCCCTTTAGACTCATTTCATTTCATGCCCTTCGCCCCCTTCCCTGCTCTTAAGATAAATGATGAGAGAGACGTCATGCCGTAAGAAGAAGAAAAAACAGCTAAATTAGCCTATAACAATTTCGTACACTGAATGGACAATAATGATTTTAAAATTATTCAATAAGTAAATGATCTAATTGTTTGATTAATTTCCATCTTACATTAAGGAATGATTAAAAACTTTTTTTACTTATACCGGTAAAACCATGCTTTCTGTGTCTTCGCATAATACTTAGGCCAATTAGCGCAAAGGAAATAATCCCTTCTTTGTCCATCTTTTACAGAACATTATATTAAATACTTTAATAATAATTGTTAAACTTCAGAATATATTTATATAGCAATTTTAAAATAAGTGTCCACCTTATTCCCTCATACTCCTTAAAATTGCTTTATTAAATATAGCACATAGCCTATCTTAAAATACAACCAATATAATTTTTTCACATTGTTCCTTTACAGTGTTATAGAGTATTCATATAGGCCTATGTCCATCATTTTTTTGCACAAAATGTATTTATAAAATCATGCGAGAGCTTCAACAATAAAAACAGTAGATATATATTGGTACTGTATAACACCATTTTCACTTATATCTGTTAAGCCTATGTTTGATTCACATTAACAAACTAAATTTTTAGCTAATATACACCTTAGTAAAAAAAAGAAACAAAAGTTTTCAAAAAGAATTTCAAAATATTTATTTATTTATTATTATTTTTTTTTTTTTCATTTTTCCAACGAAGGTGTACACAACATTGTACAACAAATGTTGCTTTAAGTTACCTTATACCCTCGATTTCTATTTTAGTATTGGATGTTCCAGAGAAATTATTGTACTGCCAATATCATTACAAATTCTGTTTATTAAATGTGTAGACTCGCGTAATTGAAATAAAATTACAAAATTTGATACATAAATTACCTTCCCTTTTTACATAAAATTCGTATAATACAATAAAATTGCCAATGAGATATCTCAAAATTACCTAAAAGAGCTTATGTTTAATATGTAATGTAACTTTTTCAGAAGAAATCCAGTGTTACTTTTTAAATAGCTTGTACTAATATATGCTATGTGTTATAGTTCTAACCTGTATGGGAGGTTCGTCATGTGATTAACAAATATATAATCAATGGATACACTGATATTTGTCGTATGCTACTTCAGTTTGTATTTTAATTCGCATTGGAATCAATTTTCTTAATTTTGTTATTATTTGTTTATAGTAGTACTCACTAAAACTCACTGGGTTTTTGAAAGCACTGTTGTTCACAATTCTTGTAGATAATTGGGTGCTTTGCTGAAATATCGTTGTGTTGTTAAATGTAGTACGTTGAGCCGCTCTGTTTCTGGTATTGGCAGGTTTTTCTCTTGTGACATCATTGGGTATGCATTTCGACCTGGTTTCGGTCATCTTCAGCCCTAGAAGTTTATTTTATGCAATGGCTATTTTGACACTGTAAAATGTTTATGTGTAAAATATTGTCTCTATTATCCAACTTAACACACACAGTAAGTCGTCACTAAATATTATTAAATTGTAGTTACTAATCTTGATTGTTGTTGAGTGATGGGTCTCTTTATAACCTTATGCTCTAATAGTTTGTGGCTGGAAGATGCATTTCAGCACAAGGTGTGCTATCTTCAGTTTCTGGCAAGGAAGAGACCTGGTCTTGATGGGTGTTCTTTTAAGCAATTTTAAGGAGTATGAGGGAATAAGCTGAACACATATTTTAAATTTGCTATATATTAATTACCCTCATAGATCAATCATGGTCAATTCATAATACACTGTTACAATGATACCGATATCTTTATTTATTTTGTTCAGTAATGAATTTCATTTTTGCTCAAATGTGAAACATTCACCTTAAACCCCTCTAATATAGCACATTTGTGGTTCAATCTGATAAGTCTAGGCCTAGGAAAGAATAAGACAATAAGATAATATTTTTTTAATGTCAATCTTTAAGAATTAATTTTATTATCTGATTATCGTATTCTTTCTTATTCCTAGGGTTCTTAGGTTGGACTCAAATCTGCTATTTTACCGGGGGTATAAGGTGGATTTTTTCACATTTTATTTTGTTGTGTTAGTGTATATATATTGGTACACACTTTGCTGTTTGTAGGGTTTTATGTATCCACATTCGTCATTTGAACAAAACTACTGTTTTAAAGGTATTCAAAATTATGATTAAACTACGTGTTGACACTGTGAATTTTCTCAAAATTAATATTCTGTAGTTTCATGAATATATAATTTATCTCTACATCAAGAGTTTAAAGTGTTTTGTAAATAATGTCATGAAGAATAGCATTATAAAGAGGAAGGAGTTTTATGTAGATCATTTATAATTTCCTTTCCGGGACAACTTAAAACATTTCCAGTACAAGACAAAGATTGTAGGAATATAGCTGCTAATGTATCTCAATTTTTGTCATGAAGAAAGTGAGAGATAAACTATAGAAATACAACTGTATCTCTCTATCTTTCTCATACATGACAACGTATGGACGATAAATGTTCGCCTATTATTTAAAAATTAACAATAATTAGTATAGGAAAGTGAAATAAAAAGACTGAGGACAAAATCCCTCTGACAGCGAGACTGGACCTTCGGTACTCCGTGCCGAGCTCAATCAGTAGAGAGACTGACAATACAGCTGTTAATTCCTATGTCTGAATGTGAAACTTAGAGTAGAGGAGGTAATGTGAGTCTTTCTTTACAAATAAGTAGGCCTACAGTGTGTTTCTGCGTCGCGGCGGCCACACCTCTTAACTCCGGAGCGATCGGGTGAAATATCTACACAAATAAAGTCTTTCCTCCCCCATGTCCGGCCCATTTCATCCACCGTGATTTAATTATCCTTACTATATCTGGTCATGAGTACAGATTATAACGCTCGTCGTTATGCAGTTTTCTCCAGTCTCCGTTTTCATCTATCTTATTATTCGAATATTTTCCTAAGCACCCTGTTTTCGAACACTCTCAGATTATGTTCTTTCCGAAGAGTAAGCGACCCTGTTTCACATCCATATATAGTAAAACCGGCAGGTTAATTGTCTTATAAATTTTTATTTTTTAATTTCTGGGCACAAGACGAGAAGATAAGACTTTTTAAACTGCATAAAAACAGGCATTTCCTGATTTTTAGTCTACACTTAACTTCTACCTTAATATTATTTGTATGTGTATTTGTTCCCAGATATTTCAGTTTCTCCGTACAAATGGTACAAAACGGATCCAAACAAATCCTTTTATTGAAACTTGTTTTGCTCCCAGATTACCCAATTCCATTGTAAAAAATAACACTGAATTAATTATTGTGAACAATTCGAAATTCAATGAATATACATTTAATTCTCTTTTTCTTTTACCTTTTTTCTTCTTTTTTGTGATTCACTTTCTATTATTGCTGCAAATTGTCGTAATTCATTGTATTTATAGCCTATTTAATACATTTATTTTCATTTCTAAACTACCCGAAACCACGAACATGTGCTAATTCGGGTGGCGTCTTAACAAGAAAAATAATATGAATTAATTTTAAACAAATCTCTCACATGTAACATTAAATAAGACAGTAAACCATAATTTCAATTTCAGTATTTAGGTATATTGCTTATTTATTTATTTATTTATTTAATATAAGATTTCTTTTAGCCCTATTTCACCATAAGGTACATTAGGGCTGTAGTTCTGTGTCAATTACAATTTATAATGTACCTGTTATCTTATATACTAGAGTAGCCTGTTTTGCTAAAGTTTAAATAAAATTATTTTAAACTCTTAAATATAGAACATATGAAATAGTGAAATTCTGCTAAACATTTTTAAGAGTGGTTTATCATATTTAACACCACAATAGTTTAAGTGTCCTATTAACGAAAATCTTTTCCTTTCAAAGAGCGGGCAGTCAAAAAGTAGATGTTCTACGGTCTGTTTTTTCTTTTCAAATACATAAATATTAGGGATTGGTCGATACCAGATTTTCTCGATACTCGATACTCGATACCGATACATGATTTTTTCCTCGATACTCGATACTTCGATATTCGATACCGTCAACATTTCCAGTTTCAATAAATAGGTACATTAAAAATTAAAATTTGAGAGAACTGTGTAATACCAACTAAATTAATCAAGTCTGCATATTTAATGAGACAAAATTTAATATCATCAGTAGCCTATAATTATTTTTAAACTCTACTTTAAAACTAAATTTAGTTTTTTAAAGTCCACTTACAAGTTTTTGTTAAAAAATACTAGCTTTCTCACTTAATTGCAGAATTGCAGGATTACAAAAGTATCGAAAAAGTATCGAGCGAGTTTTCTGAAGTATCGTTCGATGCCGATACCATGCAAGTATCGAGAGTATCGAGGTATCGAAAGTATCGAGGACCCATCCCTAATAAATATGCAATCTCCCTTATAATTTTAAACCTTTAAAAGTAAGAGCCAAAAATTTCATGACCTGACAAGAACTGAGTTAATACAAATTGAGGTTCAATTTTGCTTTGAAGTCTGGTTTCAATATTTGGAAAAAGTAATTGTTTTGTAACTGTTCCTTTAACACTAGGTATATTATTTAATTCCCATGGGGTGTGATTTTTGTGTGTTTTAAAATTAAGAAACTAAAGAAACTTGGGCGAAACATAATTTCCCCCAGACATTCACATCATTAGAGCATTAATACCGAACTCAAGATAATATAATCGCAAAATCTCTTCCCTAGGAAGCGAAGGAAATGTGGAGTCCGCATTCCTAGGGAAAGAGAAAAGGAGAGACATAAAAAGAAAGAGATAGGGAGAGAGACAACGTAATAAATTATTGCTATGTAAAACACTGGTAGCTTTTGCATCATATCACCCTCTTCTTCAGCCCCACATCCGGTGACATTTCCGCCGGTTACTTCTCACGCAACTAATTCGAAAGGAAACAGCGGGTTGGACTACAATACTGCAATATGTATACGTATTGTATTGCTCGGACCGATATTATCAATAAATATGAAGGAAGGACCTCGTGGTTTCTGGTTTCATTGGTCAACTAGTCAGCAGGTGAAGATCAGGGAGCCACCCTGCGTGACCCTAGGGACCTGTGAGGGTGACTGCGAAAGGGAAGCAGTAATCATGGGAAATCTCAGCAAAGCATGAAGCCATTTCCTGGCATATCATATGAATGGGAAAATCACGAGCAGAAGGAAGAAGTTACAGTTATTGTCATTGATTGTGTTCCGGGGTAAAAAAAAAGTGCTAATTGTAATATGGAAGTCCGGTTTGGATATTAAGAACAATCTGTGTTTGCGAAGCCACCTGCTCTACTTTTCCGCAAACCTTTGTGCAGTGCGTGAGGTGTATATATACACTATCGTGATCATAGTATCATGATTATGACGATACATTATACATCCTTTCAGATAAGGTTATCTGCGTCATACTTATTATCCCTAGCCATAAGACCACTTTTCAACGGCTACACAGATATTTCGTTCACTTTTTAACTGTAGAGTATTCTTTCATTTTTATTAGTCACTAGCAGGTGCCCGCAGCTTCGCCCGCGATAATTATTTAAAAAATTAAGAGCATAATAGGTCCACCGCTGTGGCTCAGGGGATGCGTCCAATCCTCTCACGCAGCGGGCCCGGGTTCGATTCCTGGTCGGGACAAGTTACCTAGGTGAGGTTTTTTCCGGGGTTTTCCCTCACCTATGAGACAAATGTCAGGTAACTTTAGGCCCTTGTGGTCCCCGGATATCATCTGGCCGTCATTATCATCTTCATCCTCATCCTCGCCTTGTTCTGAGTGAGTGTGTGTGTGAATGGTGTGTATCGTCCTATGTGTTCGTGTTGTCTCGGAGGTGGCCCCGGCATTGGGCTGATCACTCATCCGGGGAGGCCCTCCATGTCCTTGTCTGGTCAAAAAAGTATGTATGTGATCCAAAGGTAATCCATCTCCCGACAGGTCGCGGCCCTATAAGGCCCGGGCGGCTTGGGTCGCTTAAAATCCTAAAAGGGAGAGGTAAAAACTACGAAAAAGAAGAAGAAGAAGAAGAAGAAGAAGAGCATAATAGTTAAATCATTATATTTATTAACACCTAAATCACGTGCACAAAATACCTCGATTAGAAAGCTTCGCCTGGTAGAAACGACCTCAGATTCGAGTTCTCTGGCCCAGAAAGCCCTGTATATTGAGTTTCGTCCAAATCGAACAATGTTTGTCCATTTAGGCCTACATTCATTATGAATCATTCATAAGCTAAACGAATAATAATTATAAAGAAACAATAAAAAATTAGGCTTTAAAGTGCAATCCACGATTAGAAAGCACTGCCGGGGAAAAAGACCTCATATTCGAGTTCTCTGGTCCAGAAAACCCCTGCATAGTGAGTTCCGTCCAAATCGATCAATTTTGTCCATTTAAGCCTATATTCATTATCTCTCTTCCGACTATGTTGAAAATTTCAGATATCTGCGGGCCTTGGCATTATAAACAAACGAATCGACCAGAATGAAACGATTCTCTTATTTCCAAATCATGACAAAAGTAGGCAAAGCCAACTACAATTGAAACGTATTACTGAAAACTGATGCTTCGAAAGCGCAAAAAATGCACGTTTTCTGCCCGTTTTTCACTCATAACTTGCGAACGAAAGCGAAAATAAAAAATCCGGCTTCTAGATGAATTTCCGACCCTTCAGTCCACTATGTTTAAAATTTCAGATCTCTGCGTTCAGTAGATTTCGCTGGGCATTGTGGACAGACAGAAAGACAAACACTTCCTTAGATTAATGTAGCCTATGGTTCCAAAAATATGTTTTCACTTTTTTGGTCTTTTTTAAATTGTAAATTGGAAGGCGGAGAAATTGAATTTTAAATCTTTTAGTTTGTTGACTTTGGTTTACAAATAATTTTGATACACCGAACGAGGTGGCCGAGATGGTAACGTCCTGGACTCTCATTCGGGAGGTCCCAGGTTCAAGTCCCGGGGCAGGCCAATTTGACATTGGTTTTTCCGTGGTTTCCCCAGTCGTAAAGGCAAATGCCGAATTGGATATTTACAGGCTATGAACCATCCTCACCATTTCATCCTGTATCATATCCATATAAATTAATATCAGTTGAAATTTACTCCATTAAATACACCGACAACAGAAACAAATTATTGACAAACAATAGTTCCAATGGCCTACCATACAGACACAGATCCCGAACTCCTGATATAGCTTCGAAGCTAAAAGGAGTATAAACACAGCTGAAATAAAATCAGGTAAACTGATGTAAAAAAGTGCCAGTATGTTTTTGTTTAATCAGTTATGACTGCAATTATGATATGCAGAATATGTTGTTTTTTTTTTTTTTTAATTGATTTCCAAGTTAAGCTCCAGATTTATTCATTAAGCAGGGCTTACGGAAGAAGAAAGGTCTACCATCTCGGCCACCTGGGTCATTTTAACGGTCTAGTTGGATAAGCGCATGTAAAACAATCGTGTTTTTTGTCATAGAGCCTGTATTTTAATTTCCAAGGCCTTATAACATCACAGTAAAACAATAGGCTATGTTGTCAAGATAACTGATTTTCATTTTTTTTATAAATTCTTTCCAATACGTATATTGCCATAAAATAGGCACTAAATTGAGCATTACTCCGAAACAGATCAACCGATTTTATCCATTATGAATAGACGTCTTTCCATGGACATTGTAAATGTGTATACCAAGTTTCATAAAAATCCGGTAAAGCGTATTTGAGTAACCGCGTCTTTAAAATATACACTAAATTGGGTTTTACTCCGGTACCGGTCAACAGATTAGGTTCAAATTCAATAGGGCACTTCTCATGGACGTCATAAATGGGTATACCAAGTTTCATGGAAATCCGTTTCAGCGTATTTGAGTGATGGCGCCTTTCTATGAGAAAGGCGCCATAATCTATTAAAATAGGCACTAAATTGGGCATTACTCCGGTACCGGTGAACCGATTTGGTTCAATATCAATAGGGTTCTTCCCATCGACATTATGAATGTCTATACCAAGTTTCATGAAAATCCGAAAAAGCGTACTTGAGTTATGGTGCGTACAGACGCACGGACGGACGGACGGACAGACAGACAGACAGACAGACGGACAGACATTTTTTCGTCCCCCACACAATCTCATAAAGTACCATACTGGCACTTAATAAATAAGTAAAAAATAGTAGATACGGAATAGAAAGGGTTAAATATAATTTAACAGTTTTAACGAAATGCCTCTCAAAATTCAATAGTTAACCATTTTTAAGTGATATAAAAACAATATTTATCGCTTGCTCTGGAACGAATATAAATAATAATATGAATGCATTTTAATGGTGTATTTAAATATGTGAAATTTATTTGTGCAATGTTAACGAATTAGATTATTTACTTTGTCATCAGTCTGTAGATATTTGTAAAAATGGCCCAGATGTATTGGTATGGGATTTACTAATGAACTTTGGCTCATGAAGTCGTCCTATCTTCTCTATATATATAAAAAGCTTTGTCCTGACTGACTGAATGAATGACTGACTGACTGACTGATTGACTGAATGACAGGAATCAACGTACAGCCTAAACTATAACAGGTAGAGACTTGGAATTTTGACAGTACCTTTGTTTCATAATGTAGGTGCTCACTAAGAAAGGATTTTGAAAAATTCTGATTCTAAATGCCAAAAATTAAATGTTTTTGAAAATACTTAATCCCTTTTTACATAGAATTATCAATTCCAAATCACAGAATATATTGTTGCCAAATTGTATCAGGTGGGCTTGGAAAAAACAAATGAAATGCACTTTTGACAAATAAGAGAAGTTATCAAAATAATTCATGTTATAAATAAATATTACAGAATGAAATCCACTAAAATAATGGAATCACATAACTTTCTCTACCCTGGACATAGAGAAAACAAAACGAGGTATGGTAATGTGTATATTATTATATTATATCGCAGGTTTTTGGAGAGAAAAGTATGAAAGTGATAATGCTTTCTGTTTAATTTTATCCCCAAAACGGCTTTATGGTAACATAAGAGTGGGAAATTTCCCGCCTCGATATTACAATTTTATGTTACAGGAATTTCTGTTTCTTCTTATTTAAACCTCTACCAGGCTTGCTGTGCACTGTACAAGCGATGGGATGCAAAATTCTAGATCCTCTGTGAGCCATAGAAAACTATATCAAGCGTTTTCTGAGGGAATAGTTTGAGTGTAATAAGTCGTTCTTCCTATTTCAAATTATAAATGCCTATATAAGGACCTAGAATTTAAAATTGAAAATCCTTCATAAGTTAATTTCCAATTACAAAATACAAAACCCGGGCGACGCCGGGTCTTTTAAGCTAGTTATTAATAAAATAGAAACAGTAATATAAAAAACCTTAGGGTTGGTTTAACTATTTTTAGTCCATTTTTATAGAACTCTTAGATTTTTCCATCCATAAAAACAGTTGTAGAAAATATGCAGATTAGGCTATAACATATATTAGCATGCCATCAGGTATAGAATAAAATCGCACAATACCGAAAAGTAGCATAATTAATATCTTGTTTAAAATTGTTTTTATGTGTTTCTGGAATTAAATTTGTAACTAATTTATTGAATATGACTGAGAAAATTAACAAATAAGCTATAAACTGCCTTCCATTGGAGGTAGCCAAGTGGTTTCAGTATACACACGAAATTGCAAATAAAAAATTGATAAGACAAAAAATAACATTTATTAACATATTGCAGCGAAATTTTGCATGCAAGTATATTTGATATTATTTAACAACACTGTCTAAGAATCATTGATGTAACTTTAATAGTTTATTTTTTTTAAATATTTCTAATGTAAACATTTCTAAAAAAAGTTTTTAATTATTCTTTAAAAAATATTTATACTGCAGATAATCCAAATATCCTAGATTATGTTGTTCATATGATATTTAGAAATAGATATAAAAAAGAATCACCCAGAATTTTGGTGTTTATGAAAATTATAAGGGAAATGGCACTTCAGTGCAAAAAGTTGGCTGCCATTTTGTAATGATAATTACCCATTAACTGTAATAGTTAAATTAATTATGAAAGTAGTATGCAATTGTAAAAATATTCAAAATAGAGCATGCCACATTGCAAGGCTACAGAACAATTCTTTGCTGAGAAAAAAAAATGAAACTTCACCTATTTTTCAGCATAGAAAACTGTATGTCCCCCCTTAATCTGTTGAATTGCCTATATTAAATAATGCCTAATAAAGAACAATGTCTACTATAGGAATTAGGAAATACAAAAAGAAATAGGCTAATTATATCGTAGCTTCTTCATCCAGCCACTGCCAAGCCTACAAGAGAAGGTTGTGTCTTAAACGTAAGCAAAGGTTTCCCTATTGGATAATTTTGTTATTGTCTTTTTGCACGACGTAACTAATTAGTGGTACTTACGAATACTGTTGCCGTGGATCGTAACTTGACATTCCCGCACGCAATCTTGTTGCTATGGAAACAAAATAAATTTCCGTGCGGTAAAAATTACAAAAAGCACAAGTGCCGTAAGTAAAATCATCATAATACAAGCCTTTATGGCCCAAGACCCCTAGTTTGTGGCGACCTTAACATGACAAATATTCGGTTTCCATAACAACAAACACATGCAAATCACTTTCTGAAATACAACATCCATCTTGCATAGTGTATATACATATTATTTTAAGCTAATATCTCAATTAATATAAATAAATTGATATAAATAATCATCGTGCAAAAAATAGCATGCAATACTCGTGCCGTAAGCGCATAACGGATATTGGAAATTGAAAAAACTCGGCACAAGCGCCTCGTTTTTTCAAACTCTTTCCTCGATCCGTATGCACCGCTTACGGCACTTGTATCGCAATATACTACAGAAATGGCTCTTTCGATTATTTATTTCATAAACATTAAATTGCGTTAAATATTTCTACAATGTTATAGAAATACATGTGAGGACTATTTCTTTGGCATTATGTTCATGATAAATTGTGTTAGTGCACAGTCGTTCCTTATTCGACAGATGCGAGACTCGTCAGCGTGTTGTAGCGATATTACCGGAAGTAAGTCCAGATTCAATATTCCCACCGTTTTGTTGTTGTTGCTTGTTGGTTTTACAGAAATAGTTTTTTTTAAACCTCCCGTGCAAGTCATGAATTCAATTTTACTATTTGAGCCATTCTTTTAGTAACGGATGTGACATGTACAGGTAGGGGGAAAAAAAAGCGGACCGACTAAAATATCTAAGTTGCCGATATGAGCCACTGCGCATGCCTAGCGGCATTCAGTGGCGCCAACTTTAGGAAAACATTGAGTGAGCTCAAAGATTTTAAAATTGTCATACTTCCACCCCTTATTAAGGTTTATGAAATTCTCTTATAATGAATGTAATATTGATGTAACTGCAGATAAATATAGAACTGTGCAAGAAACGATTTCAGTGTTTGTAATAATTATCACATTTTGTAATTCAACCACCAAGAAAGTGGTGTGTAGCCGGATTAACTTTTTTTTAGTTTATAATATTGTATACACTAATTGTTTAATTTTTGGTTTTAGGCAACTTCTAAAATAAAATTATGTAGCACGGAGTGTTGCAAAATGTATTTCTCCTGACTGGAGTTCTTCCAATAAATTCTTTATCTTTGTCAGTAAAACTGCATCGACAGAGTAAGATGTAAAACTTCAATGAATTCGACAATTTCATACGATCGTGAGTGATTTCGAACAAGAGGAGATCGTACTATATAAGTAAAAAATTAGCCTGATTGCCGCTTTACAGTGATTCAACAAAGGAACACGATTATTAGTAATATTAACAAATAATCTATATATATAAAAATGAATGTATGTGTGTGTGTGTGTGTGTCCTTTATGCATTACTACACCATTCATCCGATCGCCATGAAACTTTGGGAAGTTGTTGGGTACATTCCCGGGAAGGTTTCTGTCATACTACATTTTTAATTTTAGCTTCCGTTCGCGAGTTATGAGTGAAAAACGGGCAGAAAACGTGTACTTTTTGCGTTTTCGAAGCATCGGTTTTCAGTAATACATTTCAATGCCAAATCAATTACGGTAGGCTTTGGCTATTTTTGTCATGCCTTGGAAATTAAACTTTCGCGATCACTTGAATGTTGTAGCTCACGCTGGTCGATTCATTTGTTTATAATGTCAAGGCCGCAGACATATGAAATTTTCAACCTACACCGAAGAGGATTATTATTAATATTATTATTATTATTATTATTATTATTATTATTATTATTATTATTACTAGAGGGATAGTCAATATAGGCCTAAATATGGTCAAACGTTGTTCGATTTGGACGAAACTCACTATACAGGGGTTTTCTGGGCCAAGGATCTCGAATCTGAGGTCGCTTTTACCAGGCGACGCTATCTAATCGAGGTATGTAATTCACGTGATTTAGGTGTTAATAAATATAATGATTTAACTATTATGCTCCTAATTTTTAATTTTTAAAATAATTATCGCGTGCGAAGCCGCGGGCACACGCTAGTAAATTATAATAATACACGACAAATTATTGGGTGGGCTAGAGCCCCATGGACCCATATAAGTTGGCGCCACTGGAGGCATTCACAAAATAGCAGGGAATGTACTGAAATTTGTTCTTCAGCCGATAAATTGCTTGAACTGAGAAATAATTTCACGTAATTTGTATTGCTTGCGAAAACAAACGTTTCCGGTACATCTCTCACATTTATT
Organism: Ectobius pallidus; assembly: GCA_964059195.1. NCBI lineage: Eukaryota > Metazoa > Arthropoda > Insecta > Blattodea > Ectobiidae > Ectobius > Ectobius pallidus. The sequence goes on along the minus strand of CAXKWD010000008.1, from coordinate 7,098,705 downwards.
TACGTATCACAAGGCTCTGAAATCAGCTACAAGAGTCGGTCCGCTCTTTTCCCCCTACCTGTTCACGAGATAACAGTTAATTTTAAGAAATGTAAATAGGCTACATTTTTAGAATGTTCCGTACTTACCTGCTTACCTTGTCCTCTTTGCAGTCATGTGAATTTTCATTATCATTGCTCTGAAAAATTACAGTAAATAACTACAGTGGTACCTCGAGATACGAGTGCCCTAACATACGAGTTATTTGAGATACGAGCTATCGAGCGAGCGAAGTTTTGTTTTGAAATACGAGCGACATTTGAGATACGAGGTGAGTGATTTTTTTGGAAAAATTTACCCGAATTTCAAACTCATATTTTCATACGAAAAATTTTGTGTTGAAGAAAACAATAAAATATTTCTGAAAGCAAGCTTTAATAGTTATAAAATTATTCATAATTCAAATTTCTAACTCTTATGGTTGTTGAGTTATATGTAGTTTCTCCCAAATACGCTACCCTAAAAAGTGTGATATTTCAGTTCTATAAAATTAATAGAAGGAGTTGAATCAAGAAATAGAAATTTTAACTGTGAGTTAGGGACATGAAAGGCTTCTTTTATGCAATTTTTCAGATTTTTTGAAGGGTACCCACCAGAGATATTTAAGCCCAAAAGTAGTCAAAATCTGAAAAACGCTAATATTCGAGGCCAGTTTAGAAATAAGGGATGTATTTTTAGACCATGAGTTTTTCCCCACAGACAAATCACATGTAGGTTTGAACATAACAAAAATTTGAACGTTTACAATCACTTCCTTCTCATATAAAATTTGGTCCAAAAAGTGATTTGTTTGGAAAACTTTACCCGAATTTCAAACTCATATTTTCATATGAAAAATTTTTTGTTGAAGAAAACAATAAAGTATATCTGAAAGTACGCTTCAATAGTTACAAAATGGTTCATAATTCAAATTTCTAACTCTTATGGTTGTTGAGTTATGAAAATATTCGTAATCAGCTATATTCGCAAAAAAAATGTGTTACACCAGGATTGAAAAATGGACACCCCTGGGAAACCAAGAACACAATATTTTTTTGAAAACTTGTTTTGATATCTTGAAACATGTATGAACTCATATACAAAAAATTATTTTTTTCTAAAATGGTCATGCAACCATTTTTTAAAAATTTGGATGATTTCATATGGAATGACCCTACATTGAGTTGATTTCTGTATTTGTTATTTAGGAAAACCAAACACAATTTGATTTGTTTCGATTTTTTCTTATCTTTTCTGATGGTTTATTCGATGGTTTCTGATAGTTTTAGGATCGAGTCGCGACCCACCTGTAACCTTCCCGCGACCCACTAGTGGGTTGCGACCCACCGGTTGGGAACCGCTGCGGTATACAATCAAAATTGCTGAAAACAACGACATCTTACTACTTCAATAAAAGTGCAAAGAGTCCAGAAATAGCGTTAACTCAGTATTCGATCACTTGTCCCTTCTGACACACACACACAACATTGTGTAATGAGTCTGAGCTGATCTTTCCCACTGCCCTCTGAATAATTTATCTAGCAAATAAGAAGTGAAAGAATATAAAAAGGAAATGAAAATCCTGTAGAGGTATTACCTGTCACTTCTGATTGATGATGATACAAAGAATAAAAGGAGTGAAGAGTTAATAGCTTTAAAGACGGAGATGTTTCATGCTGCAGAACTCGACATGCGTTAAACTCCGAGGTTGCAATCAATGTCATAGTTTATTAGGGTTCCGTACTTAGGCATATTAATAGGTTACCATTGCGGAATCTGTCTACCTGGGCCCTATTTCATAAAAGTTACAATTTTACAGGTGACAGGTATCAGTAAATTATTTTAGAGGTTTACATTTTGACAATTGTATTTTTCATAAAAATTGTATTTTCATAAAATATTTTTTCATATTTTTTGACAATTGTATTTTTCATTTTTTCATAAGAGCTGTATTTTTCATAATTGTATTTTTCACAACTTTACATAAATGTCATTAACAATTTTGTAGATTTGTATGGCAATTTTACATATTGTTGTTTCTCAAACCTTTTGATTTTACAGGTAAAAGTCTGACAAATATGTCAAATCTTAGGATACGTACCATTTATAAAACATTAATTTTTGTTGACATATTTACAAATTTACAAAAATGTAGAATTGTCATTACAGAAGTGACAGGCAATCTTTCATATGTAGGCCAACAGAGTAGGTTATGTAAATGTGTGGCATAACTTGGCAAAATTTTTTCGTGATTTTAACTTTCTTGTTAATAAACTTGCTAAATTGTCTTGTTAATAATGAACACTAGTAGTAGTGATATTAGCAGTAGTGAAAAAGTGATGAGGAAATATATATGAGACCAGACATGGTTTTTGGGCAACGGATTAACATAACTTTCAATTTCAGTGACTTTGTATTCAAAGAGAAATATAAATACAATTATTTGTTGATAGTAATAATCGATTGCTTAGCTATCACATTCAATGTTGAGATCGATTATAGCACGCGTATATGAGAGTCATCTACAGTGTACTAAAGTTATCTTCAAGTTTGACGTTAAATTGTTGAGTTTATGAAAAGGGTTCTTTTAGTCTGACAATGTACATTAATTTGCATGTAATGTAAGGAAATGTTGTAATACTTATGAAAAATACAATTGCCATGATATATTGACAAATTTGTCAGACTTGACATAATTGTCGTATTTGTCCCACCTGTAGAGTTTTATGAAGTAGGGCCCTGTCCGTTGACAAAATATGGCTTCAGCGCTAAAATTACATGTGAGTATCCCTGATGTTTGCAAGGATTGAGTAAAATGGTGAATGGCGATAGGCCTGCGTATAGTGCTCTCATTTTCTTCATCCCCAATCAGCGAGTCAAATGCCCGCATTTCCTTTTGCGAACTGCCGGATTATATTATTATTTATTGAGGGTCAATAGTAGTTTGCAGTCTCAAATCCAAGCAGGTGGCAGTCTCTGTTGCTAAGGGAATTTACAACCGTAAAGTATTACAAAAAATTGACGTTTCTTTGATTCTCGTTTCCGACTGAGACATGACAACACTTCAACACGCGGCTGTCCTTGCATTAAACAAACAACACACAAAGACAGCACCGCTGCGCTGACAATAATAGTGAGACGAGTTTACCCTTAGGAGGTGTTAAATTAGAAACACATTATAGAGTTTTAAGGATACAAGTTGTAGCCCAATGGATTGAAACGGTGCTCCTTTTTCTAAACTAAACATAAGAAAGATGAAAAAAATACAGTGAACATTTAGCATATGAGTTAGTTGCCAATATCATAAAAGATTATATGGAATTTCAACCAATCACGTTTGTCTATCGTCACACTTTTACAGATAAGGAGCGAACGCATCCCCTACGCCACAGTGGTGGACTCCAAAAAAAGGTTGTTTGGAGGAAAATCAAAGTTTGAATAAAAAATATGTATAATATGTATATATATAATATGTATATGTAATATGTATAATATGTATTTGTATTTATTATTTGTATCTATTTTCCTCCTTAATAAATCTACTTTGAAATCTAATATATATATATATATATATATATATATATATCTTCCACAGCAGGTTCTGGAATCAGTGCTTGATAATCAACATGATCTAAACTACTAAACTCTGTTGCGTTCATCCCTGAAGGGACAAGGCCTACCATCCGACCACTGCGTCATGTACCATAGACAGATGGCATGATTGGGGCATGTGGTCAGCACCCAATCCCACGGTCTTTAATGGTGGTTTCCGTGACCGGAGCCGCTACTTCTGTAACAAGTAACTCCTCCCAGATCTCAGAAAAATCCGAGGAGGTACTAGGGATCGAACCCGGTCCTACAGATCTGTAGTCAGCGACGCTAACCATAAAACCACGCAGGCGGTCAATCAACATAATCAGTTACCGAATTAAATCATTCTGCCTGTAGAAATAAGTTATATTTGACATTTAGGTATACAATCAAAGGGTATGAAGTGGATTTAATTCTTTTCCCCTTAAAACATTCTGTATGTAATGGACCTAGGAGCTTTGGACAGTTTTATTGTTCAGGAACTATAAAGGGGTAGAATTTGGTTCATATTGTTAAAACTTTCCGGGCTCTGTTGCCGTGGTCCATCGGATTGCTTTCCGGACGTTTCGCCCACAACTGCGGCAGGCATCATCAGCGGTGAGTTCTGCTTCGGAGTTTCCTCGGCGAGGTCTTGCAGTCGACAGCAAGACCTCGCCCACCGCTGATGATGCCTGCCGCAGTTGTGGGCGAAACGTCCGGAAAGCAATCCGATGGACCACGGCAACAGAGCCCGGAAAGTTTTAACAATATGGACACCGGCCGTGAAAGCCTACATCATGTTATAGAATTTGGTTCGTTTTCCCTGTGCATAGAGCACAATCTGTTGTACTTATTACCAATAATAACCCATTTTTTAATTTTTGGAGTTAATACCATTTTCCTTGTAAGCCCACGACTTTATTTACAGCAGCCAAATTTCCCAATTCATTTTTACATCGATGATTTCCATTGAAATATTTCAGTTTATTTATGAATTTTGCCTGATTTTCTGAAACTTTTTTTAAAAATATACATCGATGTTTCCCGTCAAATACATTGATGTTTTCAGGTCGATAATATCACATCGATGACTATCATCGATGTACACATTGCTAATGAATTATGAAACCCCAGTCAGAACATTCTAATATATTTCTAACTACTTCCTCTTATAAGCGTAAATGGAGTGATTTATTTGTGGCAGTTACTACTATGGAAAATAATAAAATATTAATGTTTATTACATTCCGACTAATAATTTAAAATTAAATACTGAAAAATAAAAATAAAAGCAATAGTCACTCAGGCTCACCTTACGTTTTCAATAAATTGTATTTAGTATATAATTTAACGTCATTACATGTTAGATTTATGAGAATTGAAGTATTGCTGGAAGCATGTATCACAGGTGTTGTTGAGATAATCTATAGCATCTACATGCACTCTGCAGTATTCACTGGTAGGAGAGTCTCTGTGATAGGCTCTGGGTGTTCATTGATACATTACAGTCAAGATACGAGGGATGTTCTGAAAGTAAGTTTCGTCATTTTTTTTTTTTCACATGGAAACTTTATTACCAAAACAAATACACCATGCAATCATGAAATATACCCCTTGCACTATTTTTCAACATAGTCTCCACCGACATTGAGACATTTGTCATAGCTTGCAATCAGTTTGAAGAAACCACTCTGGTAAAACGCGGTGCCCTGCTATGCAAGGAATTGTCGCACAGCCTTCTCCACCTCAGCATTGTTTTGGAAGTGACGTCCCGAGAGTGCGGCTTTCATTGCATGGAACAGGTGCCTTCCTTCACTGAACATGCAACACCAGCGACCAACAATTTGATGAGACATGACCTCTTCACCATACACAGTCTGTAGGCGTCCATGGATGATGGACACACTAGTCCTACATGCCCATTCATACCGGATAACAGCATGTACTTCCATTGTCGACCACGTTTTCAGTACACGTCCATCTGCCATCGTGATTTGTACTCAAATAACCTCGGGCACGCCAGTCTACTGCTACTCTCTCTTCTTCGGGACTCTACTCATGCATCGTTTCTCCTCTGCTGACGCTCTTTCCGTCGTTGAACCAGCAATAGGTGTCGATTCTTATGGCAGTTGTTTGCTCCATCTGCTTTACCATCTTCACGTTTTAAAAAAACGACGAAACTTACTTTTGGAACATCCCTCGTACTATTGAGGATAACCACATTATTTGTATATCTGTATGCCACATGCTTGTGTAAATGCATAACTGCGTATTTTAGTATATTCGTTTTATGATTAAGGCTGGTCTTTATTTTATTATAATAAAGTCGTATTATCATAGGTAATCCCACGAGAGTTGACGAGTTTATCGATAGATTCGCGACTGCACTGCAAGTGCGAATTTATCTGATGAAACTCGTCAAGTAGAGTTGGATTTATTAAGACTATTCCATGAATAAAAATGTAACGGATTATACAAATAATAATTACTTTCGTGCTTTGTTCTAAAAAAACAAAACTAACAGGTGCGAGATCACGGCATACTGTGAATAAACCATCCATAAATCGATTCGAGTTACCATGTTGTGACTAGTGCTGCCCATTGTGCATATAAGACATGCTTAACTTAATTCAGGTAAGGTAACAGCAGAACAAAATAAAAGCACACGAACTGGTTTGCACAATTTGCATTGTGTTTTTATTCAATGTACATTTATATTATTTCAATTTCCAAACAAGTTTTGTTGTATAAAATAATCTGTTTTCGTGCTGCTTAATGGCGTATTAATCACGGCACATTGATGCTTACGTGTCCAGTAATGAGCTGACGATTTTATCAGATAAAATCCTCATATTAATATCAAGCATTTTATAAGATAAAACGATCCTGATTGGTCTATATCCGAGGAATTGCTAAACGTTATTGGTCAATATCAAACACGCGGCATATGAGTGGTGTAGTCTAATATAATCAGTTTTCATTAAATATATAAGTAATTACGGGAGACGTTCCATATTTGTTTACACTCACTAAGAACCTCTAAGCCTCTGCAGATATATCAACTTTCTCATCATAGTCTCCATTAAGCTTCCCACAGATGTGGCAACTTCTCTAGGCCCTCCTCAAACCACTGCGTGTCGGAATCGGTTGCACCCAACTCAAGATAGTTCCTGGAAACGATGTCCGCGCAGAGAATTTTTCATAGCTCTGAAAAGGGGGTAACCAGATCCAGAACCCATTCAATGTAGTGAAGTTCCATATCGCGCCCTCGGTAAGCTTACGCACGGGATAAGTCTTTTAGGACAAGGATGGAATCATTCTCATTGACTGGCTGTAACCATGAAGTAAGGAGCAACATTCATTCATTTATGTTGAGAATATAACTCCCCAATTACAATGTTCTCTTATACTAATACACCAGTTTTACAATATTAGGTATTTAATGAAATACCAAATAGCTATTTATGTATCAAGTACGCAAAATAACGCTTTAGCGGACGAACCTAATATAGCGGCCGAGATGTGAGCCGAGGCTGAAATACTGGATGAGTCCGATAAAGTTTTTGTGTACGTGATGTATACAATATTTTTTAGTAAAAGCTCTCTAAATTATATGAAATGAAACAAAAATACCATATAATTAATTATAATGAAAGGTAGTCAGCCATTTGTTACCGTCTTATTCTCACAGCCCCCTGATTCGCCGAACAACAATGAACCGTGCATACCAATACGAAATGCAGTATAGATGCATAATATATGAGTCTCTTTTTGTAAATAGTAATGCGTATGAACTAGTATTTATGAATGATAATACCGAGGAAATTTCAATCCAAGCCAGAAACATTAAGTTGGAGCTGCCGCCAGCAACTTCACAGCAGAAGTAGACTATGAGAAGGGATATATTATGGCATTTAAATGCTGGTGCATCCATGGTAAGGAATGTTTTTCAGTGAACCAAGATGGGAAAAGTTGTTGGCTTATATTTGTTGTCTTATGATGAAGTGGGCTACTGTGTTTTGCGAAAAACCCTGTTAAAATTTCTGATTATCATAAAGAATCATGTTGGCTTAAATTTGTTGTTTTATGACCAATTATATGCTTAAATCCATGTTAAAGTTGGTGTGACTGGTCAATGCCATCTGGGTTTTGTTTATAGATTGCCATGACGACTTCAAAGTATTAGGTCGATAAAACTGCATTGAATGCAGTTTTATGCAATTTTAGCGGCCTTGGCTGCTAAAATGCAATTTTTCGGCGTGTTACCAGTCCGACAAGCAGCTATTTTAGAGAGCGTGTACTAAAAATTATTTAAACTAAAAAAAAATAAAAACAAAAAATAAAAATTAGAATATGAAAATTACACAATTTATAGAACAGATCATAACATAATACTTTAATAGTTTGGAGGAAGATATTGTCCGGGAAAAACCTAGTGAAAAGTATTTAATTATATCTCAGAAAACAATATGTTTATTCATTTCTGGTTTTCACAGACAGAAAGAGAAACTCAAAAAGTGTTGTTGACTGCACTGGTGTTGTGTATACTTTTTGCTTTTATCCGTAATTGTTAAGATTATGCATTGTTGCTGTGAGTCTTGTCTGTAATCCATTTCATTTCAAGTTACTCTTATAAAATTTTGTTCTCCTCTAAAACAAATCGCATTCTCTTATAATGATGGATAGCAGGTGGGTAGTCGGTATCATCACTCTCTACAATGGGCTACAGCCGGGGTACAAAAGCTTGATAACCTCTCTGGATCCTTTTGGATCATTTTCCTCGGTTTAAATATTGGGGACTTCACCAAGGGGTAAATCCCCGGACCCCTCCTATAATCCTTGATAGCAGCCCCTGATCCCCTTCCTATGTGTCTCTGTTGGGGATTTCGCCCCAAAACCTACCGGGTGCTCGCCCCGACCACCTTCTTAATAGTAGAGCCTATCTTAGTCCAGTAACGAGTACAGAAATTATTATGAACAATAACCAAGAGATCTACGCACTTAACCAGGAGAGAGGGCTATTATGATGGAAGGTGTACGTACAGTATATGAAGCTATTATTAGCGTTGGATAAGCCTATGAGGGAAGGACCAATCAGATGAAACATGGTCGGTTGCCAACGGCAGATATCAAGCACAGTTTTCATTGCATTTATGAGATTTTACCGATTCAATTTATGTGTAAAGTACAAAGCCTAGAAATTACTGGAAGAAACGTTCTTGCTTTAGCTGTTTGTTTTCAAGAACATCTTGAGAAAACCTGTGTGAAAGTTCCCACCCAATTTGTCACAAAACAATATCAACCATAATTAAATTGGTAGGCTATTTTATTCTATACACTGGTTTAATGTTTTGTTAGTTTGGTGTTTTACTAAGGTCATTACATCTACATCTGTTACATGCTGTTTTTGAAAGTGCCTTCTCCCATAAGATCCATTTTTTAGACGTTTACACTTCAAAATATTCAATATAAAATTAATTCCTAGAATACTATTGAGTGTATTATAAATTTATAAGATGATTCTATTAGGGACTATCAATAAATATGGAACTTCTACCTTAATTTCACCCAAATCAATATACGAGTTTGTCATGAACTCTAAAACAAACAAAAAAATGAGTTAATGCATGACCCTTGTTCTTCATGAATGCCTGCATTTCCAATACCAGTCATGTCCTTTAGTATAGAGCTCGCCTGAAATCTGAAAGCTTCGCGACCGTTAAAATCTGAGCATGCTGTTGGCAGTGCGCATGCGTGGAGTGCTAAAGTCCACACTGAAAATATAATCCATGGCTCCACGCGCTTTAGTTAGCCAAGTGGGTGCTACCGTTATACCGTCAATGTTTTCATCCCAGCACGTTTCGCTTGCATTCCAATTCCCGCCGCTTCTGTCTGTGACGTCATCCATGCTTTAAGTTTGAGAGCGAGTACTATATTAAGCATTTTATATAAGTTGTTTCAGATAAACCTATTACATTATTATTGACATTATTGCGTTTCCTTATCTCGGAACATTGTAATATTTAAGGTGAAGGAATTTGAAAACTCAATATTAACGTTTGATTCCTACTAATATTATAACTGCAAAGGGTTTTCTTTTTAATAAACATAACAGCTATAAGTAACTTGAGTGTTTTTTTTTTCATTTCGAGGCAGCTACTCATATGTAAGCGGAGCAGAAGATTTTATTCATCATAAGGCAGGAAGAGGTGTGCGTCTAGGATGTTGTATGTCACCCATCTTGTTCAACCTTTATGGAGACTGGCTAGCAAAAGAAGCCTTAGAAGGAGTTAGGGATTTTATGATAGGAGGATACGCTATTAACACCATCAAATATGCGGACGACCTGGTGATTCTGGCAAAGAAACAAGAAATATTGCAAGGAATGATTGACAGGCTGGTGGAAACAGGAAGAAAGTATGGAATGGAAATCAACATAGGTAAATCGAAGGTGATGAGGATATCGAAGAGAGAAGAGCCGCTTCAAATTATCATGGGAAATCAAGAATTAGAGAACGTGAACCAGTTCAAATACTTAGGAAGTGTACTGACGAAAGATGCCTATTGCACCAAGGAGATAAGATCAAGAATTGCCATGGCCAAGAAAGCATTTATGAAGAAGAGAACTCTGCTAACTAGTAGTCTGAACCTAGAGCTACGTAAAAACCTGGTGAAGTGTTATATTTGGAGTATTGCTTTGTATGGATCAGAGACATGGACTTTGAGGAAATTAGAGAAGAAATATTTAGAAAGTTATGAAATGTGGTGCTGGAGACAGATAGAAAATATAGAGTGGATGGACATGGTGACAAACGAAGAGGTTCTGAGTAGAGTGGGTGAGAAGAAGTCAATCATACACACAATTCGTCAGAGGAAAGCAAACTGGGTTGGGCACATTCTCAGAAGGAACTGCTTATTACATGATGTCGTAGAAGGAAGATTGGAGGGTACAACTAGACTTGGAAGAAGAAGAATTCAGCTGTTGGACGATTTAAGGGAAAAGCGGAAATATTGGATGCTGAAGGAGGAAGCAGAGGATAGACAGTTTTGGAAAACAAAATTCGCGTACCAAGTTTGAAAACCTGCCGGAAGGCAGAATACTTACTATTACTACTACTAAGGCAGGATTGTAACGTTCAAAAGAAAGATAACATGAGTGTGGAACATTAGAAACTGGGTAATAAACCTAAATGAGCGGATGTTTACAAAATGTGGTACGTGGTAAAGTTTACTTTTCCTACTAATACGTTATAGCGCACTTTACCTAGAAAGTAACGGTAAGGAAAGGGGGCAAGAGATTATATATCACCCACAGACATAAGAATCTTGGTTAACACCATTAGTAGAGCATCAGTAGAGCAAGATTCTATCTCCCACAGTCATGAGAATCTTGTTTAACTCCATCGATAGACCATCAGTAGAGCAAAATTCTATCTCCTAGAGCCGTAAGAATGTTAGGTAACTCCATTGGTAGAGCATCAGTAGAGCAAGATTTATCTCCCACAGTCATAAGAATCTTGGTTAACTCCATTGGTAGAGCATCAGTAGAGATAGATTCTTGTTTAACTCCATTGGTAGAGCATCAGTGGAGCAAGATTCTATATCCCACAACCATAAGAATCTTGGTTAACTCCATTGGTAGAGCATCAGTAGACCATTCAATCGGGTCAAGGCATTAGATACGCGTACATTTTCTGATAACGATTCTTATAAAGGACTTTTTAACTGACTGTCTACTTAAACATCGAAATATGCTTTATTCTAAGAACTATTGACGTGTTGAAGTTTTGTACAGTTTACTCAATCTTTATGTTGAAGACGTCCTGCAATTTACCGATATAGGAAAACAATTAAAAGAGTTAGGTTGAGCGTCGCCTTAATGCTGAATATCTCTATATATATAAAAGGCTTTGTCCTGACTGACTGAATGAATGACTGACTGACTGATTGACTGAATGACAGGAATCAACGTACAGCCTAAACTATAACAGGTAGAGACTTGAAATTTTGACAGTACCTTCGTTTCATAATGTAGGTGCTCACTAAGAAAGGATTTTGAAAAATTCTGATTCTAAATGCCAAAAATTAAATGTTTTTGAAAATGCTTAATCCCTTTTTGCATAGAATTATCCATTCCAAATCACAGAATATATTGTTGCCAAATGGTATCAGGTGGGCTTGGAAAAAACAAATGAAATGCACTTTTGACAAATAAGAGAAGTTATCAAAATAATTCATGTTATAAATAAATATTACAGAATGAAATCCACTAAAATAATGGAATCACATAACTTTCTCTACCCTGGACATAGAGAAAACAAAACGAGGTATGGTAATGTGTAAAAGTAAAGTGATCCCTATACAGGCCATGGAGGCCCAGAGGGTTCCAGGAGGTTGAGGCTCCCAGATTTTGGACATTCGGCACGTGAAGGTGGTAAGGTTGTCAGCCTTACGCACCGGCCGCCTTTACCCCCAGGATTGCTCCTGGTACTCATTTCTGTTAGAGGCTGAGTCAACCCCAGGGCCATAGTGCCACCAGAAGGATTAGGCCAATTGAAAAACTCCAACGACCTCATCGGGAATCGAACCCGCGCCCTTTTATGGTAATGTGTATATTATTATATTATATCGCAGGTTTTTGGAGAGAAAAGTATGAAAGTGATAATGCTTTCTGTTTAATTTCATCTCCAAAACGGCTTTATGGTAACATAAGAGTGGGAAATTTCCCGCCTCGATATTACAATTTTATGTTACAGGAATTTCTGTTTCTTCTTATTTAAACCTCTACCAGGCTTGCTGTGCACTGTACAAGCGATGGGATGCAAAATTCTAGATCCTCTATGAGCCATAAAACACTATATCAAGTGTTTTCTGAGGGAATAGTTTGAGTGTAATAAGTCGTTCTTCCTAGTTCAGATTATAAATACCTATATAAGGACCTAGAATTTAAAATTGAAAATCCTTCATAAGCTAATTTCCAATTACAAAATACAAAACCCGGGCGACGCCGGGTCTTTTAAGCTAGTACGCAATATACCTCTGGTATTAATAGAGAAAGTAAAAATAATGTAGTAATTTAACGAGGAATGAATTTAGTGTCTTAGAACGCTCTCTTGCTTTTCTTTCTCTCTTCCCCCGCCTGATGATGCTCTTGTCTAAAGATTAATGAATGAGCTAAGGGTTCTGGTTCTTAATTAAGACCAGTGTGTTTGCGCGGCAAGATATCACGGACAGCTCATCCCTCATCTCTGCTAACAAACTGAAATTATTAACTCCGAGATTAGATAGCAAACTGCAGGAAATAAAGACAATACTTAAAAGCGAGCAGTGGAGAACAACTTGTAACAGAACTTGTTGTTCGGATATCTTATGTGATTTTATATTTGAAGAAGTCAACCCTGGTGGACGTGAGGTCGATCTCGACCCGGGTCAACATACCACTTACAAGTTCGTATTGCAACAGTCGCATGCTTTCAGATTTATAGGCTTGGATATTAACTTGCAACTTGATGACAATAATATTGTTAAGAAGGTTTCCTTTTACATGCCAAAAGTAAACTAAGTAAGTAGACACAGGAAGCTATTCTTTACCCCCAGAGTAAATACTGATATTCACAAAAATTCACCTCTAATGCCCGGTTTCTATAAACTCGCGAAATACCTATGGGTAAATTATCCAATGGACAGAATTTACAGAAGAATAACTTTTACAAACTCAAATAATTTAAAGGTAACAATCACTTGTGGCGAGTTCCTAGATAAATGTCCTCTGGGTAAATATGAAAATGACAGAAAAAATGTTCCTACAAACTCGGGTTATATCTTTCCAAGGGTAAATCGTCGGGTTAATTTATCCTTGCATGGATGGCTGGATAAAATTTAACCTCTCATAGGATCAATAATAATTTAAACAATGAGAATCAAAGCCTTCTGAAGTAAAAAAAAAACTGTACAACTCCAAAGCCTTCCTCATTATATCATTGTGGGTGATTAGGAACTAATTTTCCCGTGGATAATTTACCCATAGGTATTTCACGAGTTTATAGAAACCGGGCATAAATAAAGTAATCACTTTGTATAACTCGATCGGTAAGACCTGAGCCAAACAGCTCCACAGTAGTCTACGATGACGTAATATAGACCTGCCTGACCTTCATAGCATGTGATGTTCTTTGCTAGTTCATACTGTTCAGACCGTGTAAAAACATCGTATTTAGCCTCACAGCATTTAATACTGAAGACCCAACAGCGATATTCTGTGAGTTACATACCATTACTTAAATAATATTTTATATCTAAAAAACAAATAGGCCTACTTTATTCACTTTATTTTTGTTTTCAATAGTTGCGGGCTATTATGAACCGCATGGTTTGGAATGAATAGTACAGTAATATGCATTCTATTCTGCCCTTACTCCATTGCTACCGGCGGACGATAAGCTATCTGCGCGTGTTTGACTCAGGCATTACCAATCGAGTTATACAATAAAATTCATTTTTTAAATTTTGGTATACTTAGCAGTGGTGATATTCAGCCGGTTTGCACCGGTTCGCGAGAACCGGTTGTTAAATATCTTGTAGGTTCTCCGAACCGGTAGCTTCACAATGAGTGATTGCCTTTTTCCAAGATCAGATTCACGCCAATCCACAACAGTGATAATACATATATGAATTTGCTAGAACCAAAACACGCCATTTATGTTCGCAAGCGGTGGGCTACCACCATAGGTAGCGGGCGTGCGGTTAAGTTGGCAGACTCTCTTATTTACGCACGGCCGATCGTCTCGACACTAGCTTGCTTTGCTTTCGATGTTCGATTATAAAACGGACTGTTGTCTTCTTTTGCTGTGTAAGGTTATGTTTTAAGGAAGCTGAGTAAGTTTAGTATGGGTATGAAAAGACAAAATAGAATATTAGGCTATTTTGAATCAACATCAAATACCCTGATGAGAACCGGTTGTTAAACTGTTTGAATATCACCACTGATAGTTAGTATGTTCGAAAGTGAATTTTAAAATGTTTTAGCTGAAGTTGATTTAATAGTGAATTAAAATTATTAAACGTAGTTACAATAAATTGTAGTTAATGTATTGGTTTAATGTATCATGCCAAACATTATCCCCACTCTTTTTTTCTTATCCTAAATCTGTTTTATTCTCAAAGGCAATATGTAGCCTACTGTGTTTAGAGAAGAAACCTGGCAACTGCTGGAACCCAGAAGTGGCTAGGAATTTATTAAGTGCCAGTATGGTACTTTATGAGATTGTGTGGGGGACGAAAAAATGTCTGTCCGTCTGTCCGTGTGTCTGTACGCACCATAACTCAAGTACGCTTTTTCGGATTTTCATGAAACTTGGTATAAACATTCATAATGTCGATGGGAAGAACCCTATTGATATTCAACCAAATCGGTTCAATTTAGTGCCTATTTTAATAGATTATGGGTAACGGATTTTCATGAAACTTGGTATACTCATTTATGACGTCCATGAGAAGTGCCCTATTGAATTTGAACCTAATCTGTTGACCGGTACCGGAGTAAAACCCAATTTAGTGTATATTTTAAAGACTCGGTAATTCAAATACGCTTTACCGGATTTTTATGAAACTTGGTATACACATTTACAATGTCCATGGGAAGACGTCTATTCATAATGGATAAAATCGGTTGATCTGTTTCGGAGTAATGCTCAATTTAGTGCCTATTTTATGGCAATATACGTATTCGAAAGAATTTATAAAAAAAATTAAAATCAGTTATCTTGACAACATAGCCTATTGTTTTACTGTGATCTTATAAGGCCTTGGAAATTAAAATACAGGTAGCTATGACAAAAAACATATTGAATACATGCGCTTATCCAACTAGACCGTTAAAATGACCCAGGTGGCCGAGATGGTAGACCTTTCTTCTTCCGTAAGCCCTGCTTAATGAATAAATCTGGAGCTTAACTTGGAAATCAATTTAAAAAAAAACATATTCTGCATATCATAATTGCAGTCATAACTGATTAAACAAAAACATACTGGCACTTTGTTACATCAGTTTACCTGATTTTATTTTTCCTTTTATTATATTACAGTAGACTAATGTATGTTTTGCGTATTCTTATCTTTTGTGTCTCTTGTTTTTATTATTTTGTATGCATGAATTGTATTTTTGTCATGGACATTGTAATTGGGTTTTCTACCTGTAATGTTCATTATTATTATTATTAAATAAATAAATACAAATTATTAAGTGCCAGAATGAGACTTTTTGAGATTGTGAGGTGGATGGGAAAATGTTTGTCCGTCTGTCTGTCCGTGTATCTGTACCACGATAATTCAAGTGCGCTTTATCGGATTTTTATGAAACTTGGTATACGCATTTAAACGTCCATGGGAAGAAGTCTGTTCATTTTGGGCCAAATCCGTTGACCGGTACCGAAAGATAGACTGATTAACGGTCACATCTATTATATTATAATCAGGCTTTAAAACTTAGTGCCCGATCGAATATGTTAACAGCAACCGTACTGTACAGACTTTGCTCGGCGTATGCCCTAGCTACCATATGCTAGTTCACGTGATAGTAAACAAACCGCAATACAGATATAGGAAGACCACAAAATAACTTCTCATTATCTAAACTCACATTAGAAGCATGCAAAACGATACTTTCTCCTGTTTGTGTATAATAGTCCCTCTCAAATGTTTCAATATATGTTTGCGTTTTAGAACACTTTACTTTCGGCATGCCGAACTCGTATTATAAATTTATAAACACGCACAATGACAAGGTACACTGTTGACCAATTTGAGAGCCACCGTACTACGAGCGCATTCACTTCTCGGTACTGCTATCAATGACTGTCTTATCAGCCTACGCAATCACCCCCACCCCCTATACTCAGGTTGTTGGTAACCGGAATCAACTCCCTCTGTGGGTTCGGGCACTAAGTTTTAAAGCCTGATTATAATATGCATTATCCGAACACCCGAACCGTTTTCATTGGCTCGCGGACGGCCAATCAGCGGCCGAGCTCCCGTAACTAATGTAAACAAGACACGTTCAGATGTTTCAGTTTCTGTAAGTAGAAATAATAAACGAAATTACTTATTAAAGAGCATGCTTTCATTTCCAGAAGTTCTTCTATCCAGCTGATACTTTACATAAATCTTATTATTTTTCCTTTCGACAGCATACAAACACAATATTAATTTTATAATGTTACAATAACATTACATGGCCCACAATATACTAAACGTATTCACATTGTCGCTTTCTTATCTAGGCATTGAATAATTGAACACAGCTGCTGTTGATATAATATTGTGCATTCTATCGAATTGTATGGCTACCAATATCTACATTATATTTTAATGTGAGTATTTTTCAGTTTTAACGCTCCTGTGCAAGCAATAGACCTAATGCAATTCCTAACAAATTGATTTCAGATTAATTAACCTTTACGGCTACTTTAAACCTAAAACAAAATTGTCAACGAATCATCAATAATATTATTGCCAGTGCATTTTGTGAAATGTTGACATATTTTAAGAATTTCTTGTATCAATGTATACGAATATGAATTAAGGTTAAGAATCAAACTGTAGACCTTTGTTCTTCCTTAAGCCCTTCTTAATAAATCGATCTGGAGGTTTTCTAGGAGATCTATTACAAAAATAACTTATTTTCTGCATTTCATTTATTGTAATAATCACTGAATAAACAAAACATTCTGGCACTTTGTTATATCGGTTTACCTGATTTTATTTAAAATGTTATAATTTGTATATATGGTTTTATTTAATTTACTAAAACAATAGAAGTGCCCCGAAGAGGTTTGTTTCAGGTCGCAGGGCATCTTGCTCAAATTTGGAATGTGTGTTGGAAGGTGTAGACAGCCCAAAAAATATTATCAAAATCTTAGAGGTATAAGATATAGCATATCTGTTTGATAGGCCTATGCTCTTAAAATACCATCTCCTACATCTTTCTAGTAAGCTTATGACTTGATTCTGTTACGACTGCACCGATGAATTATTTCGTTTGTACCACGTGTGCCGTGTGTGACTTGATCATGACACATGGAAACCCAACATTCTTGTCTCGAATGGAAATTTATACAATAACGGCCCAGTAATAAAAATAATAATGATGATAATAATAATAGTAATAATAATAAAATAATAATAAAAATAATAATATACTAATAATGATGTAATCCTTTATATTTTATATTCTGAATTTCTAACCTAAAATAAATTTATTCAAATTCACACTAAAATATTTCTATGAAATGTTGCGTTCCTGATAAAGATTTAATATAAAATTGCTAATGCAACAGCTATCAATTATTATTTACGTTTAACAAAACTAAATGTACTTATTTGGTTTTATTATTATTATTAATTCAGCTGTGTTTATACTCCTTTCAGCTGCGAATTCGGGATCTGTGTCTGTACAGTAGGGTAGGCCATGGAACTGTTGATTGTCAATTATTTCTATTAATGGGGAATTTTATGCAGTATATTTCAACTTATATCAATTTAAATGGATATGAAACAGGAAGAACTGGTGAGGATGATTCATGGTATGTAAATATCCAATTCGGCATTTACCTTTACAACTGGAGAAACCATGAAAAAACCCGTGCCACAGGATTTGAAGTTGGGACCTCCCGAATGCGAGACCAAGACGTTACCATCTCGGCCACCTCGCTCTGTTTATTTGGTTTTATTGGTGCTTATCTGTCTTTAATCTGTCTTCTTTCGATAGTGAATAGATTTCCGCGTACAGTATTAAAATTGGTAAATGTAGACAAGTTCAGAAAACTTTCACACTGATTTAAATGGCGCAATGCTAATACCATATACGTATTTTAAGTTAGACAGTTTACCTTTATACTGAATTCTCTTTGGGTTAACATTCCTATAAATTTCTTGAGAAATTAAATATTTTCCCAGCTTAAAAAAATTGCAATGGATGTTATAACTTTTGAAAAATTTAAAAGTAAGAAATTATACAATCTTATTTAAAACAAAATAAAATTAAAATATAAAGCTTAGGAATTTTGCTCTAAAAAGATTAAAGCTGTCATAAAAATATTCAAGGATGCAACTTAAAATATATCGAATTGTAGAACTCCTAATAGGCTAATCATATATGCAATGAGTATTAATTAAGTAACTCAAGACCTATTAAACTTTAATGCAACGATAGGATATCTAGACTATTCCACTCATATGCCACATGTTTGATCTTGAACAATAACAAAAGACTTGAGACTTTCCCGGCGTTGGTTATATATAATGGTCTCTCGGGCTTCCAACCTGGTTAAAGTATGGTTTATTTCCGAGCTTTCGGCTGCTGTCAGCTCTGCAGCCATCTTCTGGGAGAGAAGTGCGCTAGTTCTGTGTCTAGCCAAGCCTGGAACCCAGCAATCAGAATTCTACAGGAACGGGCCAAATCAGGACCAACTTCAGCACCAACCAATAGCATTCCTGCGTTTCACCCCGGGATTTCCTGTGCTCCGATTGGTCGCTCTCTGCAAACTCCACCAGCTATAGAAAGGAGCCAGACACAGAACTAGCGCACTTCTCTCCCAGAAGATGGCTGCAGAGCTGACAGCAGCCGAAAGCTCGGAAATAAACCATAGTTTAACCCGGTTGGAAGCCCGAGAGACCATTATATATTGAACAATAACGTTTAGAAATTCCTCGGATATAGACCAATCATGGCCGTTTATATTATAAAATTCATGCTATTTAACATGAGAATGGGATTTTACCTGATAAAATCGTCAGCTCGTTACTGGACACGTAAGGTATCAACGTGCGGCGATTAATACATCAGATACTGCCATTAAGCAGCACGAAAACAGATTAATTTATACAACATAACTTGTTTGGAAATTGAAATAGTGTAAATGCACATTGATTAAAAACACAATTTCGATTCGGTCAAAGTCAGTTCGTGTGCTTTTATTCTGTTCTGCTATTAGTTTACCTGAATTAGGTTAACAATGTCTTATATGCACAATTGGTAGCACTGATCACAACATGGTAACTCGAATCGATTCATGGATGGTTGATTCATAGTATGCCGTGATCTCGCAGCTGTTAGTTTTGTTTTTATGTAACAAAGCACGAAAGAAATTATTATTTGTATAATCCGTTACATTTGTATTAAAGGAATAGTCTTAATAAATCCAACACGAGTTGACGAGTTTCATCAGATAAATTAACTCCTGCAGCGCAGTCGCAAATCTATCTATAACCTCGTAAACTGTAGACATTAGGACTATTGTAGGACTGTAGGACTATTGTAGACATTACGCCTAGTAAGAATTGTAAATAGTGTATAATAGACATGAAACAAAGCATGCCTTCAGATTCCAATATCAGGACAACCTATTGTAAGTAACATTCGTTACATCTCCAACCCTATTGTACCTCCGGGTGAAATAGGGTTTTGTGTAATGTGGATATTCAATAAATAAATAAATAACCTCGTAAACTGTCGTGGGATTACCTATGATAAAAGAGCGGTACCAATAATTAAGTCTCTTGCTTTGAAAAAAAAAAATCATTCTTCCCCCTCCTTAGAGGTGGTTCCGGACTTAGAACTTCGAAACACACATGGACTTGGTAGCATTGCTTTACCTACACTAGCAAATTCCCATAAGGGAGGATCAAACAAATCATCATATGTATATATGTAGATGGAACAGGGGCTCACGCAGAGAGGCTTTGGGGGGGGGGACACAGGAAGTCAATCATACCGTCATTCCATGGCCACAGTAACTACAAGAGGTAATGTGTTACTACCTGAGAGCTATCAGTTATCACAGAAATGAAAAGAATACAAGGGAAATAAAATCAGGTAAACTGATATAACAAAGTGCCAGATGGAATTAATAGGCCACATTTTACATGCTTCTGATATACATGACACAGACTTTGTACTATTAAAAACATAAATGTTTATTATTGATAGAGTACCCTATTTAAATATTAAAATAATAAGTTCAGTAAGTAATTCATTAGCAATAGCAGCGTTTCTTAACCTTTTTGAACCCGAGGACCTCTAAAACGTCTAAAAAATTTTACGGACCCCTAATTTTACATCCCATTGTTAAAAGTAGGCTATATGTAGGCCTATATTCTTAATATTTGGGGTATTAAATTATAGGTCGTTATAACGAAATACATTTTTTAATCCGACGGAAACACAGTTATTGAATTGGAATGAAACTATTGACAGTAAAACTATATTTTGAACAGACTTTAATATGTATTACCAATTTGATAATATAATTAGGAATTATGTTATTACTCACTTTTAATAAGACGGTTGAGCTTGTCGCCTCTTGCAGAGTTCCTTGATATTTGGCTCAATATTAGACAAATTCAGTCGAAAATGAGCAGATACATAAGTTGGTTTCTTTTTTTGTTTTTAGTTAAACGAGCGATGAAAATCTCTTCTCACAAAGATAGGTTGTTGAAAACTGCATGGCGCCTCTAATAAAAAATTCCGACAAAGTCTTATTTTTTAGGATTTTGAATGAAAGAGGGAACCACAGACGTCAGTGCATCAGGGGTTTGAAACTGTGGTTCGTAACTGCAAAAGTAAGGAAATTTGCAATATGACCTGTATTTTCGAATATTTTAAAAACTTTGACATCTAGTGTCCAGTTTATGTGAAAAATTTCAACTTCTTTACTTCCCACTTGCTTTATGATATTTTTTAATTAATTATGTCTGCGGACCATGTGCACCGTGTTCGCGGTCCGCGGACCATAGGTTGAGAAACGCTCCAATAATGTAAATAAATACCCTTCACAAACTATAAATTACAATTACTACCACCATATGGATTTTAAAAAATACTGACAAATATTTATCACTACAACAAGTTATCTGAAGGTAATTGGTTTCCTGTGAATTGCAGATATCCAATTAAGCCGTCTTGATTCACTTTTAAGGATTTCAGACACTTTCAATCCGTTGGCATTATTATTGCATGGCACAGCCAGGAACACAACACTTATTAGGCATTTTCTGTATTTCTGTATAAAAAGACAATTTTCATCTAGCATGTAATTGGTTCTTGCATTCGGCCTGCTATCGCACCTATGAATATGTGTATAGCCTATGACGTCTTAACTTACTTTGGAGGCCGTGGCTGGCTAGCAACGCGGCTTTGTTGTAGTATAGTGATGATTTACCATTTACAAAAGCATGTGACAGTTAATTAGTCGTTAATCCGGTACCGGTAAACCGATTTGATCCGAAATGAATAGGATTTTTTCCATGAACGTTATAAATGCGTATACCAAGTTTCATGAAAATCCGATAAAGGGTGCCCGAGTTATCGCGCGTACAGACACACGGACAGGCATTTCCCGTCCCCCACACAATCTCATAAAGTACCATTGTGGTAGCCTACTTAATAAGACAAGAAGAAGTTATTGAAAAAGACATAAATGGGACAAGGTATAAACAAAGACTAAATAAATGTTGAATGACGTATCCCATTCTTCAGAATGTTACGGAATCTCTCAGATGCATCTCTGCTGAATTTCATAGCGCTCTGCCAGTTCATTCAGTCTCAATTCTGATGATATTGTCGATCTCAACCTTGTAAACTGGAGAAAGAACGTTCTGGTTTTGCCGTTGTCACAGGAAGGACGCACAATCATTCTAGCACAATGGAAAACACTTCCCTCATCTCTTTCTCCCACTTCTTCCATAATTCTGCTTCTATTGTAAAGTTCATTTTTGTCTGTCTGGAATGATAATGTTCAGATAGGACGGATTAAGTTGCCTGACTTCCCTCAATATTACCTAATGTTTTAACACAGTTCTCTTGCGTCTCAATGCACTTGATCCATCGTTACACAAGCTTCCTGATACCCTCAGGAAAAAAGTTTTTCGGCTGAGTAGCAAGCCACGTGTGCAATGCTTCCTTCAGTCCTTGGTTTGTGTGTATTGTGGATACCATTTCTTGAATACTTTTTCCAAGAACTGCCTCTACCTGCTGCCACCCTAATCCTCAATCAGTCAATAGAAAGGTAATTAGGCGTATTCACACGTGTCTGCAATCCAGTACAATGTTGCCAAATACGCACCACAACAAATTGGTGAATTGGTGAATGACAGCAACAACTCTGGAAAAAACCACGCGACTACAAGAGCATCTGTTCTTTGTCGGTGTTGGTGTGGGTGCAGATTTTCGGATTAGAGTACAATGCTATTATATTCTTTTGTAGATAGACGATGGTTTGGGACGCGGTCTTCTTAAACTGGTACGAACAATAAGTGGGACAAAAAGATGGAAATCTAACGGGGCGAGATCGGGACTGGATGCAAGATGGTATAACACCTCAAAACCCAGTTTCGGAATAGACTGAGCAGTGTGGGTGGCAGTATGTGGGCGCGCATTTTCATTGTCCTTCACACTTCTCTGACCATTTTTTGATCTTTTCTTTTCATTCGTACACGCTTCGGCGTGGTGAAACATTGCTCGCATATTCTGCGGAAAGTCTTCGATGCATTTCGGCTCCTCGTATACCTTCAGGCGACAAAAAAGAATCACTGCACGCTGTTCTTCTTTGGTGCAAACGCTGAGCGGTGCAGCCATGTTTAATGTGCAACAGTGCAACACTCAGTGGAGTCATAACAGTCGAACATTCCACAAGCGGAGATAAATGAACAACATGCGAACACAAAGCGGTACAGCCAACCTACAAAAGATTAAACAAGAAGTGCGGATATTTACTGACTTGCCCTCGTAATTTACTATTTCAGCCATGTTCTGATAAATCTTAAATACTTTCTACATATAAGCCGGCCATGTTTATAATGAACAGTAAAATAGGCCTCAATTATATTCATTATGTTGCCCATGTTTCTGAAGAATCGTAAAGCAGGCCTCAGCTATTAATAGGCCTAGTCACAGCTGATGTTTCAAAAAAAAAGTTTTCTAAAGCTGCACTTTAGCAAATACTATTTCACTTATACATCGCGTGTTTGATATTGACCAATAACGTTTAGCAATTCCTCGGATATAGACCAATCACGATCGTTTATATTATAATATGCTTGCTATTAATATGAGGATGGGATTTTACCTGATAAAATCGTCAGCTCGTTACTAGACACGTAAGCATCAATGTGCCGTGATTAATACGTCACATACTGCCTTTAATCAGCACGAAAACAGGTTATTTTATACAAAATAACTTGTTTGGAAATTGAAATAATATGAATGTACATTGATTAAAAACACAATTTCAATTCGGTGCAAACCAGTTCGTGTGCTTTTATTGTGTTCTGCTGTTAGCTTACCTGAATGACCTGACTGAAGTTAACTATGTCTTATAATTTATGCACAATTGTTAGCACTTGTTACAACGTGATAACTCGAATCGATTCATGGATGGTTGATTCTAGTATGCCGTGATCTCAAAGCTGTTAATTTATTTTTTTACATAACAAAGCACGAAAATAATTATTATTTGTATAATCCGTTACATTTTTATTCATAGTCTTAGTAAATCTAACTTGAGTTGACGAGTTTCATCAGATAAATTCGTAAACTCTCGTGGGATTACCTATGATAATATGGTATTAACGTGACCTAATCATCCAATAGTCTATAGTGCATGACGTAAGTAGCTTGCTATGTGAACGCCACGACCCTGTTTCCTAACTATTGCAGTCTATTGTAGTTAAGTGGATGAAGGAATATCCAACCAAAATGTATTTATTACCTTAAGCACAAGAAAACATGTACTGAAGCTTCCCATGGGCAATTTATTGGAAGTAAAGGAAATGCAGTGTAGCCTACATAACCAAATAAATAACACTAATTATAAATTACTCTATTACGGCAGGATTTTAAAATGTTAAATGCCGATGTCCAGTGAGGTTATAAAGTGTCAGTATGTGTGGTAGACGGGAAAAATGTCTGTCTGTCCGTCTGTCCGTCCGTGTGTATGTACTCGCGTTAACTCGAATACGCTTTATCAGATTTTCATGAAACTTGGTATACGCATTTATAACGTCCATGGGGTAAACCCTTTTGATTTTAGAGCAAATCGTTTGACCGGTGCCGGAGTAATACCCAATCAGGGGCCTAATTTCGGAAAATATTACACTGAATTCATCAATTAATTTCTCATGACAACAATATTGTTTACAGTGTTCATATATGGCTTTGGAAGTTGCAATACAGTGGGCTTTGACAAATAATTAGACTTGCGATTGGAAGTATCCCACTTATTCCTTCACATGCTTATCAGACCTTCTCAAAAAAAGAATTGTGCGTAGAACGCCACGTGACAGAAGTGAATTTTGTTTTAATTTTTTTGATTTTTTAAATTTTGGATTATTGGATTGTTTGAATTTTGGATTGTTGGACTTTTTAATATTCTGTTTTTGGATTTTATAATTTTGGATTTGGATTTTAACATTTTTTTATATCTTTTAGTTTATTAATTTTGGGTTTTTTAATTTTGGATTTTTTAAAATTTTAGATCTTTGAATTCTTTATTTTTTCGATTCTCATTTTTTTAATTTTGGATTTTTTATTTTTAAATTTTGGATTTTTATTGTTAAAATTTTGGATTTTTAAATTTTTTTAAGTTTGAATTTTTAATTTTTTAATTTAGGATATTTAGATTTTTAATTATGGATTTTTTATTTTTTAAATTTTGGATTTTTGGACTTTTGAATTTTGGATCTTTGATTTTTTAATTTTGGATCTTTAAATTTTTTATGTTATGGATTTTTTAATTTAGGATTTTTTTTAATTTTTTATTTTTTAATTTTTGGATTTTTTAAATTTGGATAAGTCTGATCATTGAGTTAATTGTTTTCTGTGGAGTCCGTTCCGTCACACCTCACTAATTTCGTGACGATTTTGAGTGTGACACTAATTTCGTGACGATTTTGAACGTTACACAAGCTCTCGATTCATCCCTACCGCGGCTAAAGAAATTTCACTTCAAAAAACCATGGTCTAAAACCCAAGAGTTTCTTAAATATGGCCTATTTTAACTCCCTCTGGCACTTCGTTACATCAGTTTACCTGATTTTATTGCAATTCAAAATCACTATGCATGAAACAGATTATCTATGCATCTTGGCACCAACAAAATAAACACTAGCCAATCAGAAGAGTTGTTACTTGTCAGCTGGAAATTGTCCTATTTAAGTTTCTGAAGGAGGTTTCTGGCGGGCGGTTCAAGAAGGGCAATAATGTCCCGGAAGAAAGGTGACGATTCCCTGTGCTCCAGGAGATTTTGGGAAAGTTCAAGAAAATACAGGATACTTTAGAAATCCTCAACAGTGAGCCCTTTAGGTCTTAGGCGTACCGACGGGGGGGGTTTAGGGGTTTGAACCCCCCCCCCCCCATTGATTAAAAAAAGGAAAATTGTATAATTTTTATATAAGTCTGCCCATAAATTACTTCATACAAGGATAAAGCGTGGGAAGCTTAAAACTCGTTATTTTGCGTCTTGATTTTTAAAATTTTCCGGACCCCCCTCTCCCTGGGGGGTATACCCCCCACACCCCGCGGGTGTTATAACCCCCCCCCATATGGTCGGCCTGGTTACTCCTATGCTTTAGGTACACTCTTTTAAGCAGTAAATGTAGCTATGCAGTGCCTCCTTGAAATATAGGCTACGTGAAAATTGCAGAACCGTTATTGCTATCACAATCTACTAATAAACATCTACTTCCACGGCCAATTCAATCACCCGAATTTGCAGGGCAATATCATAAATGTATTAGTTTTAACGATAATTATGCTTAAAGATTTGGAACATGAAAGTGATTAATTATGTGAAATTTAAAAAAATCACTACTGACCAGAATAAATAATGAGAATAATTAAATGAATAAATAGATATTACTTATTAAGAGGCCTAACTTTACATAAGTAACATTGCAACGAAACTATGAAACAGCATGAAATTTACTAACAAAGCGATAATATAAAAATAAAAAATCCCTTTAGGCAAGCCTACAGGCTGAGGTAGATTTCGAAGTGGTTTTGGTTTAATTTATTGTCGCTGCGTATTACTCTTCTTCCATAGCCTTGGCATGACAAACCCGCAATAATAACTACAAAAAAGAGGAAAGAGCACTTTTTCAAACATTCAAATCTCGCCTTATATTAGAACTATCAAGAAACTAGTTATTGATTTGTAGAGTACTCATCAAGAGCTTTTCAACGATACCCCACAAGACGTAGTTTAAAATATTTCGAATTTCCATCCCCCCACCCCCACCCCCACCCCCACCCCCACCCCCACCCCCACCCCCACCCCCACTCGTACCCCAAAACCCCCGAATCGTTGGTGTCAGTGTGAACTCCATAGGGAGTACTCTAATTTATTCCAACAAAGTTTCCCTCTATACTTCATAGGGCCGAGATATAAATGTTTTAAAATTTCAACCCCCTCCCCGTCCACCCCCTTGGGCCAATTTTGCTCATTAACGAACTTGTCCGAACTATTGGGCCTAGAAATAACATAATAAAATTTGGTTCAAATATCTTCAAAATTACGGCCGCTAACGTGTAAAGATATAAATATATATATATAAATATCACGATTTTTTTTTTTGAACAGGCGGTGTTTCGTACTTAGGGAGGCATGAAACGTAAAGATATGAAAGCATTTTTCGAAAGTCATGACATGGTATCCATTGCAAGAAATCTACCTAATATTCCCGCCTTGATTAATGCCTCCTTTATACAAGACTCGCCCAGAAAGTAATGAACCACATTTTTTCGTGAACAATTATTTATTGAACACAATGAAACTTACACACAAGAAAGAATGATGTTTCTTCTACACTCCTTATTTTTCCACGTAATCTCTGTCCCGTTCCATGGCCTTCCTCCAGCGAGACATAAGGACATGTATTCCCTGTCAGCATCACTCCTTGTTCTGATCACGAAGCCATTTCTGTCACAATCCTGGACAAGAACTCTTCCCCCTCAGCTGAAGCTGCCAATCAGCAAAGGAAGTGTGGATGCAATCATCCGTGCTCTCGATTACTCAAAATTGTGAGCATGGTGGGTTTCCCGCTGTCTTACGGTGGACCACAAATCTCTCATAAAAAAAAAAAAAAATTCTGACTTGTTGAACGTTTTGAACAAACGGCTGCGCAGTAGTCTACGATGACGTAATCTAGACCTGCCTGACCTTCATAGCACGTGATGTTCTTTGCTAGTTCATACTGTACTGACAGTGTAAAAACATCTTAGCCTCACAGCATTCAATAGTGAAGACCCAACAGCGATATTCTTTGAGTTACATACCACTACTTAAATAATATTTCATAACTAAAAAAAAACAAATACTTTATTCAGTTTACTTTTGTTTTCAGTAGTTACGGGCATAGTTTGGAATGAATAGTACAGTTTATGCATTCTCTTCTGCCCTTACTCTATTGCTACCGGCAGCTATCTGCGCGTGTTTGGATCAGGTCTTACCGATCGAGTTATACAGTACGTCCGAAATGCTATTAGCTGTAATTGTGTTGTCACCACCTCATGAATGTCCTATATTAATGTACAGAGAAAGGCTTAATCTAATCCCGGATAATGTTATCAGTCGGGTAATGTTATCACTTTTATGAAGTCCCATACGGATTAATTGAAAAAATTCTAATCCCGGATAATGTTATCAGTCGGGTAATGTTATCACTTTTATGAAGTCCCATGCGGATTAATTGAAAAAAAAAATCAGTTTATGGTTCACATACTTTCCGTTTTGCGGCTTTATTTTCAAGTATTGTACGTCAATCAAAAGTTTATTTTTAAGGATTTCGTTTCAAACTCCTGTGTATTCTGTTGTACTGGAAGTAGCAATATTGTTCCCTGTTCACACGATGACCAGTTTGAGGAGGTGGCATTCACTAACTTTCTCTTTTAAGCAGTAAAACCAGTAACCTGGTTTCACCCCTCAGGTTAACTGTTAACTGTTGATTTGTGAAGGTCACACTGATGACATGCAGTGATGGTTAGTGTAAAATGAAAAGACTTGAACAGACAGGCGTTAGATGTTTTGTTAAGCGGTGTTCACCACATATCAGTGATCTTCCAAAACACTATGAGTATGAAATATTGGTTAATGAACCCCAAAGGGAAAACTGAAACAATAAAAACTTTCTATTAATTACGAAAATGGTTCATTCATTCATTCATTCATTTAGGCCTACTTACATACATCTTACATTGATGTTTCAAGCATCGTCAAATTCTAAAACATTATACTGATATACAAAGCATTCCATTATATGACATTTCAGTACGAAATAAAATTAATAAAAGCTTACACTGGAGATTACACTTATAATTCATCCATTCTATACAAACATTTTTCAATAAAAAATTTCTTTAAAGCTGGTTTAAACTCTTTCCTTTTCAATTTTTTTAATTGCATTGGGAGTTTATTATATAGCATGCCACCAATTATAAAATGATGCTTATCAATGGCTTTCTTTGTAGTAAATGTTCTACAGATATTATCCTGATTTCTTGTATTATAATTGTGGTAATCACTATTTCGAGTTACATTGTATGTTTCGTCTAAAACCAATAAAAGAACTTTAATCACATATAATAAAATTACCGTGAATATATTTTGATTTTTAAAAGTACTTCTGCATGATACATTCCTATCTATCCTGTATATAATTCTTAAACTCATTTTTTGAAGAATGAGTATTCTATTCAAGTTAGTTATTCCAGAACTTCCCCAAATTTCTATTTCATAAGTGATATGGGTATGAATTAACCCATAATAAGCAAGCTTTAATACATCCGTAGTCAGATATTTAGATAGGCTAATGTCCTTATAGCATATATAGATTGGCTCATTTTTTTACATATTTTATCGCCATGATTATGAAATTTTAAATTACTATGCATTTGTAGACCCAAAACGCTTATATCCTTTACTTGCTCTGTCACTTCCTCATTAATAACTTTGTCCCTATTTGTAAGTTCAAAAAGCATTACTTTACTTTTTCCTATATTCACCTCTAGATTATTTATATTGAAACATTCTGTTAAGATATTTATGTGTTCATTAAGATTATTTTGTAAACCCATTTCAAGTTTATCCCAAAAAATCTAGGACGTGTCATCTGCGTATGCTATTGCTTTGCCATTATTAAAATCGAGCATATCATTTACAAACAGTATGTACAGTAAGGGACCAAGTACCGATCCTTGTGGTATTCCCAAATTTACATGGTAGTATTCAGATGAAATTTTTTTCATGGTTTTATCCATTTTACATATTATCTCCGTACATTGCTTACGCCATGTTAGATAAGTTGTTAATAATTCTAACATTTTACCCCTTATTCCATATTGTTGTAACTTTGCAGGCTAATATGAGTGGCTGAATGATTCTCAGTTGCGTATGTTCCTGTATGTATGAGTGAATAGCTTTTAATTCTGATTTTGTAGTGTATTATGTTATGTATTAATAAACACCTTTCAATTAATTATTTCGGCTACTGTTATCACTCGGTTAATATTATCAAATTACCTGCGTCCCGAAGTGATCACAATAAGTGGCGTGCACTGTACATGGATCAAACAGGATACAAATATTAAATATGTTGTTATTCTTAGTAAGAGTGAGACTGTGAGCAGAATATTACAGCGTCCGTGCAATCTAGTGACTACCACAAAGGCAGTGATGATCAGAGAGTGGAAGAGCTCTTCTGTTTAGACCAGGCAGGCTCTGAAAATCGACATTGAAGACCTGAACACCCTTCCTTTTAGCTCCCTTGACGTTTTCCAATACCGGCCGGGATAAAAGCCTCTGTAGCGCGACTTCTGATTACATGTCCTCAACCCTAACTTTCCCTTCTCATCTCCTGTCATCTCTTTTATTCCTATTTTCTTTTACCCCTATTCGTACTTTCGATATTGACGTATTTTTTCTTGTCCTTTTTTCTTTCTTTATTTGTCAGTCTCTACAGGAGTCTTCCTCATTCACTAGTATAAGCTATTTCGGAAGAAAGTGTACACCTGACTGTTTATAATGCCGTGAAACGCAATTACGCACTCCCAGTGCGCATTAAATCCTGCACTACAGTCTCTATAAAAAACATATGGACCTACACCACAACCACGTGACATAACGGTATCACAATGGTATTAAAGGTGTATATATTCTGATTTCAGCATTGCTTGCCCCTTTGAAATTCTGCAACCAGCCACAGCTTTTAATTTGCTTGACAAGAGAGCAAACCAGATTGCTACGATACTGTCGCTATGAGTCACAAGCTCTTCATAACCTGGTGGGTTTCACGGGCCTAAAGAAACTGCAAGGCCTGGCGGAAAGAATATGAAACCGGGTATATCAGTGCACTTGCACGTGCAGTTACGTAGTTGAGGAACTTCAGATGTGTTTAGACTGCAAGTAAAAGGAGAATGGAGAATTTTACCCTGAAGGAAGCCCAGGAGAAACTAAAATGTGGAGAGTTTGAATTATCAATGACGAAAGGTACTAGTCCAGCATGGGAAAAATTTTCATACATTTTCTAGAAAACATAAAAAAATTAATAATAACAATAACAATAATAAAAATAATAAATGTTTTAAGACCCTAAAACGACTTTTAATACTTTATCCACTTTTTATTTATCTACATGATGAATTTCTTCTACCAGCATGTAGAAAAGCAAGAAAGTATTACCTACACTTAGCAACTACAGTTGTTTAGCTGAAAGGAATGTCGCAAGCTTATTCAGACTTGCATAAGTTGGGTTCAATCTAACCCATTCAATCCTAAAGAAACCTGCCTGCTTGCTAGCTGCGACGCTCGCAACTTGCTTGCCTAGCGATCAAGCGGGTATGGGCAAGCTCAAATCGAGATTTGTACACCTCTAAATGGTATACATTTCGATACAGATTTTCTTTATAACAAGGGCGGGGTATCGATAATTATCTAAACGAACTTTAAACCTTGAGATTAGCAAATGAAATTGCGTAATAACCAGTCTATATGATTATTTAAAATATAATCAATATGTTACGTTACCCTATGTGTCGAACGCGAAGACATGTTAGGCCTACGTGTAACGCTACATGCTGTTTTAACAAGTGGGGTGTCTTAGAGGCTGTCAGAACCATAGAATAATCACGATCGCCACTCCCGGAGCGTGAGCGAACCGCTCGAATGCTGGGCTGGAGTTATTCGTCCTGCCGATGTTTATGTCAAAGCAGTGGATGCGCTTGTTTCATACAAGGAATACAGCATCAATCATACATAGTAGTGAAGTGGCGCCAACTTATGTGGGCCCATGGGGCTCTAGCCCACCCAATAATTTGTCGTGTATTAATATAATTCATTATTTGTTGCTATTACTAAAAATCATTAAATCATTGTAAAGCAGCAATCAGGCTATTGTTGACTTATATAGCACGATCTCCTCTTGTTCGAAATCATTCACGATCGTTTGAAATAGTCGAATTCATTAAAGTTTACTCTGTCAATGCAGTTTTACTGACTGCAGTTTTATGATGCTTGTGACGAATTTATTAGGAGAACCCCAGTCAGGAGAAATACATTTTTTGCACTCCTTAGCTAGTAAGTGGTACTTACGAACGTTGTTTACATGGCTCGTAAGTTGACATTCCCACACAGTCTTGTTGCTAAGGCCGGTTGCGATGAGGTTAAATTACTTACGGTCCAAGCGCTACGTCATAATTCATTTCGATACACTTCATAATACAAGCCTTTATGGGCACGGCCCCCAGGACACATATTCGGTTCCCATAACAACAAACACATGCGAATCACTTTCTGAAATAAACATCTATTTTCAAGAATGTATTTACATAATATTTTCAGGTAATATCACAATTAATATAATTAAATTGATATAAGTAACCGTCGTGCAAAAAATAGCATGCAACACACGGGCCGTAAAGGCATATACGGGTCTCGAAAACTTAAAAACCCTCGGCTGCGCCTCGGGTTTTCAATCTGTTTCCTCGACCCGTAAACGTGCCTTACGGCACTTGTATCGCAATATACTATTTCAACACACAGTGCTACATAATTTTATTTTAGAAGTTGCCTGGAACGGAAAATTAAAAAAGTAGGCCTAAGTGTATACAATATTATAAACTTAAACAATTTTTTTTTTATCCAAGCTACACGCCACTTTCTTGCGGTTGAATTACAAAATGTGATAATTATTACAAACACTGAAATCGTTTCTTGCACAGTTCTATATTTATCTGTAGTCACGTAAATAACTTATTACTTTATAAGACCACTAGCATGTGCCCGCGGCTTCGCCCGCGATAATTATTTCAAAAATTAAAAATTAAGAGCATAATAGTTAAATCATTATATTTATTAACTCCTAAATCACGTGGACTACATACCACGATTAGATAGCATCGTCTGGTAAAAGCGACCTCAGATTCGAGTTTCTTGGCCCAGAAAACCTCTGTATAGTGAGATTCGTCCAAATAAAACAACGTTTGACCATATTTAGGGCTTACAACATTCAAGCGATCGCGAAAGTTGAATTTTCAAGGTATGACAAAATCAGCCAAAGCCAACTGTAATTGATTTGACATTGAAATGTATAACTGAAAACTTATGTTTTGAAAACGCAAAAAATGCATGTTTTTTGCCCGTTTTTCACTCATAACTCACGAACGAAAACTAATATTAAAATTCCGTCTTCGAGGTGCATTTTCCGACCCTTCAGCCCACCTATGTTTAAAATTTCAGATCTCTGCGTTCAGTAGATTTCGCTGGACACCGAGGACAATTCCTTTTATTAATATAGATAATATGAATTATAATGATACCTTCTCTAATTTGTCAAACATCCATTTCATTTAATCCAAACCCACCTATACCATTGGCAACAATATGTTCTGTGAATTTGTTTCGATAATTCTATGTAAAAAGGGCTTAAGTATTTTAAAAAACATTTAATTTTTGGCATTTAGAATCAGAATTTTTCAAAATCCCTTCTTAGTGAGCATCTACATTATGAAACGAAGGTACTATCAAAATTCCAAGTCTCTACCTGTTATAGTTTAGGCTGTACGTTGATTCCTGTCAGTCAGGACAAAGCCTTTTATATATATAGAGAAGAGATTTCATAAACCTTAATAGGGGTGGAAGTGTGAAAATTTTAAAATCTTTGAGCCCACTTAATGTTCTTCAAAAGTTGGCGCCACTGCATAGTACCTTATATGAAAGATTCCAACATAGTTCTGCAAAAAGTGATCTCATCTCCACGAACAATCAAGTTTATATTTATGAAATCTACAAGACACTACCTTAAACATTTAAAATGATTAGTTTGTGTAATTCCCTAGAACTAACTCAGACAACATGTAATATTTTGTAAATACTACGTATTCTTTTGGACTAAATACCCTGCGATATACCCTCAGGGTAAAACGCAGGTTGTAAATATGAAGCTAAATAAATAAAATACATATTATCTATTTCAGGAGCTCCATCGCTGTAACATTAGAGTCAAATTCCTGAACAAATACGATGTTGCCTAATCTTTCAGGCGCTTCCACGCCGTACAGCTGTGCCACGTTTACATGCGGGATTGAAATCGATCTGAATCCGATCCCAACTCAATACGTTCCCTGTTTACATGGAAAGTTCTAGGAGTGGATTGAGACTTTTTGTAGTATACATCGATGAGAACTGATTTGCATTTGATAAATTCTTTCTAATATATTACCATAAAATAGGCACTAAATTGGACATTACTCCGGTACCGATTTGGTCCAGTATCAATAGGCTTCTTCCCACGGACGTTATAAATGCGTACAGTGGCGACTCCTGGTTTTTTAGTTGTGTAGGATGGTGTGGAGAGAGCGAATTAACCCATTCACTGCTATTGACGTACATATGCGTCGCCGTAAAAAATACATAAAGGGCTAAAGGCTGAGATGTAAATTTAATACAATAATGCTTTATCCTAAAATATGAAAATATTTAACCACGTATAAAAACTGTCGTTTGCGGAAATCAGCTATTCCGCTATAATTTTCATAGTTGATATCAAACTTGATATTACTCCAGGAATACTTATATTGAAATATAAACAGCACTGTAAAGTTTAATAATATCTGGGCCTATAATATATACCAAGAAATGAAATAAATAAATATTAATAAAAATATGATCACTCCCCTCTTAGAAAACAAGCTATCGAACGTGAGGAACACAAAACACATGTGAGGAAGGACTGTAAGACGTCCTCAACTTCTTCCATATGAAACTGGCTTCTCACAACACTTCCCTTCCCCGCCTCCCCCTTCACATGCCCCAGAGATCCAACAACGGCATGGACTGCGTAACACCACACTGAGGACATCCTCGCAAATACCAACCTGCTCAAAACAGAACCGCTAACTTCCTTCCCGAGTGCTCTACAATAACGCTGTTTTGTCATTTTATTGTTTTAATTTTGACAATGAATGCTAGTAAACATTTATGTAGATGAATTATGAAGTGTAGGATGATCCTCACATCCTATAGACTATGGAATAATCGCCACTGAATGCTGCGTATACCAAGTTTCATGAAAATCCTATAAAGCGTATTTGAGTTGTCGCGGGTACATACACTTGGTCGAACAGACATTTCCCGTCCACCATAGAATCTCACAACGTACCATTCTGGCACTGAATACTTTTCTTTAAGATATCTTATTGATTGTGAAAACAAAAAGGACAAACTTTCTCTTTTCACCGACCCTTGAAAGTGACATTGTTTCAACTCGCCATGAAAAACAATCGTCGAAACTGGACCACAAAGTCTGCATTCTATGGCATTCTAACGAAAAGATAAGAGTAGGCCTATCGTTGCAAATAGTAGACTATTATGTCCAGAAAAATTACCGGAGAGGCAGAAATTTAAATTATGCCTTAACCATAAGACTTCATTTATTTTGTATTTTTTAATTCCAAGCCCTTAGTTTCACCTCGCGAGTATTGTTGGCCAAGTAGTATACTACCCGCGAGCCACTTCTTGAGCGCTGGATTTACGGGGAAGTGAGGGTCGGGGGGAACAAAACATAGCTATTCCGCCAGTCTTTCTGCAGTGTTGTCAACCAAAGAAATAACGTTTCAGCAGAATCGCGCGTATGGTAACGCACGTCAACAGCGTACGTGTGGATGCCGAATTGGATAATTATTTCCGTTGACTCATCCTCGCTATTTTATGTAGTGACTTTAATATACAACGATTTTAATGCAGTCCAATAATATAACGTGGTGACGGTATTGCGTAACAATTAATTACACGTCATAAGCCTTTGGTTATCAAATAAGTCATCGAATAAGAATATTATGCATAATATAGGCTCAATATTTTTACACTGGATGACTAATTTTAAGCATAAAGAATAGTCTTAGCAGAACATGCTTCACCATTTCGTGTTTTAAAACAAAAGAGAGGTAAGGCATCTAAAAGTGGAGAAAGCTAAAGGCCTAATTTTAAACGTATTTAATACAAATTGTGAAAAGTTCGCTCAACTTTCAGTCCATGAACTTGACATCAGAGTTCACGGGATCGTCAGAAATTAGCACATACGGAATTCTTAAAGAGGTGAGGAAAGTGTTGGATGTACAATGAAGTGTTTGTGAAATCAGCAGTTCCAAAGATTGTATTTTTCCCCATAACTCGATGCGTCAGAAAAGATAATGTCAATAAATAAATAAGAATCCTGAGACAGAATGAAAGCTTAGTATTGAAGCCACTAGATGTCAGGGTGTATAGCGTACTTCGTGTTTCAATGTTGTCAGCTTAACCTACGAAGTTGAACGAAACCTACCGAATGAGGACTAGGGAGCCGAGCGCTCAAGAAATCGCGCGTGGGTAGTATGCTACTTGCTAGAGTGAACAGCTTTATTTACAGGGGAAAATGCAATTAAAGATCTCTTCCATAATAGGCCTAAAGTAGCGATGACGCATAGTAGCAATATTATAAAGAAAAATCAAAATCATCTTGTTCTTTGACACATAATTATCTTCCCTCAGAGTGCAACTGCCTTGCTGACTCTTACTGCTTCTGTTTCCCCTACAATTACATATTCATGCACTGTGAAACACAGTACAAATTAATAGAATCCTTCCTACACATAGCACTGATCAAGGTGTTAGTTTAACCAACATAATTCACTGAGGGAAATAAGCCTTAATAGACTTAATAGGCTGTAAGGTTTGGACTGTTATACAATTTAATTCTACTGCAAGCCAATTGTTAAGACTTGTCGGAAATGGTAATTCATGGGAATGTGTGTGTGAATATTGTTTAGCTATAGTCACATATGTATACTTGATGTTATGAAGTAACATATTTTCATTGCTTTATATTATTTATTTCTAACTCATTACTTTTTTTTTCTTTCTTTCTTTTTTTTTTTGCATTCTTCATGCTTGCTTTTTTCAAAATCTCTCTCGTTCTCTTTACTCTCTCCTATTCTCTTTACTCCATATTTTACATCGGTAATTATCCTAACTTTCCTACTTTCTATTCACTTATTTCATTTCTGTTATTGTAAGTACATGATGTACTGCTAGCGTAGTAATTAACTTTGTAATTGGGTGTATAACCTGTAATGTTCATTCTTGATTAAATAAATAAAATCAGGTTAACTGATGTAACAAAGTGCCAGTATGTTTTTGTTTAATCAGTTATGATTGCAATTATGATATGCAGAATACCAAAAAAAAAAAAGTAAATTTGTCGGCTCGGGATTTGAACCATTGAACTGCAGAATGTGAGTCCAAGACGATACCATCTTGTCCACCTGGGTCAGTTTAGCGGTCTATTTGGATAAGCGCATATAAAGCAATAGTGTTATTTGTCATAGCTAACAGTATTTTAATTTCCAAAGCCTTATAAGATCACAATAAAACAATAGGCTATGTTGTCATGATAACTGATTAGCATTTCATAAATTCTTTCGAATACGTATTTTACCATAAAATAGGCACTAAATTAAGCATTACTCCGAAAAAGGTCAACCGATTTTATCCATTATCAATAGACGTCTTCCCATGGATATTATAAATGTGTATACCAAGTTTCATAAAAATCCGGTAAAGCGTAGGCTATTTGAGTTACCGCGTCTTTAAAATAGACATTAAATTGAGTTTTACTCCGGTACCGGTCTACCGATTTGGTCCAATATCAGTAGACGTCTTCCCATGTAGCCTACATTGTAAATGGGTATACAAAGTTTCAGCAAAATCCAATCAGGCATATTTGAGTTATCGCGACTTCTTATATATTAACATAAATGGCACTAAATTGGGCATTATTTCGGTACTGGCCAACCGATTTGGTCAAATATCAATAGACGTCTTCCCATGGACATTATAAATGCGTATACGAAGTTTCATAAAAATTCAATAAAGCGTATTTGAGTTATTGCGCCTTTAAAATAGACACTAAATTGGGTTTTACTCCAGTACAGGTCAACAGATAGGTTCAAATTGAACAGGGTACTTCTCATGGGCGTCATAAATGGGTATACCAAGTTTCATGGAAATCCGATACAGCGTAGAAAGGCGCCATAATCTATTAAAATAGGCACTAAATTGGGCATTACTCCGGTACCGGTGAACCGATTTGGTTCAATATCAATAGGGTTCTTCCCATGGACATTATAAATGTGTTTTCCAAGTTACATAAAAATCCGAAAAAAGTGTATTTGAGTTATGGCGCGTACAGACACACGGACAGACGGACGGACGGACAGACATTTTTCGTCCCCACACACAATCTCATAAAGTACCATACTGGCACTTAATAACGAACATGGACAAAATACGGTTTGCAACTACAACAGCTTTTCGCGTTGCATTTGGAACGGGACAAAATACGAGGGATATTCCGAAAGTAAGTTTCGTCAGTTTGTCACACGGACACTTTATTGACCCAAAAGCAATACAGCATGGCAGCATGACCTATACACCGTGCACTATTTTTCGACATAGTCGCCAGCGACATTGAGACATTTGTCGTAGCGTGCGATCAGTTTGAAGAACCCACTGTGGTAAAACTCGGTGCCTTGCGATGCAAGGAATTGGCGCACAGCCTGCTCCACCTCAGCTTCCTGACATTACTAAAGGTTCCATACAGACCATTTTGAGTGACAAATTGATGTTCCATAAGGTTTGTGCGAGATGGGTTCGTGGAGGCCGCACTTTGCGGGGACGGAAATCGGGAGATCAATTTCAAACAGCTCTAGCTCGGACAATAAAAGGTTCAGCGGCTGCTGCAATGGCTCGTTTGAAAGAGGGGAGATAGCGGTACATGGCAGTGGCGCCAAATCTCTCGTGCCATCGTGAGCGGTACACTAATACCCGCGGGCACGCCAGTCTGCTGCGACTCGCTCTTCTACGGCGCAGTGCGCCTGCGTCATGCCTCCTCCGCTGACGCCACTTCCGTCGTGGAACCAGCCACGGGTGGGGATTCGTCTGGCGTTTGTTTGGTTCCCCTGGTGAACACGCCGCTCCTGCCATACATTGACGAAACTTACTTTCGGAATACCCCTCGTAGTTGAACTGACAGCATGAGAGAGCATAAGTATACTAGAAACTCTGCGAATTCAAGTAAAAGTCGATTATGTCCAAAGGTGGACATAATACTGTTTGCAAAGTTACTCTACTCCATTTCTGCTTATTTCGAGCCCTCCAGACTTATGATTTTAAAACTTTTCTCTATTTATGTTGAGTCCTTCAGGACTATGTTGTACGTGGCGCCCTCAGCTACTGTCACTTTTACTACAGCGCCAGGCCTCCAGTCATGATTTTGGTTAGGGTAACGCAATATTTTTCATCAGCCCTTAAGGTCTAAATTTTCATAGTTATTTGGTTTCTCATTTTCCATTTGCAGTAAGCACGTGTTATTTCAGTAACTACCTTTTGTTATAGTATTTGTTCTAGCGTGATTTATTTTTCATAGGTTGTTCCCCTGTTCATTTTTAGGTAGATTTCGAAGGAAAATCTACCTATTCCAATCCATACCATGTCATAACTTTCGAAAAATTCTTTCTTACCTTTACGTTTCATGCCTCCCTAATTACGAAACCACCGCCCGTTAAAAAAATTGACTACACGCTAACGCCCGTAATTTTGAAGATATTTGAACCAAATTGTATTATGTTATTTCTAGGAACAATAGTTTGGACAAGTTCGTTAATGAGCAAAATTGGCCCTGGGGTGGGGGGTCGGGGAGGGGGTTGAAATTTTGAAAAATTTATGTCTCGGCCCCTATGAACTATAGAGGGAAACTTTGTTTGAATAAATTAGAGTACTCCCTATTGAGTTCACAGGAGCACCAACGATTCGGGGGTTTTGGGGGTACGAGTGGGGGGATGGAAATTCGAAATCTTTGAAACCACGTCCTGTGGAGTATCGTTGAAAATCTCTTGATGAGTACTCTACAAATCAATAACTAGTTTCTCGATAGTTCTCATATAAGGCGATATTTGAATGTTTGAAAAGTGCTATTTCTTCTTTTTTACTTCCTCTGCCCGTACCATAGGTACTATAGGTAGAGGAAGTATTGTTTTCGACCCAAAAATTCGAAGTTGCGTTTTTAGCATATATACACGTTTCAAGGCCCCCTGGATCCAAAAATACTATTTTTGGAAACATGTCTGTGTGTCTGTGTGTCTGTGTGTGTGTCTGTGTGGAATATCTGTGGACAGGCTAGCTCCAATACGGAAAATCGTATGAAAACAAAATTTCGTATTTGGGTCAGGTACCTTCTGAAGATGTGAGGATAAGATTGGCGACTATTTTCTCTTATTTTTAAGGGGACTTTACATGAAGAAATTTTCGTTTTTTGCGATTTTCTCGAAAACGGCTCTAACGATTTTCTTTAAATTTTGCACAAGTGTAGCTTATAGTGAGAGCTAAAACTTTTATTTGAAACTTTTTTTCGAAAAAATTCTCTGAAGGCAGTTACAAGCCACCTACTGTTCACCCACTGTTTGTAAAAAGTTTGTGTTGTGTGTGGTTAACAATTGAATACACACTTTTTCACGGCCTCTTATTCTATATAATAATATCTGGAAGCAATATTCCATATAGCCTACAAATAATGTTAAGGCAGAAGTTAAGTGTAGACTCAAACCAGGAAATACCTTATTTTATGCAGTTCAGAAACTCTTATCTTCTGGTCTTCTGTCCAGAAATCTAAAAATAAAAATTGATAAGACAATTATCCTGCCTGTTGTATTATATGGATGTGAGACATGGTCGCTTGCTCTTCGGGAAGAACATAACCTGAGAGTGTTCGAAAACATGGGGCTTAAAAATATACTTGGGCCTAAGAGGGATCAAAATGGGGACTGGAGAAAACTGCATAACGACAAGCTTCATAACCTGTACTCTTCACCAGATACAGTAAAGGTAATTAAATCACGGAGGATGAAATGGGCTGGACACGTTGCACGCATGGGGAGGAAAGACATATCTCAAATGTATTGAATGGGAGACCCGAAGGGAAAAGAGCTAGACGTAGGAGAGAGGACAATTTAATGGAAGTAAGATTTGCGAGGAATGGGTGGATGGAGTTAGCACAGAAAAAGGTTGAATGGCGGGCTTATGCAAGCGTGGCAATGAACCTCCGGGTTCCATAAAATAGATAATATCCCTTTAGCTTGCTGAGCAATAATTGTCTATTGCCATTGAGTAAGTAAGTAAGTAAAATAGTTATTGGCCTATAGTTATCTAAGCTTATTCTTTAATTGCTTTCCATCAAGAATGTAAGCTTAGACCCATTTTTTTCTTTTGTTTTCATTTTTGCACAGACCCTGGGGAATCCTTCATCACCTTTCATTTTCCATTAGTTAAAGGTTAGGTTGATAAAGCTGACAATCCGCGTCGGGTTGATTTTTTTTATGGTATTGTATTTACATTTACAAAAATGCTAACAATGTTTCAAGGGGGTGGGTTGATGTTCCACAGTAAGGTTTATTTAGAGCGAGACATGCATTTATTTCACTCTTTAAAATAAAAACTCTTTACTTATTGAATTTGTCTAGACTGTTTAAATTTCAGTAGTAAAATTTGAAAGGATTGTATGTCCACCTTATACCCTCAAAAACTTATGTAACCTAACACCAACTAATATTTTTTGGGAATGCTTCGAAAAAGTTTAAAAATTACAGTATTTATTTGCACACTTTTTATTAACGTATTTAAGCTAGATTTGTAAATATGTACATTGGCTAAAATTAAAACATATCCAGATTACAATCAAATGAAATTAAGATAGTTTTCACATTATATATTACAATTAAAATTTATTAATAAGTAACACTTGTACAAAGTGTACGACATTAATTAAAAACCACTAAAAATTAAAATCAGTCTATTGATATTTATCACATATAGTGAAACATTTATATTAAAACTCCATGCAAAATGGAACAGTCATAGTTTAGTAAAACTTTATATAAAAAACTAGATTTTCTTATGGCCTGTACTTATATCAGTTTTTGTTTATGGATAAAAACTAGATTAAAACTTCCT
Organism: Ectobius pallidus; assembly: GCA_964059195.1. Lineage (NCBI taxonomy): Eukaryota > Metazoa > Arthropoda > Insecta > Blattodea > Ectobiidae > Ectobius > Ectobius pallidus. The sequence goes on along the minus strand of CAXKWD010000008.1, from coordinate 7,056,535 downwards.
ATTTTATCAAATAGGCGTCTTATGTTTCCTTACGTAGATATTATTCTACCATAGGTTTCGTATTTTCTGAAACGCTGATTCTATTCAGCTATAAATAAAACTAATGTTGATTGGCAATCCCAAAACATATTAGTTGGTGTTAGGTTACATAAGTTTTTGAGGGTATAAGGTGGACATACAATCCTTTCAAATTTTACTACTATAATTCCACCCTCAAAAGGAAAATATGAAATTTATTAATGTTTAAATTTCCCCTGTGGGAGTAATGCATTAAAAATTTAATTTTGTTGCAATCGTAAGTCTGGTAATGGAATTAAGTTGGTTAAATGTTCTAAGTCTAGAAACAACATTTAATTTTCCAAACGTCATTTCCATTTGTCATTAATAAAACTAGCCTGCAAAAAATAAAAAAAAAATCTGCGGTAAAAAGAAAATAGGTGTGTTTGATTATCTTCTCTGTGCTGAATTCGAAAATGCTTTTCGTTTTTTTTTTTTCCAATCACATCTGGTTAATTGACAATTGTGAATAATATTGTTTTGACATTTTTTATAATAAAATGACTGTATGCAGCTTTTTATATTTGCATTTTGAAACTGTTTTGTTGTGGTAAGTGGTGTGATAGGTGATCTTAACTAATTTTGGGTCGCTGAACACGAATCTGTTGATCGTTTCTACGTATTCCTGCAATAGGTACATCAAAATTAGATATAAAAGTTATTGCATAGACTAGCCTATAGGCAGTGCTTTAGTTGGAAAATATTTTTTGGGGGTACTCACCTTATTTCAAAATTTTCCATATCGCTTCAAACTGAATGTAATCCTTCGGTTGACATTTTCTGCATGCAGTTTCTTCTACTGACCTATTGCCTCCTTGTAGTCATGACCTGACGTATGGAGCAGGATCAAAAACGTCTAGTGGTGGTCCCACACATTTTATGAAAACAAGGTGGATAGCCAATATGTAATCTAAGGAGAAAGTAACTGTAGAAGTGCGCACGAAGGTGAAGATTAGAACGCATATCTGTGGCGAATGTAATGTTGCTTCTTATTTTTAACAAATACACTCTGGTATTGAATTGAATAGAATAACCAATACAGAACGAAAGTTGGGATAGACCAACCAATTCAGAACGAACGGTGAAAAGACACCTCAGATGTCTAGAAAGACAAAATAGATGAACAGACACTTGCCTTAAAGCTAATAAAATCAGAAGGCTAAGGATAAACATATTGAAAATATATTGAGAACTACCAAAGAGTGTGGCCTATGGTCGAGGACTCGAAACAAAAGATTGATGGCCCAAGTCTTCTTCTTCTTCTATACATTTAATAGGCCTAAGTATTTTAGGACAATATCGTTCCTGTACTGCCAGTACGACGTACCGGAGCACATAATTTTCCCGGTATGGTAGAAGGAAAATAATTTTATACCGGTATGCAGTACCGGTGCGTACCGGCCCAACTAAAGCACTGCCTATAGGATAAAAAGAACTGAAAGATTAGGATAATTTTGTGAGCAAATGTGAAGGAATATGTGGTATAACTAGCAATGTTCTCATAAATCACCGTGATTGGTTAACATCATAGACATCGACCGAAGAAGAGTTGGACTCATAGCAGAATTGTTAAAATATCAGTAGGCTAAATGAAAGCTGAGATTCTCTTCGCTGGCGTCGCTGCTGGTTTTGGCAACGATCAGTTTATTCTCCAGAGGAAACTTCCTAAATTAAGGCTGAGGTTATCACAGGTCACGACAGAGAGAGAAGTGCGGTCCGTAGGGGTTATCGCTGCTATCAGCATCAGTTCATCACGCGCATGGCTTCAGATACAGCACTTTATATATAAATAAGTTTCTTTGTGGGTTCCAAGTCTTCCTCGTATGACGTGATCACGAATACGTGCATCACGCTATAATGCAGCTTTTTTACTTATTTAGATTTGAGGGAAATTCATATAGTATATTGCGATACAAGTGCCGTAAGGCACGTTTACGGGTCGAGGAAACAGATTGAAAACCCGAGGCGCAGCCGAGGGTTTTTAAGTTTTCGAGACCCGTAAATGCCTTTACGGCCCGTGTGTTGCATGCTATTTTTTGCACGACGGTTACTTATATCAATTTAATTATATTAATTGTGATATTACCTGAAAATATTATGTGTATACATTCTTGAAGAGAAATGTTTATTTCAGAAAGTGATTCGCATGTGTTTGTTGTTATGGGAACCGAATATTTGTCCTGGGGGCCTTGTTCATAAAGGCATGTATTATGAAGTGTATCGTAATGAATTATGACGTAGCGCAAGGACCGTAAGTAATTTAACCTCATCGCAACGGCCATAGCAACAATTCTGTGTGGGAATGTCAACTTACGATCCATGTAAACAACTTTCGTAAGTAACACTTACTAGCTAAGGAGTGCAAAAATATATTTTTGTACGACGTAACTAATTAGTGGTACCGGTACTTACGAATATTGTTGCCGTGGATCGCAACTTGACATTCCCGCATGCAATCTGGTTGCTGTGAAAACAAAAGAAATCTCCGTGCGGTAAAAATTACAAAAAAGCACAAGTGCCGTAAGTAAAATCATCATAATACAAGCCTTTATGGAAGACCTGAACCAAGGCCCCCTTGTTTGTGGCGACTTTAACAGGACAAATATTCAGTCCCCATAACAGCAAACACATGCGAATCACTTTCTGAAATAAACATCTATCTTCAATAATGTATATACATAATATTTTCAGCTAATATCTCAATTAATATAATTAAATTTATATAAATAATCATCGTGCAAAAAATAGCATGCAATACTCGTGTCGTAAGTGCATAACGGATCTCGGAACTCTTTCCTCGATCCGTATGCACCGCTTACGGCACTTGTATCGCAACATATTATTGTTGGGACATTTAACCTATTAAATATCGTCTGTCACAACATGACAGCAATAATACACCGTGTCCGGGAAAGACCTGACGAAAAATAAATAATTATATATCAGAAACTATTACAGTTACTACCTCAGTATTTTCACAGTTAGAAAGACAAACTCAAATAGTTTTGTTTTGTAGCATCCCGTAATGCGCATGAGCATGCACATTGTTGTTGCACGAGGAGAAACGAGAAAAGCTCGTTCTGCGAAGCGTGTGTTGTCAGTCAGTCTTATTCTGAGAACTGGGAATGCAAGTTGTGCGTAGGCTACAACGTCGTTTCCAAACAGACAAAAGCCGAAATCCTCCCGCCCGAAACAGCATCCTTCATTGGCACAAGCAATTTCTGGAGATAGGTAATGTTGACTCACAGCAGGGAAAGGCAAAGAAATCGCGCATAAACGACATTGACATTGAAAGGGTACGGGCTGGTTTTGTAAGGAGCCCGAGGAAATCCATTCGTGAGGCGGCAAGACAACTGAAAATGCCAAAATCCACAGTTCATGGGAGAGAAGAACCTACACCATGGCCACCAAGGTCACCTGACATGACCCCACTGGATTTCTTTCTCTGGGGTTTTGTGAAAGACAAAGTTTATCGCAAGCCTGTGACCGATAATGCAGATTTGCGTGGCCGAATCTACGATGCAATAGCACTGGTCACACCGGAGATTATTTCGCGTGTGTGGCACGAAATTGAGTATCGGGCCACAAATGCTGCTCACATAGAGGCTTATTAAAACTCGTCGCGTTTCTCTTTGTAACCGTGAAAACATCACGCCAATAAATGCAATTGTTTCAGATATATAATTACTAGATTAAAAGACCCGGCGTCGCCCGGGTTTTGTATTTTGTAATTGGAAATTAGCTTATGAAGGATTTTCAATTTTAAATTCTAGGTCCTTATATAGGCATTTATAATTTGAAATAGGAAGAACGACTTATTACACTCAAACTATTCCCTCAGAAAACGCTTTATATAATTTTTTATGGCTCATAGAGGATCTAGAATTTTGCATCCCATCGCTTGTACAGTGCACAGCAAGCCTGGTAGAGGTTTAAATAAGAAGAAACAGAAATTCCAGTAACATAAAATTGTAATATCGAGGCGGGATATTTCCCACTCTTATGTTACCATAAAACCGTTTTGGAGATGAAATTAAACAGGAAGCATTATCACTTTCATACTTTTCTCTCCAAAAACCTGCGATATAATATAATAATATACACATTACCATACCTCGTTTTGTTTTCTCTATGTCCAGGGTAGAGAAAGTTATGTGATTCCATTATTTTAGTGGATTTCATTCTGTAATATTTATTTATAACATGAATTATTTTGATAACTTCTCTTGTTTGTCAAAAGTGCATTTCAATTGTTTTTTCCAAGCCCACCTGATACCATTTGGCAACAATATATTCTGTGATTTGGAATTGATAATTCTATGTAAAAAGGGATTAAGTATTTTCAAAAACATTTAATTTTTGGCATTTAGAATCAGAATTTTTCAAAATCCTTTCTTAGTGAGCACCTACATTATGAAACGAAGGTACTGTCAAAATTCCAAGTCTCTACCTGTTATAGTTTAGGCTGTACGTTGAATCCTGCCATTCAGTCAATCAGTTAGTCAGTCATTCATTCAGTCAGTCAGGACAAAGCCTTTTATATATATAGAGATTTCTTTTTCGTCAGGTCTTTCCCGGACACCCTGTATTATAATGCTGCTTTATACGAGGAGAATCAAATGAAAACCGCAATTAATTTTTCCCCCACTATTTTACTGTAGGAAGAATGTACATTATTTTTCCAAATATTCCCCTCCCAGTTCAATGCACTTATGCCATCAGATAGGAAGTGCTTCGATACCGCATGAGAAAAAAATATTTTGGTTGACGCTGTAGCCACTCGTGCACCGCCTATTGGACGTCTTCTTCAGACTTGAACTTCTGCCCTCCAAGGTGCTCCTTTAATGGACCAAAGATGTGGAAATCCGATCGGAGTAACGAATATTAAGCCTTTTTCCGTCCCTAGTTTCTTTGTCAGATCTGTACTTGCCAAGATCGACAGCAACTTTGCTCTGCGGCCTACAAGGGCCGGCCATAAAGTAAGTTTCCTCGGGGGCGTTTACAGAAACAAAACACAATTTCATGGAAATATTTATTGTAACATATACAGCAAGTGTTCAGCAATTTTTAACAAATTCGCCACCGGAATTGAAACATTTGTCATACCCTGGGACCAACTTTTGAATACCTGTGTCGCAGAAGTTTGCCACTTGCTATTTTAATCAGTGTGTGACAACCATTTCCTCTTCTCTGTCATTCCTTGTCATTTCTTGAGCTGTACGAAAAGATGGATATCACTGTGAGCGAGGTCCGGGCTGTAGGGTGGATGTTTAAACTCTTCTGCGGGAGGCTTGCTGGGAGGTGTTTAAATATTCACTCTACAGCCCGAATCTCGTTCCCAGTGATATCCATCTTTTTCTACATCTCAAGAAATGACAGGGAATGGCAGAGTAGAGCAAATGGATGTCACACAGTGGTTCAAATCCCAGGCGGCAGACTTCTACGACACAAGCATTAAAACGTTGGGCACACGGTATAGCAAATGTCTCAATGCCGGTAGCAAATATGTTGAATAATAGCTGAACACTTGCTGTATCTGTTACAATAAATATTTTGATGAAATTTTGTTTTGTTTCTGTAAACGGCCCCAGGGAAACCTACTTTATGGACGCACCTAGTTTACATGGGTGCTTTTACAGGCCGTCATTTAAGAAGATTTCCTATTTACATAAACTATATTCTTCTATTTCTCATTCGCTCTACATATATTTCTGAAGTTTTCTCCCCTGTAAATTGGAACTCAGCAAAGAACTACCACAATTACAAATGAGAGCCAAATATATTGGGAACAATTACAACATATGATATTTGCTGGTAGCCTATTGTCATCAATTAACTGTTCTTTTCGTATTGTTTTCATTACGATAAGCCAAATAAGTATTCTCACTTTTTAAAATTTATTGCTACAACAATACAAAACTTTCAGTCACCTCATCTTTCAAAACAGTCCCCTTGATTTTCTCTGCACTTGTTCCATCGTTGCACAAGCTTTCTGATGCCCTAAAAAAAGTTTTTCGCCTGAATAGCAAGCCACGTATGCACCGCTTGCTTCAGTGCAGAACCATGGCTCATTTGTATATGGTTTGCCACTCTTCGGTTTGTCTGAATCGTGATAAGCACTTGCTCAATGTTGGCGTCACTAGTGGATGTGGATGGGCGTCCTTCACACTTGTCCGACCATTTTTAACTTTTCAAACCATTCGCACACGCTTCGTTATAGAGGCCACAGGAGAGGGATATAGCTGAGGATGATTCAGTGATAGTGTTTTTATAAAGCAGTTAGACATTTTCATTTTACAACTCTGACCCGCTTCGCTCCCGCTGAGGTTCTCGGGAAAGGTTTTTAAAAGATCTATGGGAGATAGAGTGCATGTATTTAGTCTGCTGTATTGGCTATTACCTTTTTTGCCACAATAAACATGAAAAAATAAATGTGGGAAGACTTTGGGATCTTTTTCGGAATTTTCCCGTCGGTTGCAAGCTAATAGGTATAATATCAGTTTACCAAGTCTAAGTTTTCTAGATCAACTGAAAGTATACGTACATTTAAGGCGTATTTTATGGAGTAAATTTCAACTGATATTATTTTAAATGGACATCATACAAGATGAAATAGCGACTAATATTCGTGGTATGTGAATATTCAATTTGTCCTTTGCCTTTACGACCAGGGAAATCATAGAAGAAGCAAGTAAAATTGGTTATAATATGTTGTAAAGAATGCGGGACTTCATCTCCGAGTTCTAATTAAAGAATATAAATTATGAAATTTCTTTAGCAGATAGAAGAACATTTTGTTAGTTCTGGACAAAAACATGTTAATTGGATTAAATTATTATGAACCTGAGACTTCAGAATGCGAGTCCAAGACGTTGCTATCTGGACCACCCCGTTATGTTTACGGAAATAATTATTTCTAAACTTTCAGAGCCCAACGTGAACACTGTTTGATAATACCGTTGTCATAGAAACCGAGCCCTTTTTAGGAGGTTTTTAGGGCTAAAAATTAAAAAAAAAATGCTTTTTTGGAATTTTTCTGTGGTTTACAGCTTAAAAGCTATATGTGTACCAAATTTCAAGTTTCTAGCTCATCTGGAAGTGACCAAACATTAATGTCAGTGAGCCGTGCCGAGCCCTTTTTCGGTGGTTTTTGGGCTAAAAATTGAAAAAACAAACCTTTTGGAATTTTCCTGTGATTTATAGCCTAAAAGCTATATGTATACCAAACTTCAAGTTTCTAGCTCATCTGGAAGTGGGCAAACATTAATGTCGGTGAGCCGAGCCGAGCCCTTTTTCGCGAGGTTTTTAGGGCTAAAAATTAAAAAAATTAAATTTTTTGAATTTTCCTGTGGTTTTCAGCCTAAAAGCTATATGTGTACCAAATTTCAAGTTTCTAGGTCATCTGGAAGTGGGCAAACATTAATATCGGTGTGCCGAGCCGAGCCCTTTCTCGGGAGGTTTTTAGGGCTAAAAATAAAAAAAATAACTTTTTGGAATTTTCCTGTGGTTTGCAGCCTAAAAGCTATATGTGTACCAAATTTCAAGTTTCTAGCTCATCTGGAAGTGGGCAAACTTTAATATCGGTGTGCAGAGCCGAGCCCTTTCTCGGGGGGTTTTTAGGGCTAAAAATAAAAAAAAATACTTTTTGGAATGTTTTGTGGTTTGCAGCCTAAAAGCTATATGTGTACCAAATTTCAAGTTTCTAGCTCATCTGGAAGTGGGCAAACATTAATGTCAGTGAGTGAGTGAGTGAGTGAGTCAGTCAGTCAGCCTTGTGGCTTTATATTATAGGGATAAGAAGTAAGACAATGCAGTTTTGAAACACCAATAAAAAGAAGTTATATAAACAGTGGAGTATACTGATAGAAATTCTGAATGAATCCCACCTATAGACGACGTAGTGCGACTTACAAAAACGAAACGAGAGGGCAGCACAGAACAATGCATATTATACAAACCAACATGGCAACCAGAATAACAATCGACCACCAGCCGATGATGGGAGCGAATAAGGCTCTTGAAACTAGTCCTGTGCTATTAAAAGTAATGTAAGTGGAGAACAAAGTGTTTTGATCATTCAGAATTTCAATGCAGTTTTGGTTTTAATTATTGAGGCATCCAAACCAGCAAAGGCAGATGCCCTGAAGATGGCGGAAATACGCCGAAAGGCCTAGGCAAATATTAAAATAAAATACTGTTGTGTTACTGGTATCAACTCTATTTTTATTTCATCGATCAAGCTTAACATGTATTTTAATATCAATGTGTATTAGTTAATAAATGTTACACCTAGATTTCTCTTTCATTTCAGGTACGTATGAATTCAGATTCGGTTACTGAGTCTAATGCGAGGCCAATGGATAGACTGCAACTCTAGGAGAAAGGAACCAATACAGCCACAAACATTGATAGTAAGAAAATACAGAATTACTGAACAATTTTAATCCTTGATCGTTAAATACAATAGCGTATCATGTATAAATGAAGGTTGAGAGATCTGAGTAGGCTATACTTAAAGGCAAAGGGCATAACCTTGAGCAGTGAAGTTCGCGTCTTTCGTTACGATATTTTCTGTAGTCTACCCTGCAAGGGGTACTACCACATAAATCACGATTTAATAAGATTTATATATGTTATGAGCTGAATCGTCCAACTATATTTTGGAAAATATTAATTTTAGATTCATATAAATTACTTAAATCTGGTGTCTTATCCTTTATCTATATTAATAAAAGGAAGTGTCTGTCTGTCTGTCTGTCTGTCCGCGATGCCCAGCGAAATCTACTGAACGCAGAGATCTGAAATTTTAAACATAGATGGACTGAAGGGTCGGAAAGTGCACCTCGAATCCGGAATTTTAATTTTAGCTTTCCTTCGAGAGTTATGAGTGAAAAACGGGCAGAAAACGTGTATTTTTTGCGTTTTCGAAGCATCAGTTTTCAGTAATAGGCCTACAAATCAATTACACTAGGCTTTGGCTATTTTTGTCATACCTTCGACATAAAAGCATCGCGATCGCTTGAATGTTGTAGCTCACGCTGGTCGATTCATTTGTTTAGAATGTCAAGGCACGTAGACATATGAAATTTTCAACCTACACCGAAGAGGATTATTACTGTCCATGGACTTTTATTTGGAGCAAGAGGTACTGTATACCGATCGGTTGCTGACCTACTTAGGAAGCTGGGACTGGACTTATCATCCTTAAATCAGATGGCAGAAAACATCATTGCTGACTCAGTGGGCATATTGCACCACCACACATAGGCGTGCCGAGGGGGGGTTTTGGGGGTTTGAACCCCCCCCCCCCATTGATTAAAAAAATGGTATAATTTTTTTAAGTCTGCCCATAAATTACTTAATACATGTATAAAGCGTGGGAAGCTTAAAACTCGTTATTTTGCGTCTTAATTTTTAAAATTTTCCGGGGGAGGACCCTCGGACTCCCCTCTCCCTGGGGGGTATGAGACCCCGCGGATGTTATAACCCCCCATATGGTCGGACTGGTTACGCCAATGCCACCACATATATAAGAATATATAGTAAAATTTGTTTAGATATTTTATTTAAACTATTGTTTATATGTTACCCATTTTTTACCATCATTTGAAATATTGTCAAAAGTGATTGATTGGTATGCTGTGTATATGGCAACTTGCTTGAAGCAAGCAGCTCATTTTGTTCAATAAAATGTATTCTCTTTTTAGTATTATTATAAGTGGGATAATCAATATAGGCCTAAATATGGTCAAACATTGTTCGATTTGGACGAAACTCACTATACAGGGGTTTTCTGGGCCAAGGACCTCGAATCTGAGGTCGCTTTTGCCAGGCGACGCTATCTAATCGTGGTATGTAATTCACGTGATTTAGGTGTTAATAAATATATTGATTTAACTATTACGCTCTTAATTTTTAATTTTTGAAATAATTACCGCGGGCATTCGCTTGATTTTGTAAGTCCATCCTGAACGATTCAGTTGTTTAGAATTTCAAGGCCCGCAGACATATGAAATTTTCAACCTACACGGAAGAAGGATAATCAATATAGGATGGTCAAACATTGTCGATTTGGGCGAAACTCACTATACAGGGGTTTTCTGGGCCAAGGAACTCTAATCTGATATCGCTTTTACCAGGCGACGCTGTCTAATCGTGGTATGTAGTCCACGTGATTTGGATTTTAATAAATATAATGATTTAACTATTATGCTCTTGATTTTTAATTTTTAATTTTTGAAATAATTATCGCGGGCGAAGCCGCGGGCACATGCTAGTCAATAAATAAAATAAATAAAATAAAAACAGCCTCTGAATCCCTTGTGAGCCATGGCCTCTCCTTTTGGGGGATAGATCTAGGGGGAAAGATGCCGCATCTGAGCTAGGAATGCGGGATTAGTGTCCTTTGTCTTTCTTTTGATATCTTGTTTGTCCGTTTGATATTTATTCGCACTATTTCAGTCTCGCACCCTTACACTTTCTCTTAGAATGTTTTTCTCGTTCTTCTTCCAGGCCTTCCTGTCCTTTGCTGTTCTTGTCCACAAGTTTCCGGTTTCGCGTCTCATATCGTCTGCCCATCTCGTTACTGGTCTCCCTGGTCCTCGTGTTCCATTTCTTGGGTCCCATAGAGTCCCACAGGCGGAAACTCATTTTACAAATAGTTAATGCAACGTGTACTAACTTAGTTGAAAATTTAAAAGTTTCACAATGAAGTTTATCAATGATCCCATAGAGTCGTTGTGTGTGCCCATCGATTGTGGACAAGTCTTGCTACGTGTCCTGCCCATTTTAATATTTGTGCTGTGTGGGAGGCGTCTTTCACTTGCGTTTTCCGTTGATGTTTTGTGTTCCTTATATGGTCCTTTAGTGATATTTGTTAAATTTTCATTTCCATTTGCCGCTGCGTGACTTCTAGTTGAGTTTTCTGCTGTTGTGTAAGGTTCCTAGTATGAATGAATTTTAACATTCTACACTCATGAAACTTAAAGACTTAAAGTCCATCAATTACATAAGCCATACAATACGCAGGGAAAAAAGCTACAATGAAAACTCGTCAAATATCCCGTTAGAATTTTGACCATATAACAAATTACTTAATATCAGGGGCTTGTAATAAATTATTAAAAATCTCCTTCGACCAGCGCAGAGAACAATACTAAATTCAAAATATTGTTTTCCATTCTGCTCATGTATGAAATTACTTTATTAAATATAATTATATATATATATATTTTTTTAATATACAATTTCTTTTAGCCCTATTTCACCATAAGGTACATTAGGGCTGTGGTTTCATGCCAATTACAATGTAAAATGTACCTGTTTTTATATACTAGAGTAGCCTGTTTTGCTAAAGTTTAAATAAAATTATCGTAAACTCTTAAATATAGAACATATGAAATAGTGGAATTTGCTACAACAACAATCCATGCTAAAAGATTTTAAGAGTGGTTTATCATATTTAACACCACAATAGTTTAAGTGTCCTCTTAACAAAAATATTTTCCTTTCAAAGAATGGGCAGTAAAAAAGTAGATGTTCTACGGTCTGTTTTTCTTTAGAAATACGTAAATAAACATTCTACCTTATTTTAAACCTTTCAAAGTAAGAGCCAAAAATTCCATGACCTGACAAGGATTGAGTTAATATAAATTCGGGTTCAATTTTGCTTTGAAGTCAGGTTTCAATATTTGAAAAAAATAATCCCTTTGTAATTGTTCCTTTATCACTAGATAGCCACTGATTGTTCCACCTAGTCTTAATGTAATCCCACATCTTTCTTCGTGCATAGGAATAAGGACAGAGAGGGTAGCTATAATTTAGATTCGAAACTGCGGCGGATTTGACAGCAGCATCGGCTCTCTCGTTACCGGCAGCTCTCTCTCTCTCTCTCTCTCTCTCTCTATATATATATATATATATATATATATATATATATATATATATATATATATATACTAGCTTAAAAGACCCGGCGTCGCCCGGGTTTTGTATTTTGTAATTGGAAATTAACTTATGAAGGATTTTCAATTTTAAATTCTAGGTCCTTATATAGGCATTTATAATTTGAAATAGGAAGAACGACTTATTACACTCAAACTATTCCCTCAGAAAACGCTTGATATAGTTTTTTATGGCTCATAGAGGATCTAGAATTTTGCATCCCATCGCTTGTACAGTGCACAGCAAGCCTGGTAGAGGTTTAAATAAGAAGAAACAGAAATTCCAGTAACATAAAATTGTAATATCGAGGCGGGAAATTTCCCACTCTTATGTTACCATAAAGTCGTTTTGGGGATGAAATTAAACAGAAAGCATTATCACTTTCATACTTTTCTCTCCAAAAACCTGCGATATAATATAATAATATACACATTACCATACCTCGTTTTGTTTTCTCTATGTCCAGGGTAGAGAAAGTTATGTGATTCCATTATTTTAGTGGATTTCATTCTGTAATATTTATTTATAACATGAATTATTTTGATAACTTCTCTTATTTGTCAAAAGTGCATTTCATTTGTTTTTTCCAAGCCCACCTGATACCATTTGGCAACAATATATTCTGTGATTTGGAATTGAAAGGGATTAAGTATTTTCAAAAACATTTAATTTTTGGCATTTAGAATCAGAATTTTTGAAAGTCCTTTCTTAGTGAGCACCTACATTATGCAACGAAGGTACTGTCAAAATTCCAAGTCTCTACCTGTTATAGTTTAGGATGTACGTTGATTCCTGTCATTCAGTCAATCAGTCAGTCAGTCAGTCAGTCATTCATTCAGTCAGTCAGGACAAAGCCTTTTATATATATAGAGATTTATATATATATATATATATATATATATATATATATAACTAGAACTAGAAGTTAGCTAACAGCCCAAAGAGGTAATTTAGAAAACGATATAATTTAATATTTGAAATCAAATCGTCCTCTCATACAATTGAACGAGGAGACCCTGTGGCTTGGTTCTAAAAGGGCCAATGTTGCTTTTGAGATAACGGACTGAAGCCTTTATAGAAGTAACATTTTTTGCTGAGAACTTCCGACATTGGCGTCTAAGGTTTCTGTATTTTGTCTATTAATAGCAACAGACATTGGCGCTTTTAGTATACTAAAGTTAAAGAGTAGCCAAGCTCAATAATGCATAAATCTCATTTTTTGCAAGAAATTGACATTGGCCCAGCTTGTTGCTGTTCTTAGAACATGAGAGAAATATCGAAGGTCCAGCTGCAAGTACTGAATCATCAAGTAAGCAAAAACGAGGAAACCTCGGAATGCGCAGAAGATCCTACGCGCAACCAAACTCGAGCACCCAAAACGGAGAAACAAAAGCCGTTACATAAAAAATACAAAATTAGACTATTAATTTTTAAAATTAATTATCAGGATACAGTCAGGATATCAGGAGATTTGTACAAAGAATAAGTGGACATTAGCCTAAAAGAGGTTATAAGTTATTGCCACCTTGTGTAAAAAGTAGATCTGATAGAGAAAAACTGTTTACATATTTGGAATTAACACACCAAGTATAGACAAAATCCGTTAAAGCATCTGAGGCAACAAATAAAAATGTTTTTGTTGCGGGCTGCGTTATGAATAACTTACAGGTTGGCAGAACTACATAAACAAGCAGTTTAAGAACTAAGTTATAGTTGTATATAAAAAACTTAACTAAATACCATGGCGCTACATCCCTTAGAAGGCATAGGCCTGTCATACGACAGCTGCGTCATATCTGCCGTAGGCAGATAGCAGGATTGGGGCATATGGTCAGCATCCCGACTCTCACGTCCGTTATTGATGTCTTACTGAAGAGGAGCCGTTAATTCTTTATCAAATAGTTCATCAGTTTTTTTCACGAGGCTGAGTGCACCCCTTATGTACCTTCCTATCTTCAGGAAAATCCGTCAACTATTTCGTCAATAAAAATTTGGTCATAAACTAGATGGTTTTTGACAAAGCACAATCGTAAGCCAACACAATGTGATGATAATAGCATCGCTCAAAACATTACTTACGACTTGCATTTCTCCCCCATTCATTCAAAGCCTGCAATTCCGTTTCATAGCTAAGGGTTTTTTTTCCCAGATTAGTTCTTTATTTGCCTATTCTACAACTTGAAGAGATATATTATAAATACATATTCTATCGAAAAAATAACGATTTAGTATTTTGAGCTAATGTAGAAGCTATGTTTTCATACATAATTTGTTCCCAACCAAAAGAGTCAGAATCCCGCCACATACGAAATTACCAAAAAGTTCGTTGATTACTATTCTAAGTACAAGCGAACTGAAATCATCCTAAAAGATATCCGACCCTTGGTATAACATATTTTCTTTCATCAAAACATCAAGGCTGAGTGAAGAATTTCCTCCGTTCTCAAGTGCCTACCTAAGATATTGATCACTACGTGTCTGTAAGCCTGCCTTGACTTGAACATCCATTTGGGCAGGTAAATCACCCTCTAGTTAGATGTTTTATAGACGTTTATATTAGAATTAACAGTACAAGAACGATTCACGGGTCCAAAATCCTGTCTGACCTCGAAAAAACCTTAAAATTTTTTTACCGCTATTACTAACTACTCTAAAAGAGTACTCTAAAAGATGCTTGGCCCTTGGTATAACATCCCCGTATTTTTATTAAGTGCCAGTATGGTAAGTTACTTTATGAGATTGTGTGGGGGACGAAAAAAAGTCTGTCCGTCTGTCTGTCTGTCTGTCCGTGCGTCTGACGCACCATAACTCAAGTACGCTTTTTCGGATTTTCATGAAACTTGGTATAAACATTCATAATGTCGATGGGAAGAACCCTATTGATATTGAACCAAATCGGTTCACCGGTACCGGAGTAATGCCCAATTTAGTGCCTATTTTAATAGATTATGGCGCCTTTCTCATAGAAAGGCGCCATCACTCAAATACGCTGTAACGGATTTCCATGAAACATGGTATACCCATTTATGACGTCCATGAGAAGTGCCCTATTGAATTTGAATCTAATCTGTTGACCGGTACCGAAGTAAAACCCAATTTAGTGTATATTTTAAAGACGCGGTAACTCAAATACGCTTTACCGGATTGTTATGAAACTTGGTATACACATTTACAATGTCCATGGGAAGACGTCTATTCATAATGGATAAAATCGGTTGCTCTGTCTCGGAGTAATGCTCAATTTAGTGCCTATTTTATGGCAATATACGTATTCGAAAGAATTTATAAAAAAAATGAAAATCAGTTATCTTGACAACATAGCCTATTGTTTTACTGTGATCTTATAAGGCCTTGGAAATTAAAATACAGGTAGCTATGACAAAAAACACTATTGTTTTACATGCGCTTATCCAACTAGACCGTTAAAATAACCCAGGTGGCCGAGATGGTAGACCTTTCTTCTTCCGTAAGCCCTGCTTAATGAATAAATCTGGAGCTTAACATGGAAATCAATTAAAAAAGCATAATTGCAGTCATAACTGATTAAACAAAAACATACTGGCACTTTGTTACATCAGTTTACCTGATTTTATTTTCATCTAACTTTTGAGGGAGTGAGTGAAGGCCTCCCCGGCACAATACTCGGGCTACATTAGAAACATGTCAGGGCATAGATAAGGAGAGGTGCGTTGTTCAGAGCTGCGTGTAATGTAATGTTTCGGGTGAGCGACTCCCGAATCTTTGTCAGGTGGCAGCATGGCCAAACAGGGTTCAAGTATATCTTCTGCGGTGTATTAAACTTAGTGAACCGACTATTAAAACATCAATAAAAATGCCAGAAAATATAATGTGGCGTTTCTCTGTGTACACATGTGCTTTACAAAAACTATGGTTATATAATACGAGGGTGGATCGAAAAGAAAAACACAATATTTTGAACTGAAACTTCTTTAGGCGCTCTGGAGTAAATCGAGAGCTAACCCAAAGTTGCGGTACGCTCTAGCGTTACGAAAAAAATCGTCATGAAAGTAGTGGGGCTGTGACGGACTGCACAGAACACAATCAACTCGATGATTAGGCTTATCCAAAATTTAAAAAACCCAAAATTAAAAAATCTAAAAATCCAAAATTAAAAATCGAAATTCCAAAATTAAAAAGTCCAAAATTAAAAAGTCCAAAATTAAAAATCCAAAAATTAAAAATCCAAAAATTAAAAAATAAGAATCCTAAATTTAAAAATAAAAAATTAAATCTAAAATTTAAATAACCTAAAAACCCAAAATTAAAAATAAATAATCCAAAAATAAAAAATTCAAAGATCCAAAATTTAAAAAATCTAAAGTTAAAAAATCCAAAATTCCAAAATTTAAAAATTCAAAGATCAAAAATTTAAAAATTACAAAAATCCAAAATTTAAAAAGTCCAAAAACCCAAAATTTAAAAAGTTCAACAATGCAATAATTCAAAATTGAAAATTCCAAAAATAAAAAATCCAAGTTTCACTTCTGTCACGTGGCGTTTCACAAATCCGATTGTTTTGTACAAAAAGTTTAATAGGTACAATTACAAACAAATGCACACATGAAGCGACCTGTTTTCGTCTATTTTTCTATACAGTCGCCAAGTTCCTCAACAAATTTCTTTCATCATGAAATCAGTTTCAAAATACCTTTTTGATAGAAGTCCATTCGGTTGGAGTATAGCCATCTATGGACTGCAGTTTTCACTTCTTCATCTGCCCTTCGTGATAAACGCTGTAACATTCATGCTGATGGTGTTAAACTTCTTCACGACAATACTCGCCCCCATGTTGCTGAGCTGTTCGTGAGAAAATTAACAAATTTGGTTTGGAGGTGCTCTGGCATCCTTGACCAAAGAAAAAACTGATAGATCGTCTGAAAGAGAAACTCACTCATATTTAAGATTTGAGGCTTTCCTGGGGAATCTTATGTAGAAAATCTTCTCGGGTTTGCAGCCAGGTGAGAAGTTTGTTGTGGTCCAACGTTTCCGAGGCTGACGCTGCCTCCATCCTCAGGGAATCTGAAGTGTCGAGTTTTGACATGTAGGGGAAATATATACCAACCCGAGTTGGGCGGAGTCGACCAATCAGGGAGCAGCTGAGGATGGAGGCAGCGTCAGCTTCGGAAACGTTGGACCACAACAAACTTCTCACCTGGCTGCAAACCCGAGAAGATTTTCACTCATATTTTATCTCTCAAACTATGATCCGAAATTACTTCTAAATAAGAATCAACAGTATTTTAGTAATACAAGTTAATTTATTAATTTGATAAAACTATTTTATCAAGTTAATTTACTAACTTGATAAAACTATTTTTATCGCTACTCTGACAGGTTATAACACTCATAGTTCTGAAACACAAGTAATATACCTTTTATTCTTTATTTATCATACCTCCTCTAATTAGGGGTTGCCCAGGGGAAAAAGTATAAAAACGATAACAGTATAACAAAAGAGAATAAAAAAAAATGTTGCGTGGAACGCCACGCGACAGAAGTGAAACTTCTTTGGCAACGTTGAGAGTGAAATATAGGAATATGTATAATTTTTCGTGATCGGTATTCTCTCATGCATTCTGCTGCAGTTTTGGCCGTTACATTTAATGTATTGTCAAGTCACCAACATAGGCCTACATCCGAAATGCCATCGGATATATTAGAACGTCTTCAATCCAATGATGAACTAAATAAATGGACTAGTGTTGTAAAAAGAAGCCAGCAAAGTGTATCTACTGAAGGAACCTCTAGTGAAGTTGATGCTAATTCCAACGTAACTACCAACAAGGTAAAATGGACTGATGTGGTTAAAACACGTAAACCTGCTCGTATTGCAGTTATTGGAAACATAGGCGTAACCAGGCCGACCATATGGGGGGGTTATAACATCCGCGGGGTCTGGGGGGTATGGAATACCTCCCATGGAGAGGGGGGTCCGGGGGTCCTACCCCGGAAAATCTTAAAAATTAAGATGCAAAATAACGAGTTTTAAGCTTCCGGGGGTCCTCCCCCGGAAAATTTTAAAAATTAAGACGCAAAATAACGAGTTTTAAGCTTCCCACGCTTTATACTTGTATTAAGTAATTTATGGGCAGATTTAAAAAAATTATACAATTTTCCTTTTTTTAATCAATGGGGGGGGGGATTCAAACCCCCAAAACCCCCCCCCCCTCGGTACGCCTATGATTGGAAACAACAATAACTGTAAAACTGGTGACTTAAGACAAATACTATAGAGACAATACCGGACACTTACTGGTAGAGAAATGGGAGACAGATTTTGCAGCACTCCTGGTGGCACAACCTAGAAACTTGGGGCAAAATTAATTTATTCAAAACATATATAAACTGTAATATGCTATTCTGAGCCATTAGGTAGATACCCCTTATACATAACATGCCGAGTCTGGCTATTTCGGCTCTTCTATTAAAAACTGTTTAACATATATGTATCTAGATACTGCAATTGTATTCAGTAGTAGCAGGTTGGGCCGCTAGATGGTGCTCAAAATATTGTCCCCCGATATATCGCAAAGTGTCCTGTATTGGTCTAGATTGTATTTGCTTAAGATTACAAGGCGTTCCAAAAACTGTTGCATTGCATGCGAATCGTTTATCCCCAGAAACAAAAAGTGAAAATGTGTCAACTTTTCTGAAAAGTAAGTTTCCAGAAGTTAAGACTGATCAGCTTCAAAGTTGACATCCGGAAATATACTCTTCTTTCAAAGTCGAAATATTTTCTGACCACTTAGAAGCGGCCATGGACCCGTCTAATTGGCCAGCTAATGCATGTGTAAGACTTTTTTTGTACCCCCGACAGGGAACAAAATTGATCACTTAAAGAAGACTGCAGTGAACTCCGACTGTTCAAGTAATGAAAAGGATATTAGGATAATATACGGCAATACACAAGGTATCAATAATAAACTAAATGTAATCGAATTCTTAATTGAAACTGAGCAACCTGACTTTTTTTGTTTCTCTGAACATTGGGTGAAAAATGATCTACGAGGGATGTTCCAAAAGTAAGTTTCATCTTTTTTTTTAAGTGAAGATGGTACAACAATTGAAGCAAACGATTGCCATAAGAATCCACACCCATTGCTGGTTCAACAACGGAAGGAGTGTCAGCAGAGGAGAAATGATGCATGAGTAGAGTGCCGAAGAAGAGAGAGTACCAGTAGACTGGCGTGCTCGAGGTTATTTGAGTACAAATCACGATGGCAGATAGACGTGTACTGAAAACGTGGTCGACAATGGAAGTACATGCTGTTATCCGGTATGAATGGGCATGTAGGACTAGTGTGTCCATCACCCATGAACGCCTACAGACCGTGTATGGTGAAGAAGTCATGTCTCATCAAATTGTTGGTTGCTGGTGTTGCATGTTCAGTGAAGGAAGGCACCTATTCCATGCAATGAAAGCCGCACTCTCGAGGACGTCACTTCCAAAACAATGCTGAGGTGGAGAAGGCTGTGCGACAATTCCTTGCATAGCAGGGCACCGAGTTTTACCAGAGTGGTTTCTTCAAACTGATTGCAACCAATGACAAATGTCTCAATGTCGGTGGAGACTATGTTGAAAAATAGTGCAAGGTGTATATTTCATGATTGCATGGTGTATTTGTTTTGGTAATAAAGTTTCCGTGTGAAAAAGAAATGATGAAACTTACTTTCAGAACATCCCTCGTATTTCCTCATTTTCATGGCTATAAAATTGCAGCTAGGTATTGTAGGCAGTTACATATACATGGTGGAGTGGTGATATATAGCAGAGATAATTTCATTGTAAAGGAACTGAGTAGCATACTTCAATTATCTCAGGAACTTGATATAGAATGTGTTGGAATTAAGGTAAATACTGGCAGATTTAGTTTTATTATCATTTGCATATATCGATCCCCTCAGGGTAACATTGACACATTCTTCAATAAACTGGAACAAATCTTAAGCTTGGTTTGTAAGTCTGATGTCAGAATTATTTTAACTGGTGACTTTAATATCGATGCATTCAGCAATTCACAACGCAAGAAAATGTTGTTCGATAGCTTTGAATCTTACAGTCTGACATCATTGGTAAAAGTTCCAACACATATAAACAGTAATATTGACTATGTTGTAACAAATATAAGTGACGAGTTATGTAATATTCGTGTCTTAGATCCTTTTATAGCTGACCATTCCACTATTATTTTTTAATTTGGTATTAATGATTGTATTGATGTTGCACAAAATCAGTCTAATAAGGATAGTGTGTTGTATAGAGATTGTAATGTAGACAATTTAATTCTCTTAAACAATGTATTACACAACTACATTTGGCAGGATGTGTTTAATACTAACGATGTCAATACGTCTTTCAATTGTTTCTTGACCACTTTTTTACACTATTTTAATATAACCTGCCCATTGAAAAAATCAAATTCCAAAAATATGGAAATACAGAAGAAACCCTGGATTACTAAGGAAATAGTCAAAAGAGGTATGGATCTCAGATCTATTTTTGCCATGAAAACAAATTACAATTGCGATGGATTAACACAGCTATATAATCATAAAAAACTGGAACATAAACAAATAATTTCAGAGAAAAAGAAGCAATACTACAAAGAAAGGATTAAAAGATCCAAGAACACAAGTAAATCAATATGGAAGACTGTCAACCATGAACTGGGACGAAATGTTAAACATACGATTTCAGGCTTGAATATTAATAGCGTGTGTATAAACAATTCTCTTACCATGGCAAACTGTTTTGCCGAACATTTTTCCCACCAGGTGGAAATAAAGCTTAGTGAACATTTCAAAGAACCATCCAAACACTGTACTCATGGCCCATCTAGTGTCAAGTCTATGGTTTTCTCTCCGATCTCCGAGAATGAAGTAACCAATATAATTACACATTTTAGTGCCTCAAATTCTTCGGGTGCAGATGGAATTTCTACCAATGTGCTAAAAAATGTTTGTATAAACATAGTGCAGCCACTGACTTACATTTTCAATTTGTCCATCAAATGTATATCCAGACAGTCTCAAATTAGCCATTGTCACCCCAGTTTTCAAGAAGGGGGACCCGCACATGATTACAAATTACAGGCCAATTTCTTTGTTGTCTGTATTATCCAAAGTTTATGAGAAATTGTTATTTAACAGAATGTACAAATTTCTTAACACTAACAACTTACTGTCTAAATTTCAACATGGCTTCACTGAAGAAAAATCAACTGAAACTGCTTCGATTAATTTTATGGAATATGTCTATCGCCGTATTGATGAAAATGTTTTTGCAGCTGGCATATTTTTCGATCTGTCTTGTGCCTTCGATACGATTAACTACGATTTTTTAAAATGTAAATTGTATCATCTGGGTCTTATCATTTGTTAAAGTGATGGGCGCAATGTCCAATGAATATGATTTAAATGAAGGTGTCCCACAGGGCTCAGTCTTAGGCCCTCTGCTTTTTAATCTTTTTGTCAATGACATAGAGTTCAATGTAGATCTTGAGTCCTTAGTTATGTATGCAGACGATACGTCTTTCGTGATTACTTCCAAAACTGAAGAGGGATTAATAACAAAACTTGAAAACTGTATCTCAAGCTTTTATAAATGGTGTGAGGCAAACAATTTAATTTTAAATATGGATAAAACTGTATGTATACTGTTTCACAAACACTTCAGTCTTAATCGCTCTCATATTTCTTACGCTGAAAAAACCATAAAAATATGTAAATCCACTAAATTTTTGGGCATTGATGTGGATGAAGACTTAAACTGGGAAAATCAAATTGACTCTCTATGCAGTAGACTGAACAAACAATGTTTTGCAATAAGGTGTTTAAAATATTCTTTGGACCACAAAGGTCTCCTCAATGTGTACTATGCTCTAGTACAAAGCATTCTTTCTTATAATATTTTACTATGGGGACGTGCAACGAATATCAACAGAGTATTTATAATGCAAAAAAGAATTTTAAGAGTAATTTTTAATCTTGGGCAAAGAGACTCATTGAGAGAAGTTTTTAAGACTCATAATATTTTAACATTGACAGGTATTTTAATATATAGAGCAGCCATGTTTTACAGAAAAAACAAAAACAGTTTTTTAAGTAACAATGACATCCACAACCATGACACCAGAGGAAGCAATAATATTCATATCAATAAATACAGAACATTCTAGTACACAAAAGCTCCTATGCACACGATTAGTCTTGTCATTAACAAGTTACCAACGGAAATAATTGATGTAAATACTAGAAGAAATAAAACATTGCCTTTAATAGAACCAAAATACTTCACCTCTTCTGGCTCTAAACATAGCATTTATTATGGTCCAAGACTCTATAACTCTATAATTAGGTCACATCCAGAAATAGTACATATGAACAACAAAAAATTCAATAAGTTTATCAAAAATCTTATTTCATAGTTCAAAAGTTACTTCACTCTGTACTTAGTAGACAATTAAGGAACGATTTTATTTGTAATAACTCAGGGTTTCAATTTTTGCTCTTACTACTTTTCCTTTTTTCTTTTTACTTTTCTGTTCTTTCTTTATTATTATTATTATTTTTTTTTTTTATTTAATTATATTTTCTTCATGTATTTTGTAATTTGTATTTTGTAATGTAAATGGCTGAACTGTGCCCGAGCACGAGCGCTTGCTCATTCGGGTGGTCTAGTTTTGTTTTGGATAAATATTTTGTATAAATAAATATAAATGAAGTAAACTTATTTAAAAGAAAACTGAAACATTTTTTATGCAGTAAGACATATTATACTTTTAATGATTTTTTGTCATGACTAGAATTTCTGTAGTTTTTGTATTTAGTTATTGTTTCACTATTATATTTAAGTTACTCTGTATTTTTTACATATTTTATTAATATTATCATTGCTTTCTTTGTTCATTGTATTAATTGTCATATTGTTTTACAAGACACTGTGTACTTTGACTATGTCTACCTATACGTTGTATAGCTTACAGACGTAATAAAATAATAATAATAATAATAATAATAATAATAATAATAATAATAATAATAATAATAATAATAATAATAATTAGTTTTCTTTTTCTTTGTCACTTTCTCTTCGGGATTAACTTATTTTTCTTTTTGTTTCTTTTTCTCACGGTATTCGCTTGCTCTATCTGCATTAGATTTCGTCATTTTAAATCGAATACGTATAAAACAATACACAGTTGTGATGAACTAATGCCCAAACTGTTACTGATCGTAGCCACTGTGTTTGTTTACATGAACGAGACGCTTTGGTTAAGTTTCCGAGAGCGATAGTGATGTTTAAACGATGCTCACGCAACGAGTAGAGCCATCTATAATGGTGAAATTTTCCACTCGAAGCAGTATAGGTGTCGTCAAACAATGCGGCTTACTGCTTCTTGGGTTTATCATTTTAGAATATGAGATGCATTTCGGTGCATGTATGCACCATCTTCAGTCGCTTGTGGTCTGGAAAGACTATGTCTTCACTTGCTGCTGTTGAGCTGTGTGTTGGAAATACAGTACAGTGTGTTTCTTAAATAATCTTTCTGACATTCACGCCAGTTTTAAAAGAATATACAACTGAAAAAAAAATCACTGCAAGTTATATCTTGTAAAAATCTTGCCTTATATTCACTGGCAGTAAATGAATTGGCACAGTAACGAGGTTTCTTATGTATTTTTATATGGGAGAAATCAGTTCACTTGTAATTTATTGGCGCAGCGCGAAGGTGGAACTGTAAAGAGGGGCACCATATCGAGGGTTGACTGTACAATGATACAAAACTCTTACAAAAACACCCACACAGAACCTTCCACACAGTGAACACACCCCGATAAGAGTCGACACAGCCGTTCGCTTATGTGCAGTGTAAGCAGCGAATTTTACTCAATAATGTCTTTAAATACATCTCTATATATATAAAAGGCTTTGTCCTGACTGACTGACTGACTGAATGAATGACTGACTGAATGACAGGAATCAACGTACAGCCTAAACTATAACAGGTAGAGACTTGGAATTTTGACAGTACCTTCGCTACATAATGTAGGTGCTCAATAAGAAAGGATTTTGAAAAATTCTGATTCTAAATGCCAAAAATTAAATGTTTTTTAAAATACTTAATCCCTTTTTACATAGAATTATCAAAACAAATTCACAGAACGTATTGTTACCAGTGGTATCAGGTGGGCTTGGATTAAATTAAATGGATGTTTGACAAATTAGAGAAGGTATCATTATAATTCATATTATCTATATTAATAAAAGGAATTCTCCTCGATGTCCAGCGAAATCTACTGAACGCAGAGATCTGAAATTTTAAACATAGGTGTGCTGAAGGGTCGGAAAATGCACCTCGAAGCCGGAATTTTAATATTAGTTTTCGTTCGTGAGTTATGAGTGAAAAACTGGCAAAAAACGTGCATTTTTTGCGTTTTCAAAACATAAGTTTTCAGTTATACATTTCAATGTCAAATCAATTACAGTTGGCTTTGGCTATTTTTGTCAAACCTTGAAAACAAAACTTTCGCGATCGCTTGAATGTTGTAAGCCCTAAATATGGTCAAACGTTGTTTTATTTGGACGAATCTCACTAAACAGAGGTTTTCTTGGCCAAGAAACTCGAATCTGAGGTCGCTTTTACCAGTCGATGCTATCTGATCGTGGTATGTAGTCCATGCGATTTAGGTGTTAATAAATGTAATGATTTAACTATTATGCTCTTAATTTTTAATTCTTGAAATAATTATCGCGGGCGAAGCCGCGGGCACATGCTAGTCATTATATATTCTTACTGAATTAAGTAGTTTAGTATTCTTAAGCCCACAACATTAAGGTGCCCAATATTCGCACCCTTAAGGGTTTTCGTCTTTTTCTATCAGAATCCAGTAAAATGACCTATTAAAATAGTGGGTAAAATGATTGACAAACTATGTAATAACTCTGTCAAATTGTGCAACTCATTGAGGAAAACAGAATATCACAAAAATATTGAAAATATATTTTAATTTCCATGAGCAATATTCCCTGCAACAATAAAGGAAAATTGAATAAATTAAAGATTTTAACTAGTCAGAATAAAAATAGAATGTAATTATTACATGGTGCTAAAGCCAGGGTTACGTTGATTACAAGACATTTAGCCTTCCAAATGCACGTCACAGATGGTCACAAATCATCTATGCAATTAGAGGTGCTTTCATTATCCCACCCAAGGTTTCTTTAATCCACCCAATCATTCAATCTTCCAAATATACAATAAATCCATCCATCGCCCAAAAATCTATCTTCCATACATTTATCATTCCATGTACTAAAACATTACTTGTACTTCCAAGATCTACTCAGTCATACATAACACATCCACCCCTTCGCTGTTAGTATCTCTACATCTTTCCATTAATCCTTCCTTCTTTTCATGCAACTCTCCTTCGATCGTCCATTCATTCTTCCATCCATTCAGACAACCATCCATTGATCTATCCATTCCTCCGGTCATCCAAGTACCATGGCATACACCATCCACCCAACCATTCATCGAACCGTCTACCTATCTCTCCATCTATCCATCCATCCAACCATCCAATTCAAGATCTTTTTCAATCTCCCTTTCAATCCAGCCATCCATTTACTATCCTCGTCTCTTCTTCCATATGTTTCTATCTATAAATATTCCATCCCTTCAAATCTTCATACCATTCAATATCCCTTTCATCCTTACAACTCTAGGTTACCATCCATCCATTATTCCACACATTTTCCAACCTATTCACGGTTTTTAAACCTTCGGACGGAACATCAGGCATGTCAAGGTTTTCATTTCGCCACTTGATGGATCCTACGCGTTGCTAGACCTCAATTAGCTTCTGGCGCAAGTTAGCTCATCGTAAAACTTTCCTTGCCGTTCAGGCATGCCTGTCGGTTTAGATAGGTAATTAAAGCATTCACACGACTGCATACCCACATTCTTATAGCGCCTTTATTTGATTTACGATGAGCTGTGATTTATTATAGTACTACTATTCGATCATTTTTCCGATCATTCATTACTCATCCATCTACCTATCTATCGAACCAACTATCTGTTTTTAGATCATCCTGCCATCCATTCAATCAACCATTCATTGTTCGATCCATTTAACCTTTAATTGCCCGATGCAATGAACCATCCACCCATTCTCTCATCTATCCAACCCTCCAGCCATCTAATCCAGTCATCCACTCTATCATTTACCCTTGCATCTTTCGAACAAACCAAGCTTAATCCAGTCTTCAAACCATCCTTCCTTTAATATACCCAACCTTCCAACTATATAACAAACCATCCATCTATCTATTCCATCCATCATTCTCTCGATCCATCCAATCAACTGTCCATCCTTCCTTCTATCCATCTTTCCGTCAGTCCATCCACTTAACCATCCAATCAGTGAAATCCTTTGAAAACTATTACCTCCATTCCATCAAACTGTCCATTAATATTTCGTTCCATCTAATAATTCATCCATCCATTCTACATTCCTACTTTCATTCTTTCGTGAATTCTTCTTTCAAACTAATCCATCTATTCTTTCATTCAGCCAACAACCCCATTCATGCATATATGCAATCATCTTTCCCTCTCTTCATCCACCTATCCACTTATCCGTATATCAGTCTGTCCATCTATCTATTGAGCTATCTATACTTCAAACTAATTTGCATCATTTCTACCATCGATCCTACTAGTCATATTTCATTATCTCGATTATTGCAATCATTTATAGAATATACATTTCTTTCTTGTCATCTATTCGCTCTCCATGGAACCAATCTTAAATCAATACAACCATCCAGTCATTCATTTATCCATCCAACCAAACATCCCTCTTCCGTGTGTCCATAATTCCTGCTATAAGTTACCCATTTTGACCGCCTGCGTGGTGTCGTGGTTAATGTCACCGGCTTCGGGCCCGTAGGCCTAGGTTCGATCCCCGGTACCTCCTGGAACGGGGTGCATTCAGCCTCGTGATACAAACTGAGGAGCTACTTGATGGAAAAGTAGCGGCCATTATTAACCATCATTAACGGCTGTGGTAGACGGAATGTTGACCACGTGCCCCAACCCTGCCATCTGCCTATGGTAGATGATGCAACAATCGGGTGGTAGGCCTAGTGCCTTCAGGGATGTAGTTCCATGGAGTTTAGTTTACTTCCATATCCATTTTACTACCGAGCCAGGCATCCAATGATTCATCTATTTATTCATACTTCTAACCCTCCATCCATGTAACTTGCTTTCCATCTATCCATTCTATAAATCAATATTCATGCATTTATTTTTCTCATTCCAATTCGTTCATCTATCTACTCACATATTTTTATCTCTCCATATTCTATCCAGCCATCCATGTATTCATTCATGACCAAGGCTTGGATTCGCTATGACATGTCATCATTTCATTCTGAACCGTTGCTCCCATGTCTGAATTAGTATAAACATATTCTAACTTTCGTAAATATCAAGATTCTGTTTAGGTCATTTATGCCCGGTTTCTACAAACTAGTGAATTACCTATGGGTAAATTATCCATGGACAAATTAGTTCCATTTAACCTACAATGATATAATGAGCAAGGCCTTGGAGTTGTACAGTTAATTTAATTCAGAAGGCTTTGATTCTCATTGTTTAAATATTACTATTGATCCTATGAAAGGTTAAATTTTATCCATCCATCCATGAAAGGATAAATTAACCCGAAGATTTACCATTGGAAAGATCTAGCCCGAGTTTGTAGGAACATTTTTTCTGTCATTTTCATATTCATCCAGAGGACATTTATCTAGAAACTCGCCACAAGTGTGATTGCTGTCTTTAAATTATTTTTGTTGATGTGGTGTCATTTTTGTGTAAATTCTGTCCATTGGATAATTTACCCATAGGTAATTCGCGAGTTTATAGAAACCGGCCATTAAATGCATAATTAGAATATATTTTAACTTTAGGTATTGTTTTGAGCAAATTGAGGCATTTATTGGCAAAAGACTTTATGTCATATTGTGGCTATTTTTAACAGATCTTATTGATCATTTTTCCTAGTTTTAATTAGTACAGGTCAATTAGGCCTAAATGAAAAATATTATTATTATTTAGTAAAGTAATGTGAAATTAGGAAACGCCTGCTTTTATGCAGTTCAGAAACTCTTATCTTCTCGTTTTCTGCCAGAAATCTAAAAATAAAAATTTGTAAGACCATTATCCTGCCGGTTGTATTATATGGATGTGAGACTTGGTCGCTTACTCTTAGAGGAGGAACATAATCTGAGAGTGTTCGAAAACAGGGTGCTTAGGAAAATATTTGAACCTAAAAGAGATGAAAATGGAAACAGAAGAAAACTGCATAACGAGAAGCCTCATAATCTGCACTCGTCACCGGATATAGTAGGGTAATTAAATCACGGAGGATGAAACGGGAGAGGAAAGACATATCTCAAAAACATTGACTGGGAGACCCGAAGGGAAAAGACCACTTGGAAGACCTAGACGTAGGTGGGAGGACAATATTAGTAGGATTTAAAAGAAGTCGGATTTGAGAGGTATGCTTGGATGGACTTAGCACAGAATAGGATTGAATGGCGGGCTCAGGTAAGCGCGGGAATGAACCTTCGGGTTCCATAAAATAGGTAATATTCCTTTAGCTTGCTTAGGAATTGAGTATTGCGATTGAGTAAGTAAGTAGCCTAAGTAAGTAATGTTATTAGTCGTTTTTTATCAATTTCAGTAGAAACAGTGAATCACTTGCAAACCATACATTGATTAAACTTAATTCAATCGTGTTGCAGGTCAGTAATTGTATTTTCAGCATTTGTTATGGCAACATCTAGGGGAACCTATTTAGATTATTGTTGCACTTTCCTTTCCACTTAGGCCCAGTTTAATCTCTAAGGTACTCAAATTGTCAGATAAATAAATGCAGTTCCTATGTTACATTACTTTCTATGCATAAACGCCAGAAACTTAAACACTGATTTTAAATTTGTGATAGTTTAAAAGTAAGTAGGCCTAGAGGACAGGTGCAAAGAACTGTTTCATTATTTCTACAAAGTAAGAAGTAGTCTGAAAAATTAGATTCAGTAGGCTATTAAAAGTTGATGGATATATGCATTCATGAACCACGGATTATTATCTACGAGTATGTTGGACCATCAAATATGCGGACGACCTGGTGATTCTGGCAAAGAAACAAGAAATATTGCAAGGAATGATTGACAGGCTGGTGGAAACAGGAAGAAAGTATGGAATGGAAATCAACATAGGTAAATCGAAGGTGAAGAGGATATCGAAGAGAGAAGAGCCGCTTCAAATTATCATGGGAAATCAAGAATTAGAGAACGTGAACCAGTTCAAATACTTAGGAAGTGTACTGACGAAAGATGCCTATTGCACCAAGGAGATAAGATCAAGAATTGCCATGGCCAAGAAAGCATTTATGAAGAAGAGAACTCTGCTAACTAGTAGTCTGAACCTAGAGCTACGTAAAAACCTGGTGAAGTGTTATATTTGGAGTATTGCTTTGTATGGATCAGAGACATGGACTTTGAGGAAATTAGAGAAGAAATATTTAGAAAGTTTTGAAATGTGGTGCTGGAGACAGATAGAAAATATAAAGTGGATGGACATGGTGACAAACGAAGAGGTTCTGAGTAGAGTGGGTGAGAAGAAGTCAATCATACACACAATTCGTCAGAGGAAAGCAAACTAGTTGGGCACATTCTCAGAAGGAACTGCTTATTACATGATGTCGTAGAAGGAAGATTGGAGGGTACAACTAGACTTGGAAGAAGAAGAATTCAGCTGTTGGACGATTTAAGGGAAAGGCGGAAATATTGGATGCTGAAGGAGGAAGCAGAGGATAGACAGTTTTGGAAAACAAAATTCGCGTACCAAGTTTGAAAACCTGCCGGAAGGCAGAATACTTACTACTACTACTTTGTAGGACATGAGAATACTATAGGAGAAAAATTCCTCTGACACTGGGATTTGAACCCAAGTACCTTTGGCTTTTCGTGCCGCTGCTCTACCAACTCAGCTATCCAGAATTCGTTTAAAATCGCCAGGATGTTTCAAAATATAAAAGTATTCTAATAACAAAAATTAAAATGCCGTTCTGGGCCTTCAAACTGAAGGAATCAATACCGCTGGGAGCCAAGAGGAATCAGTTTGTTGGGAATAGACCATAGGATTGCGTAAGCAAATAGAAAATATCATTCTGGTTGAATGTGTATTTATTAAAGACTTAAAACGTTTTGTATGATACAGAAGAAGTAGGGTTATAGTGACGGAAAATATGAATAATAAAGACAGCATAAGAAAAGTTCTGTTTTATTGTTGTGTCTCAATCGAGTAAATCGAGTTATTGTCGATACCATGTCGGACTTGAATGGATTTATTGTTAATCTATCATTCAACGTAAAAAATGAAAAAAATGTGACATCAGATACATCCTTCCCTGCAATCAATAATTCATCATCTCTGGAGTTTAAGAACTATGGCAACAAGTGGTGAGCCAGCGCGGCCGGCTGGAAGTGTTTCTAATGTTGTCCACGGGCGGCAGTTCAGTTATTATCAGAAAGAGTGACGAAATTATTTCCTGTTGCTAATTTTAAAGGTTCACCTCGTATTTTATGAAGTTGTATATGTTTACAATGTGCAAGCATATGTCCACTTTAAAAGTAATTAGTTTTTAATTTTTAAAGAAGTAACGTGTTGAAAATGTTGCTTGGCAATTTTAGGCATATATTGGTAGAAGAGCGTTTTAAGAACAAAATGTTATTTACAATGATTAATATTCATTCTAAAAATGTTGTGAGTATTAAAGTTATTGCAATCGGCTTTCGTCATAAAACATTATTATTATTGAACAAGATAGGCTATATTTATTTTGTAAATAATAGCGAAGCAAAGTTGGCTAAGAGTCTATTGGTTTAGGATTAATAACTTGGAGCCGCTTTGGCCTGATTGAACAGTGGCAAACACAGGCGAAAGCTACAAGTTTAAAATTATATTAAGGTTTAGATGCAGTAACTCCTATGAGTTATAACTTATAACTTAGGCCTATACATAATTAAAACAAGAAATTGTGAACAGAGTTCTTATTAACTGGAAAATGAGATTGTCAGTGAATCAGTGGAGACTAACTCATTTTGCTTAAACCCATTAAACTTAGGCCTATTTGTGACCTCTGTAACGTGCAGGTTGAGTTTAACCTAAGGACAATTTCAAAACAGTGGAATCCACAATAATATTATTTTCTGTTTAATTTTACGATGCTTCGTTTTCAGATAGGTTAAACAATTAAAATGCTTTCTCAATATGGGCTTCATATTGTATGTTCTCTATAAAATGCGTAAACAATTTTAACTGTTGAATTTTTTTTTTATCGTGTAAACTTAACGAAAAAAAAAATTAGGCTAATTTTTAAAACGTCATAAATAACTTAAAATATCCTATACAGGCTTATTCTTGTTAGCCTAAACACAAATTAATAAGTTTCAAATGACGTAAAAACTTCAAGAAATTCGAAATGGGGCTATTTATCTTCAATATATCTGAAATACAAACTCTCAGCTGTGCTGTCTTCTTCTTTACTAAGTTGACCTTTCATTAGTAGAAAACCACGTTGTACCTAATTGTTCACACCTTGGACACATTTGGCCTAATTGGTAAAAACTTAGGCCTACCTTAAATGAATAGTTCCCTAAATGTTTAACTGAGGGTGCTTTCATACTTCAAACTATTTTAAAAGTCATTCTCTTTCTTAATATGTATAATTAAAAGAAAGTATATTAAAGAGAGAAGAAAATATTGGAAAAAACGTAGATTAGATAGAATGGAGAAAGTTCAGCTAGTGAGAACATCTAAATAAGCTAGGCCCTTAGATGGGTAGAGAGAAAAAGTAAGACCTTCAAAGAGATGGGCACATCATCAGCTTAAGAAATAGACAGGATATACATCCTACAATCAAAAAAGAAGAAAGAGAAGAAGAAGATCGTTATGAATCAGGATTCATTAAGACGTTTCAAGGCCTGTCGCGCAGTACTCGAGTACTCCCAAGGTGTGAAGTCATTCTCCTACTCTCCCTACCTTTGTGAACTCCAAAGGGTAGTAATTGGTTCAGTTATGCAACTGTGATATCATTCTCATCCCTTCGTGACCTCCTAAGTGTAGCAATTGGTTTACTTGCGCTTTGGAGGGCACGAATGGAGGGGAAGCAGGGGAATGACTTCACACCTTCGGAGTACTGTTCGAGAGACCTGGTGTAATGGGAGCAGTTTTATCCGATAAATTACACTGAAACAGAAACCGTGCAGGCCCCTGAGTTTGAATAGATGGAACCAAGGATACTTCCTTTAACTTCCTATATATGTACGATACATAGAGGAATATTTTACTCGACCCTGAAATTCGATGTCTTCAGTATTAATTCACGTTTTGAGTCATGTAGCCTAAACTGTAAGCTCGAAAACATAAAAATGTATTTTTGCGATTTCCTACTCAAAAACAGTTGGCTGTACTAACTAAGTTAACTAAACTTTATAATATTATAGGAGAAAAAATCCTCTGACACTGGGATTTGAACCAAGGACCTTTGGTTATCCGTGCCAAGGTTCTACCAACTGAGCTAAGCCGGAGTTCACTTCACAGCGCCAGATGGAACCTCTCTCCTATCATTTATTGCCTTTAATGGTCTACCTAACTGACAGACAAGTTATGTCATATGCAGTACTGTGAGGCACACTCAGTAGTGATTTTTGTGACCGGGCTTCCACTGTTATTGTACAGTAACATTTAAAATAGATAATATGTTCATGAACCACAGATTATTGTCTGTGGTGGACATTATTTGATAATTAATATTACAGGAGAAAAAATTCCTCTGACACTGGGATTTGAACCCAGGACCGTTAGAAAGTGTCTTATGTGGTTCTGTGTGCTATAAAATAATTGTTTTTACTTGATTTACGAGGAAATGACTCAGAAATAAGTCATGAGCTTCGTGCAGAAGAGTCAAGGACATAGTTTGGAGGTGTCGGGCGGGCCGACCCTCTGCAGTTGCAGAATGAGACGACCCACCGACCCGAACTCGACGCTCCTGAAGAGAACGACGCAGCATATCAAAAGACCGACGCCCTTTCTGGTACAACCCATTTTTAGCACCTCATTTCAGTGGTGTGGTAGTTGTGATTGGCGCCCCGCCCCCTCAATATGTGGGTGGAGATATGATACAAGGGGTTGCAAGGTAGGAGGGGAGTGACCTTTTGCCATGCGCCCTCTTCGCTGTTACATCTCCCTCCTCGCGTGAACTTGTCAAACCTTACTGGCGCGGATCAGATTCGCCACCAGTTGTATTCGCTAACTCCTTTGCACCGATTTGCATTTCGCTATGTGGAAATGCATAAAATGAGATACGGTGCAGCCTACAGGTGCAATCAGGCGGTGCCTCACGAGTTGATTTTGCCGGTGCACTTTGCTCGGTTACGTCCGTGCTGCGGAATACGCGAAATTAAAACTCTGCTGAATGGTGCGAGGTGAATTCTGTTGCAGAGAATTACCGAGGTGGTTACGGGCCAATCAGAGCGCGCGGGAGCCGTGGCCTCTTGGTCAGGGGCGAGACCGAAGTCGTCTCCGGGCCGCGACTCCCTTCACCCCGCAGTGCCGGTTGCTATGGTAACAGTAGTGCTCGGGCTGGTTAACTGGGAGGAGGGGTCGCGGGGGCCAGTGTCAGGGTTCAAGCAAGATCGGCGGTGAGCAGTTGGTCACGAAGCCAGCTGGGAGATTGTGTTTGTTGTGAAGTGCGGGCCATGGCTATGCGAGTGTTTCTGGTGTCTAACTTCTGACTGTGGTGCTTTGACCCTAGGGTCGCTTCTCCTATCGATCTTCGCAAGCGATCGTTAACAATACAAGGCATACAAGGATCTCTCACCGGCACTTATTGCGGCGGTGGCTAGCCGCCGTTTCACGTACCATTATTATTCCTCATAACGCCCTCGTCGTCTGCACCGGGGTGTTGTGTCCGACAACGACGGGGTTTTTCGGGTCACGCGGTCAGGCCCCCGACGTCACCACGTTGGAGCTCGGGTTCCCGCGCAGCATGGCGCTGGTGGCGCCCCCGCCCTCGGCCTGGCGGGACCCGAGCGCCCCCAGCGCTGTGGTGCTGGGCCATGTGGGTCATCCGGGCCTGGGACCCGGCCCCGGGACCGGGCCGGGCACCCCGACGGCGGCCGAGGACATCACTGGGCTTGCAACGCCAGGAAGAGACCTCCAGCAAAGCACCACCCCCGGCTCCCAGGCCGCCAGCACCCAATCCGGAGGATCGTCCCAAGGCGGCGCCGACAAGAACCAAAATATTGAATGTGTGGTGTGTGGGGACAAGTCCAGTGGGAAACACTATGGCCAGTTCACGTGCGAGGGTGAGTTTCTTTAATCATAACTAGGGACCGGATTTTTAGGTTTTTAAAAACACTGTTTTAGGTTTTCCATTAGGTGAAATAGTTTTTTTTAGGTTTTTTGTCCAAAATATCGTTTTCGGATAGAATAATTGGTTTAATGAATTTGAATGTGCTACATAGGATTCAATACGTAATACATGTAAAGTTTAATTAAACAAAATTGACTTAAATTTGTGTAAACTTGCTTTAGGACAATATTACACAATTGAAGAAAGAAAGCATAAACAATCAAACAAAGCAGTGAAAATAAGATTGCCTCACATTTCCTGGTTACAGTATATCACTAAATATATAAACTAATATACTAAGTATATCAAGATTCTCAACTGTGAAGTTCTTCCTGTTATCTCTTAGTTAATAGTTAATACTGTATCTAGACACTATCTAGACACAATAGATATTTTAGGCTTTAAATCCCGTTTAGGTATATTTAGGTTTCGAAAAAGTGTATGAGCGCTTTTTGTTTTGGAAGTAAGGAAAAAAATAGGTAAAAACCTAAGAATCCGGTCCCTAATCATAACTTATTAGTTTTGCAAAAACTGCTTGCTCTGGTGTTTCTAAAGAGGATATGACACGGTCTACATGTTGGTAAACCATTTCGGCTATTTAACACCTGTCTATCGTAGTGTCAGTCATCTAAATTGTTCCTATTCCCTGGTCGAAGGTCAAAAGCCTCTCATACTCCTGACAAAAATGTATGTGTTACCTAGGTACAGACCTTAATCGTTGCTACAATAGTCACATTCACGATGTCTCAGTAACCTTACATATATTTTTTTTTAATCCAAAGATATTTCCCTAAAATAAATTGTTGTAAAAAACAAGGGCAGAAAAACACTACTGTCTGTCACTTTCAACATCTTCTTTAACAGAATTTATTTTTATGGAAATAATGGTGTGTGACTGACTACTTTTTTTTTCTTCAAGACAGCATGAAAATTTCATTAAAAAAGACTAGCAGTTTTTTTTCTAAACATTTTTCTATTTTATCTTCTACTCATGTTATTATTTATTTTTTATGTTAATTTTCTCACCAGACATTCAAAATCCCAACCGAGGGTTTAGGATGCTGTCAGGTCCCAAGTGCAAAAATATAATAACATGTTTTTTGTTATTTCTGACCGCTTTAATAAAAGTCCTTGAAAAGATTGTTACCTGCATAAGTAACTTTAAAATTAACAAAGAAGCTAAGTTGTAGTTGTAGTTGTGTTCAACATTTTTACATTACATTTAACAACACAAAATAACAACAGGAATAAAAACAACTTATGACAGACTGGGAAATCATTTTCTCCATATTTCATAATTCCAGATAGGCTTCTATTTTGGTGGTTAGGTTCCGAGTTGTATTCAAATACTCCGGATGATTGTATAACACATAGCATACTGCGATAAGTTGTAAGAATTAATGCCTTATGGAAAATATCCTACTATGCAGCCATTTCATAAATACGGGTGGGACATTCTAGCAAATTATATAAACTATTTTTGTTTATTACATATCATAAATAATAAACTAGAATTGGTTCTTCACATTCTGTAAAATTTACAATGCCTTCTCCTCCACACTGCATGCAAGGCATTACTTAAAACTTATTTTAAATATTTTAAATTTATTTTTCAAAATCTGTTACGGGTGGGACATTATTTGGACACTGATTTTAATGATCCAAAACAAAAGCTCATTTTCTTTTCTGCTATTACTGTTAGGGTCTTAATGTTGTTATTAATGAAGGTATGAGGGATTCAATACAAATTATAAACTGTTTCCAGGTTGTCAGAACATTTATTTAACTCATCAATAATAATTTAACAAAACTATCACTGTTACGGGTGGGACGTTACCGGTGGGACAAAAATTCCCTTGTTTGTTATTTTACATAGTAATTAACCACACATATTTTTTTAAGTTAATCTTATACCAAATTGTACCTTAAGATGTATATTTTCTCAAATGAAAATGGACATAGCTGATTACTCTTGACTATTTGGTATTAAAGAGTGTTAAAATCATGCTAAAAATGGCAAAAAAAAAGTAACTCAATGCAATAAATAAGTAAATCGACAGATTTTACACATGAAAC
This sequence comes from Ectobius pallidus, assembly GCA_964059195.1. Taxonomy (NCBI): domain Eukaryota; kingdom Metazoa; phylum Arthropoda; class Insecta; order Blattodea; family Ectobiidae; genus Ectobius; species Ectobius pallidus. The sequence goes on along the minus strand of CAXKWD010000008.1, from coordinate 7,019,938 downwards.
CACTTCAAATACACTCAAGTCCTTAAAATTCAGAGAATTTGAGGTTTTAAACTTATTTTTGACCACCCAATTACAATAATTGTATAACTTCTCTCTTTGAGGGAAAAATTCCCATATTTTATGAAATGGCTGTATGGTATTAAATACAATAAAAATCTCCTAAGCTATCCTAACAATTATCTAAGAGAAACAAGAGTTCCTTTAGAAAAAATTGTTGCTTTCTGAGTCGAGGTATGAAATAGGATTTGTTAGTGAGCTGAGAACGCAATTGAACAGAGAAATGTGCTTAGTGCTTAGGCCCATATCCGTGTGATGTAGGTTTGGCAGTCATAATTATGTTGAAGGTTTCTGTGAGAATAGACGAAGAAATGCGATTGGTAAAGATGATTTCGAATCGGATATCTTAAGTTAAATTACCATCTTTTTGTCAGATTTGAATTATTTTCGTTATTTTACAAATTTCATTCTAAAATTAAGCAGTTTTCATGAGCGACTGTGTGATGTTTGATATAATTCCACTTGTTTTAAGTTCACTTGTGGACATAGGCGTAACCAGGCCGACCATATGGGGGGTTATAACATCCGCGGGGTCTGGGGGGTATGGGGGAATGGAATACCCCCCAGGGAGAGGGGGTCCGGGGGTCCTCCCCCGGAAAAGTTTAAAAATTAAGACGCAAAATAACGAGTTTTAAGCTTCCGGGGGTCCTCCCCCGGAAAATTTAAAAAATGAAGACGCAAAATAACGAGTTTTAAGCTTCTGGGGGTCCCCCCCCCCCCCGGAAAATTTTAAAAATTAAGACGCAAAATAACGAGTTTTAAGCTTCCCACGCTTTACACTTGTATTAAGTAATTTATGGGCAGACTTAAAAAATTATACAATTTTCCTTTTTTAATCAATGGGGGGGGGTTCAAACCCCCAAAACCCCCCCTCGGTACGCCTATGCTTGTGGAGGTGGGTTACAGTCAACCTGAATATTTGCATTTCAATTAGATGCCATTAGTTTGTGATAATTATGTGTACAAAATTATTACAAAATTTACCCTTGAATTCGGGAGACTTAATTCCCGTCAAGAATGTAAATAAAACTAACCATAATTAGGCTCCTCCTATAGCCTGTAGCCTGTATTAGTCATTTTCTGTACATTCTATAGTTTTACAAAAAAATATAGGCTATGTATTTGTTACCAGATTGTTTTCCTATATTTTGTTACACATAGATCTATAAGAAAACTTGAGAGCGTAATTAATCTATGCTTAGTTCAAAAATATTTATATTTTAGTTTAAAATTTACTTAACAGAAATATACATAATCAGTCTTTTACAAGTAGGATTAATAGTCTGTCAAATAGGAGACTGTGAACACAGGAAGCATAAAAGTAAAATCAAAAAGATCTGCACAAATATTACTATACAACTATTAATCTAATAATATAGTAATGCTTTTTATTATCTATAATCTAATAATCATCTAATACCGGTGGTTAATACTTTAATTAGACTATAACAAGCTAAAATACAAATAAGTTACTAAATCTAATAAGAATGTTCCTAAATACACAACAATTAAAAATAATAAAATACTAAACATTTTAACTGAAAATAAATCAAATAACTTAGCATTGACATCTAATTTAAACGAAACATAATAACTTAAATAAGTTAAGAAATTGACTTTAGTAGTTTCTTATGGAAAAGACTTCGTATTCGATAATACCCGTTCAGGACAAAGTAAATAGACAAGTAAAATATTATAAGAGATTGCAAATGCAGGTTTATAGTGTCAAATAAATATAAACGTTCAGTTGATAAGATGGTTAGGACTGTAATTGCCAATCACATTTAGAGATGGATATATATATAACGAATTCAAACTACTTTATTTAAATTTCAGGCAGACAAAAAGAACATAGCCTATGCCTTCAACCTCCTTGAAAGCATTTAAATACCCTTGACACTAAATTAATTAAAGCACATTTTATTTTATTTTAATTGTAAAAATATTTATCTCCGGATGTATGCGAGTTAAAGATTATGTCATGAATTTAACCGATACATCGATTCGAAAATACAGCAATCCTGTGTGCAAGAAACTAGGACTGCTTGAAAATACAGCTATCTTGTGTGCAAGAAACCAGGACTGCTTGAAGACACAGCTAAAGACTGCTTGAAAATACAGCTATCTTGTGTGCAAGAAACTAGGAATGCTTGAAAATACAGATTTGCTGTGTGCAAGAAACCAGGACTGCTTGAAAATACAGCTATTTTGGGTGCAAGAAACTAAGACCACTTGAAAATACAGTTGCCATTTGTGCAAGAAAATAGGACTGCTTGAAAATACAGCTATCCTGTGTGCAAGAAACCAGGACTGCTTGAAAATACAGCTATCCTGTGTACAAGAAACCAGGATTGCTTGAAAATACAGATATGCTGTGTGCAAGAAATTAGGACTGCTTGAAAATCATTGCTGCTACTAAGTAGAGTATTAACAATAGAGATGATCAGCAGACTCAGCACAAAATTTAAGTCTAGGTACGAGTTTACACAACGTGTTTGCGAAAGTATTGATACCGGTAAAATAGTGATAATACCAAGAATTAATTTGGATCCTTCCCCATTAAAGTTGCATCCGTAATATCTGTTAATATGGCGCAATACTTATTTTATTTACTGTTTATTATCCAAAAGTTTAACTTATTTTACCATAGGATATATTAAGGTTATAGTTATTTACAAACATAATACAATAGCATAACATATGGATATTAATGATTATAGTGCATGAAATGGTTAACAATATATGGTTAACTTATAGTTATTTACATATTATATTATAACTTAGTACAATCTTAAATTCTTAAGTAATATATGAATGGTACATAAAATAGCTAACAATATAGACTTATTGTTATTTATAGAAATATAATATATTCCTAATTACTAAAGGTTAATATTATTTATAATGCATAAATTATGCATAATGGGAGGTTATTTGCAATATAATGCATTTATAAATGCTAAAATAATATAGCCTACTATTTACAGTGTATGAAATAGCTAACAATATAAGGTTATGATTATTTACAAACACATAATACATACCACAACCAGTCTTTTCATATTGTCACTTTTGTTATAGCCTATGAGTTAGGGATTCAGGAGTACAACGCTGACTGTAGTTGAAGATCTAGAACAACAAACATTAGAAAAGAGCATCATTACTTCTAAAATTGTGTTTCAAGAAGTTTTGTAATTTTCAAGTGTTCTGTCAACGATTCTTTAATTTTTTTATGGCTCTAAAGACTATTCTCAGTCTCTTGTCTATTTTCATGAATGCTCTGTATTATGTACTTCAAATGTTTTGCCAAGAAATTGCAACGAAAGTAAAGGAATTTAGTTTTTCTAATTTATAATTTCCATCACTCCACGTTTTATCAAATCACTGACTTAGATGCTAAACCTATCTCATGGAATTTATTAACATAAAACAGTAATTGAGAAATGGAAATAGAATTCATTCAAGCTTCGTTGGACAAAGAGTGTCTACTCTAATGATGTTTTCCACTTCCATTGTACAACAGCATTACTAGATACAGAAAAGTGGTTAAAATTACATCAAAATATAGATTAAGCTACAATCAGTAGGTTAAAACAGTTACTCCAATAAGTTGTTATATGGAAGTTAAGTTATGATTTCCTCAGTTCTTCCCACTTTCTTTCTTCTTTCGTTTCACCCTCTTTGGGGTACGTTGAACCAGTCATTTCTTTGTGTGTTTTTCCTTCCTAAGTGCCCAGTATTTCTTCATTTTTTCTGATCTTCTTTTCCTCTCTTCTTCTGTGATAATAGGTTTGGATTTCAGTGTAGACCTGTCTTGGAACCTTGTATTTTCGTCTTTAGTTATTATTTTAGCCGTTCGATCGAGTAGGGAATTTCCTGTAATTTTTAACTCGACTAGATCATTTTCAGTTTCTTTATACCAGTTGGGTTTTGTTTTGCGGTTGCGGAAGATGTCAAAGATTTGTTTGGTTAATCTAACAGAGTCCATTCTGAGAAGATGACCATAGAAATTTATCCTCCTTTTTCGTATAGTATCTAAAAGTTTTTCAGTTTTCTTGTAGAGGGTTTCATTCTTGATGTATATTATCTTATTATCCTGAAATTTTGGTGCTATGATTTTCTTAAAATCTTCCTTTAGTTCAGGTTTCTCCATCTGGCCTTTGAAATTCATGTTTAGCGTTTCTGCTGCGTACAGTGCTTCTGGTTTCATTACCGTTTTGTAATGTTTAATTTTTGACCCCCCATGAAAGGGATTTCCCATTTTCATTAAATGATGAACAGTCATTTTCCTAAATTTCAAAATACCTTTAAATCAGCAAATTCACTAAATTTGTTATAACTTGGAATAAATTTTAAGTTGATAGGCTAACATTTTTGTCTATGCTTCGTTCTTCATACCGGTATCTGTGTTTTTCCCACCTTATATTACGTTCTGTTCTTAAGGATCTTTACACAGCGGATTGGTAATTTCAAAACTAGCTTACTTCTAATATGTTAAGATGTAATAATTAGGGCAAGGCATTTGATGATTCTGCATCTTGTTTAATATGAAGGTTAAAAGATAGGTCCAATATTAAGTGTATCATGAAATAATTGATTAAATAAGGGCAATTTGATTATGCAGTTTTTTGCTTCATTTTGAATTTTTCGTCAATTTCAAGAGAGAGGTAATTTTTTGGCAATTTTTAGGTCATGTTTCAGTGGAGGTACAAAGGAGCTTTTTCATGTACAAACAGTTAGACAACATAGAATCTCCGCCAAGTGTTCATAGTTAATTCTAATTCAGGTTTATTGTAAAAACCACAGGCACTTTGCCTTGTAGCAAAAAATATGTTTTCTTTCTTTTTAGATGGCACATGGTTTCTAGGGACAATTTGATGGGCAAGCCAGTTCAGAAAGAATTTCTTTTTCGCTAAGAGTGTCCAAGTAGTATGATATAAATTTACTTCTTTAGTAACAAATTAAGTGTGAATATTCTCATGTAATGTCCAACAGAGACAATAATCTGTGGTTCATGAATACTTACATATATATCCAAATTAAGTGTGTTTTATATTGTAAATTCACACATAACACACTTTTACCCATTAAATTGCTTTCAGCAATTCATTCCTTTAAAAAACTAAGTGATAATGGTAGATTTGTTGGACTTTTTTTTTTACTTCTGTGTCTTTTCTCACTGTTTTTGGTCATAAATGCATTTTTTTTATTTTGCATTTTTTCACTATTCTATGGTCATTAAATGCCTTGCCCTAGTAATAATATAGCCTAATATTACCTTTTGACATCAAAACAATTGAGAATCATATTGTTTTACGCACGAGTTTTTCGGAGGTTTCACAGTGTTTCATAGGCACTAATAAGGTATTTGTCCAGTTAGTGTTACCTACAATAACGTTAATCTATGCAATGAAAGCAACGAGTATAAGTTGTCGCTTCCAATTAAATATAACTCCCAGTTGGTAGTTTTTGTACAACTGGCCCTTAATATAATTATGTTTAACCTTGTGTGTCGTAGACCCCTAGATTATGTCCGAAGTTCCAGTAGGGTGCACACAGCTCCTTCGCTTCACCTGTGCGTTTCTCATTTCCTCCAGGATTTATTTTCTTACATAGACCGCCTCGCAAGTTGAATATCTCAATAGCCTATCTGAGAATTAAGAATTAATTAATACTGGGCTATTTATTATTTATTTATTAATTAATATTTATTATGTTCAGAATATAACAGGCTCATTGTCCAATTACAACATTCGCTTATACTAATTCCACACTAGTATTAGATATTTAATACTAATAAACTAATTTAAACTAATAACTTACTACAGGTCTTTATGTATTAGCAATAGCCTACACAGCCCAACAAAAACTACCTTTTTATTTGGTGTCTCAGATGTTTTACCGGATTTTGGCTATACTTAGTGTGCTTATTCCAAATATGTAAACAGTTTTTCTCTACCATTAACTTATAACCTCTTTCGCGAAACAAAATCTTGCTTGATAATATAACTAGTGAAGGTTCTTGACCATACTTTGGACCCGTAGGACGAAAACTGTACGAAGTACAGAAAAACTAAAAGCTGGATTATTTTTTGGCCCTCAAATTGACAGCTCACAAGTCATAAACGACCGTACAGTATGGGATAATATCAATTTTTTGAAAGATCCCATGTTATATTGTAATTGTAATGTTAATGTAGTGTTAGTGTGTTGCTTTTTTCTTCACGTGATTTAGAAGCTAAAAATAGGCACTGTTTTTATTTATTTCCAACGTAAAATGGGATAATATGCCTAATGGTAAAACTATATCTCACAAACTAAAGCTGATAGGGCAAAACTAATGGCACGTTTGGCATCAGCGACCTAAATATACCCAAGAATAGGTATATGTTCTAAGGCACCAAAATGGCTGTTGGTCTGTGTTATGTATGCATTTATGTAATTTTTAAATAAATAAAAATGAATGAATAAATAAATAAATAAAAATTGAGGAAAAAACAGAAAAAAGAAACAAGGAAAACATACAGACCGAAAATTACACAATGAAGGAACAGATCAAAACATAATTAATATAATAATTTTGGAGGAAACAAAAGACTTAAATAAAGAAAATGACATGGGGCATATTTTAACTATAATTTTTTATTATTACTATTTTATAGTTTAAAATTTTTGATCACGTATACTTTCAAACCGCTTATAGATTTTTTATATATATTTCGATTTATCCAATAGCGAATAATTTTGTATGCCAAGATTCAGAAAACCATAAGCCAGTAATGTTAATGCTCGAAATTCAGTTTTATTTAAATAGCGGTTATTTCCTTTTTTATAATCTTTAACGAGTTTCCTTAGTTTAACTAGTTGTGTTCTACAGTTTTGTTGATGAGTTCGACATTATTGAGTATTAAGCTTTATTTTTATATTCAAGTAAACTTATTTTCATTCAAAAATTATCCTTTATGGCAAAATAAATAAAATCATTTAATAAAAGTATAAAAGTTTCTTACATTTCATTTAAATTCATCCTATTTTTTTATATACAATGAAGAGTAGGCCTACAGATTTTTTTGGACGTTCTGCTAATCAATTTTGGGAAACATTAGGAGTTTGTAAAAAATTCTTAAATCTAAAAGTACACGATATATCAAGATAAAACACGATTGAAAAATTTCATGATTGATCTATGATGGTAGTTAAAATATAGCAAATTTAGAATAAGTGTCCACCTTATTCCCTCGTAACTTATTACTAGGGCCCGGATTTTAGGCTTTTTTATAAAAGGTATTATACCCTTTTATTTTCGTGGAATAGCCATTTTTTGGCTTTAAACAAACGATTTTAGCAGTTATAAAGCATACAATGAACAACATAGGCGTAGCGAGGGGGGGTTTTGGGGGTTTGAACCCCCCCCCCCCCCATTGATTAAAAAAAGGAAAATTGTATAATTTTTTTAAGTCTGCCCATAAATTGCTTAATACAAGTATAAAGCGTGGGAAGCTTAAAACTCGTTATTTTGCGTCTTAATTTTCAAACTTTTCCGGGGAAGGACCCCCGGAAGCTTAAAACTTGTTATTTTGCATCTTCATTTTTAAAATTTTCCGTGGGAGAACCCCCGGAAGCTTAAAACTCGTTATTTTGCATCTTAATTTTGAACATTTTCCGGGGAGGGCCCCGCGGATGTTATAACCCCCCCCCCATATGGTCGGCCTGGTTACGCCTATGATGAACAATATGTTAACACCGAAAATTGCATTATAATTTTGACACAGTTGTTCTATCTTTTTAACAATATAAACAAGTAACTATTCCTTATATCGGCACTCGAAGAATAGCATAAACAATTGAGATATTTACCATCTATCTACTCTTATACAATTCAACGGCCCTAAATAGCGTGCTTGTTCGCCCGCTTCGTGAGACATCGGGTATACTCGGCGATGTTCGTCTCTCGCAGTCTAAACTTTCATGACGACTACAAGATTAGGAAAACCGTTTCTTTATTATACAAGGCCTAAGTGAAATGAACACAATGAACAAATATTCTAATTTTATTTTTACTTACAATTTTCATAACTCTGAACCACAAACATTTTTAATAATCTACCAGTGTACATTTCTTAAAAATCCTGGAGTCAATGAATAATGGCGGGCGAAGCCGGGGGCACCAGCAGTAAAATATTGATGATTTAACTCTTGAAATATCGCTGATAATAATAATCCAAATCAATCACTCCTTCTCTTGAAAAATTATATAATTTCTGAAAATTACACTGAATCTATCAAATAAAATTCACATTTCATTCATCTGTCAACAAACAGTTGAAAAACAATATGTATTATCCACCGCCGTCTCGAGAATTACGCACGAGAATTAGCCTATACAGTTTAGAAGGCAGTGGTTCACTATCTTTGGAACTGCATAATCGAATCTGAGATCGTTTTCCCAGGTGGCAATTTCTAATCGTGGAATGTACTCTAAAGTCGGAATTTTAGCTGTTTCATTAATTATTAATGGTTTAGTTTAAGAATGATTCGCGTGCAAGTGTTAATAAATATAATGCTTTAATAATTACTATACTATTAATTTCTAATTTTTCAATTAATTATCGTGGGCAAAGCCGCGGGCACATCCTAGTTTCATACAATTTATTCAATGTACCACTCAATTCATTTCCGACCTACTCGACTGTCACGAATTTGTTCTTTAATACACTTCTCTGTCATTGGTCGCAACTTGTTATTTTAAAGTTGAAACGACAATGGATTAGTTACAGATTTCAAAGTATTGCAGACGGCTCAAGTTTTATTTCCTGCGACGGCGAGGCGGCACATTTTCGAGTTACAAAGTGACATAAACTTTGTTAATTTCAGTGCGTTGCATAATTTTTTTTAACTATGTCTTTTCTTTAAATGCACTAATTCACATATTTATTTTCCTTTGCATCAATTGGAAAATCCATTTAGAAATCGTGTTTTTCTGCAAAAGTCCTCTTTAGCCCTTTAGGCTCTTCAGTCCGATTTAGCCCTTTTTAGGTTCTATAAGATTCCTATATTCGGAAGCAAGGGACATGAAACGGAAAAGTTCGTTAAAATGTTCTAAGTAGGAAGCTGGGGAAAAAATAATTTAAAAACCTTCAAATCCGGGCCCTACTTAGCCTATTATTGTTTTAATAAATATAGCTTATGGCTTAAAAGAGAATCATTATTATGAATTTTACTCACAGTGTTCTTTTTACAGTATTGTAGAGCATTCATCTAGGCCTATGTCCATTATTTCATGCATAAAATGTTTTTTAAAAAAATTCTGAATCTAGAATCTCTATTGAAGATGTAGCCTACTATGCATGTGTTTACAGCCATCTTTCATATGGTCTTATCTTATGGGGTAACCACTCTTATGCAGAAAAATTATTAATTTTACATAAAAGATGTATTAGCTTCAGCAAAAACTCACTGTAAACCACTCTTTGTCAAACTAGGTGTTCCTACCCTGTCTTCAATGTACGTTCTCGAATGCCTTCTGTATGCTAAGATGAATGTATCTACTTTTACCACATGTTCATCTTTTCATTATTATAATACCAGGACCAAATCTAATATATATACGGACAAATGCAATTTTACTTTGTCACAAAAGAATTTTGATTATATTTCTAAGATTTTTTTAATATTATTCCCTTGATCTTAGGAACTTGCCTATCAGACAGTTTAAGAAGGCAATTCGTATTACATTATTGGCTAACCCTCTTTATAGTGTACGAGAGTGTTTTATAATGTAAATTTGTTTTTAAGTTGTATCGTCACTTGTATATTATTGTAATTGACTTTCCTTTGACCATTTGGTATTTTGGAATAAAATATTTATATGTGTATCTAATATAATGAATTTACTTATAATTCTACTTTATTAAATGAATTTAAATTTGTTACATTAATTGGTAGAAGATTGGTAGCGCAACAGTTATTCTTATATAAAACTATCAATGGTAAAATTGATAGTAATGAACTTTTAAAACGTATTAAATTTAATGTAGTGCAATTAAATTTAAGGAATAGGGAATTGTTATATATTCCTGTCATTAGGTCAAACATTTTAGAATGTTCATCTTTCATTCAAATGTGTAAACGATATAATTTTCTATCACTTCAAAATGCTCTTCTGGATTTTGAGTTGTCATTGAATCAGTACATAGGACTTCTTCATAAACTGTTATATGTTCCATATAATTTGGCTTGATTTTTAAATTGTCTTGTTAAATTAATTGTAGTTATTGTAAATCATTTATTTATTTTTTTTCTTTATCCTCACACATTCGTTCATTTATTGTATTGTATTTTTATACTGTACAACATGCATTGGCGAAACTACGCCAACTGTTATTGGGATTTATTCCTGTAGTTGGCAGAATAAAATAAATAAATAAATAAGTAAATAAAGTGGACACTTAATATAAATTTGCTATAATACACGATATTCTGTAATCGTCTAAAAAATATAATCTACCCAAAAATGAAGATTTCTTTGAAACCACTGTAAAACCTCCCTCTCTCTCCCCAATATGAGGTGTTTCTATTCGTCACTTCTCTCTGTAAGTGCCACTTGACATTCAGTTCTAGAGGAAGAGGCTCTTGTATTCAAGAGGAGAGATTAATTTTTTACGCACTTAGGAGAAGAGAAGATGATTATCACACTTAGTACCGTTGCTTATTTCATTTTGATGGCAAAGTCAAGTGCTTGAACCCTCTTGCTCCACGGTGACAGCCAAAGTAAGGTTTATACAGCAACAATATTTTATTACAATGTTTTATCATATTACAATATTAAATGCTATCGAGCGGGGTGGCAGAGTTGGTAACGTCTTGGACTCGCATTCGGGAAGTCCCAGGTTCAAATCCCGTGGCCGGCCAATTTGACATGTGTTTTTTCACGGTTTCCCCAGTCGTAAAGGCAAATTCCGAATTGGATATTTACATACCGTGAATCATCCTCAATATTTCATCCAGTAAATTAATGTCAGTTGAAATTTACTCCATAAAAATAAAACAAAAACAATTGACAAGCAATAGGCTAGTTCCATGGTCTACCCTACCGTATAGACACAGATCCCGAATTCCTTATATGGCCTCGCAGCTAAAAGGAGTATAAACACAGATGAAATTAAATATATCTCTATATATATAAGAGGCTTTGTCCTGACTGACTGATTGACTGAATGAATGATTGACTGACTGACTGACTGACTGACAGGAATCAACGTAGAGCCTAAACTATAACAGGTAGACACTTGGAATGTTGACAGTACCTTCGTTTCATAATGTAGGTGCTCACTAAGAAAGGATTTTTATTTTATTTTTATTTTAAATGCCAAAAATCAAATGCTTTTCAAAATACTTAATCCATTTTTACACAGAATTATTCAATCCCAATAACATTTGACATTAAAACATATTGTTACCAGCGGGTCTCAGATGGGCTTGGAAAAAAAATGAAAGTAGAATAAATTTGACAAATGAGAGAACTTTCAATATCCACGAAAATAATGCAGTCATAACTTTCTTTACCCTGGACATAGAGAAAACAATACGAGGTAAGGTAATATGTTTTGGGAAGAGAAGTATGAAAGTGATATTGTATTTCTGTTTAATTTCATTCCCAAAACGGTTTTATGGTAACATGAGAGTGAGAAACAAAATTTTCAGCCACGATAATACAATTTTATGTTACTTGAATTTCTGTTTCTTCTTATTAGAACCCCTCCCGGGCTTGCTGTGTACTGTACAAGCGATGGGACGCCGGGCCTTTTAAGCTAGTATATATATATATATATATATACACACATTTAATGCTGAAATACTAAGCCTAATAAAAACAATATTAAGTTAGATCGTCTAATTACACTGTCACGGTAATGTAACAAGATGTTATTGTCATTACATAGAAGCAGAGTAAGGATTAACAACAATAATTGAAATACGTGTACTAAATTTACTTACTCACACTCACTATTTAATTCTGAATGCTTAATTGTAACTTATTAAATTAATAATGTAGCATTCAGGCCACTTCCACAATCAGGATTATTACATTCTTAATAGAGTACTTTACTCTATTGTTACTCTTTCTACAACATAAATCTTCTTTCTCCTTATGTAAGTTCACATCTTTCAGATGGCCACGGGGAATCTTCTAAGATTTCTAGTCTCTGTGAGATTTCAGTTGGAGTTTTAGCATTAAAAAATCTGATGTGAAAGTCACATAACTTCCTCTGCCCCCAAAAAAGTTAGCAGTATTCACATATCCATTTACAGAATCGCAAGACACAGTTTTACGCTAATTATCCTATAAATACCTCTTCTTTCAATGATGCGACTAAAAGCGCAGGCTATATAACAAACTTAAAAAAAAAAAAGAACAAGTGACTGCAGATGTTTATTGAACTTTCCGCCGTAAAGAATAATTTCCGAAATTTATCGAATATTTCCCTCAGATACTTCTTTACTCTATACCTGGCCAACAATACATCTTTCTCACTTCACATTCTTATATAGAATAAGAGGCCGTGAAAGAGCGCGTATTCAGTTGTTCATCACGCAAGACAAAATTTCTACAAACAGTGGGTGAACAGTGGGTGGCTTGTAACTACCCTCAGAGAATTTTTTCGAAAAAAAGTTTCAAATAAAAGTTTTAGCTCTCAGTAAAAGAAACACATGTTCAAATTTTAAAGAAAATCGTTAGAGCCGTTTTCGAGAAAATCGCGAAAAACGAAAATTTCTTCATGTAAAGTCCCCTTAAAAATATGAGAAAATAGTCGCCAATCTTATCCTCACATCTTCAGAAGGTACCTGATCCAAATACGAAATTTTGTTTTCATACGATTTTCCGTTTTGGAGCTAGCTTGTTCACAGATATTCCACACAGACACACTGACACACAGACATGTTTCCAAAAATAGTATTTTTGGATTCAGGGGGCCTTGAAACGTGTATATATGCTAAAAACTCAACTTCGAATTTTAGGGTCAAAAACAATACTTCCTCTACCTATAGTACCTATGGTACGGGCAGAGGAAGTAAAAATATAGGGCCTATCCAAACATCTAAATCTTCGCTAATCTCCTTTTAGTTTAGAAATGGCATTTGAAGATTTAAAGTTAAAATTACATCTAATAAAACTTTCAGTTAGCTAATCTGTTCTGTTATCTCTATATATAAAAGCCAAAACCCACTCACTCACTCACTCACTGACTGATCACAGTTTCTCAAAAACCATAAAGCCTAGGAACGTGAAACTTGGTGCACATATTGCTACTAGGCTCTAGATGCGCACTAAGAAAGGATTTCAAAATCTTTGGCCTCTAAGGGCCTATAAAGGCCAAAATAGGGTTGTAAAGGTATGAAATTCACCAAAAGGAATTCATACTGCATGCATACAATCCCCATGACAACATTATTTTTTTAAACTACACAGGTGGCTTTGCATGACACTGGGATTTCATGTAGACCTAATGGATATAAAATTATGAGAAAGGCTATCAATAGAATTCCTATAAATGATTATCAACTATTTTTTTGACGTGAAGTAAATTTAGAAGGTCCTGGGTTCTATTCTTAAGAGTTCAACTATTTTCTTATAGTTAGCATAGGACTGCAATGCAAAATATAGCAAGTAAAGTGTTCCCTATTACAAGCCATGGAGGCCCAGAGGGTTCCAAGAAGTTGAGGCTCCCGGATTTTTAGACAATCGGCACATGAAGGTGGTAAGGTTGTCAGCCTTACGCACCGGCCACCTTTACCCCGAGGTAGTTCATACAATATCAATAGATATAATTTCCTGATTAATTTCTATTTACCATATTATCTATCTATCTTTTACCTTAGTTTTTACTCAAACTTTTGGGGTCATTTAAGCGACCCATGTTGCCCGGGCCTTACAGGGCCGCGACCTGTCGGGAGAGGGATTATCTATGGCTCACATACATACTTTCTTGACCAGACAAGGACATGGAGGGCCTCCCGGATGAGTGATCAGCCAAATGCCGGGGCCACCTCTGAGACAACACAAACATATAGGACGAGATACATCATTCACACACTCACTCTGAACAAGGCGAGGATGGGATGAGGATGACAATGGCTGCCAGATGATATCCGGAGACCACTAGGGCCTAAAGTTCCCAGACATTTGTCTCATAGGTGAGGAAAAATCCCGGGAAAAGCTCTACCTAGGTAACTTGTCCCGACCAGTATTCGAATCGGAGCCCGCTGCGTGAGACGAGCGAACGCATCCCCTACGCCCAACTATTTACTGTATGTTTTCCAAAATTGAAACAGAAAGATTAAATTTTTTAAGACGTAATCAGAGTAAACTACGGGTGAAGGAGTAAGTTATGTGGAATATAAATACGTCCACCGTGTTGGCTGGACGGCTGATGATTTATAGAAGTAAATCGAATAGACTTTAAATTGTGTTCACTTAACCTATATATACATAAATCTTAACAATGCGAAGCATTGATGGGTCAGCTAGTTCTATTAATAATTGTCAAACTGTAACAACAATAGACAAATACTAACATTTCTTGCGAGATCATTGTCTATTGAGTTCTATAGAAGGAGTGCAGATTACCTTTTCAACCCCACGTTGTTTTGTTTTGTCTGCTGCAAAGATATTAAAAATACCTTAGGTTGTAGATCATAACATAAGAATAGACTTGATAACAGCAACTCAATATTTTGTTTTAATATTTGCCTAGGCCTTTCGGTGGATTTCCGCCATCTTCAGGACATTTTCTTTTGGTGGTTTGGATGCCTCAATAATTACTCCACTGTCGTACATCTTGTCACATTTATCATTTCTGTCTAAAAGCTTTATAAAAACACTATCACTGAATCATCCTGAGCTATTTCCCTCTGCTGTAGCCTCTTCGTTGTGTGTCTGTTGAAGATGGCGGAAATCCGCCGAAAGGCCTAAGCAAATATTAAAATAAAATATTGTTGACTTGCTGGTATCGAGTATATTTTAATTTATTTATTTGCTCCGTTAAATATCATTCATAGAGTTTCCAGCCTCTGTAACATAAAAATTCTAGATTTTTACTTCACAGATATAGAAGTCGTAATTTTTTCTAAAAGTATTATGGAAATTTTAAATAGCGACAACACTGAACTTAGATAGACACTTTGAAGAATTCACGTTCAGTAGTTCCCAATAAAATTGATAATAAAATCAGGTAAACTGATGTAACAAAGTGCCAGTATGTTTTTGTTTAATCAGTTATGACTGCAATTATGATATGCAGAATATTTTTTTTTAAATTGATTTCCAAGTTAAGCTCCAGATTTATTCATTAAGCAGGGCTTACGGAAGAAGAAAGGTCTACCATCTCGGCACCTGGCGTCATTTTAACGGTCTAGTTGGATAGGCGCATGTAAAACAATAGTGTTTTTTGTCATAGCTACCTGTATTTTAATTTCCAAGGCCTTATAAGATCACAGTAAAACAATAGGCTATGTTGTCAAGATAACTGATTTTCATTTTTTTTTATAATTCTTTCGAATACGTATATTGCCATAAAATAGGCACTAAATTGAGCATTACTCCTAAACAGGTCAATCGATTTTATCCATTATGAATAGACGTCTTCCCATGGACATTATAAATGTGTA
This sequence comes from Ectobius pallidus, assembly GCA_964059195.1. Classification (NCBI taxonomy): domain Eukaryota; kingdom Metazoa; phylum Arthropoda; class Insecta; order Blattodea; family Ectobiidae; genus Ectobius; species Ectobius pallidus. The sequence continues at coordinate 7,004,212 of CAXKWD010000008.1, read as the reverse complement.
TACCAAGTTTCATAAAAATCCGGTAAAGCGTATTTGAGTTACCGCGTTATTAAAATATACACTAAATTGGGTTTTACTCCGGTACCGGTCAACAGATTAGGTTCAAATTCAATAGGGCACTTCTCATGGACGTCATAAATGGGTATACCAAGTTTCATGGAAATCCGTTACAGCGTATTTCAGTGATGGCGCCTTTCTATGAGAAAGGCGCCATAATCCATTAAAATAGGCACTAAATTGGGCATTACTTCGGTACCGGTGAACCGATTTGGTTCAATATCAATAGGGTTCTTCCCATCGACATTATGAATGTTTATACCAAGTTTCATGAAAATCCGAAAAAGCGTACTTGAGTTATGGTGCGTACAGACACATGGACAGACGGACAGACATTTTTTCGTCCCCCACACAATCTCATAAAGTACCATACTGGCACTTAATAACCAAACCTTAAACAAGAACCAATAGTCATCAAAAACCTTTAATGTCCATTCATGCGATCTTGTCAACGAAATTCTAAGTTTCTAACAATCCACACCCCTATTTCCACCCCTAGAGATTGTCGGAAGTAACTACACTACCCCTGCCAGACAAAAGAACTGCTTCCACACACCTTATAATAACTCCATAATGTAATTACCTAATTCGTGAGACATCTTGGAGATGACGTCAGAATGACGTCAACATAGCATCCGCACAAACATTTACTATACGAGCATTGATTACAAGACAGAAGAATGGCATAGTGCATGGATCAATAAAAATGGATGCTTCTACGCATAGAGACCTCTATATTTCTTGTCACCCTAGAACACTTGAGGGATAAAATGTTCTTATTGAATTTCTCCAATTACCACGTAATTTCTTTGTGCGCACATAGATAGTATATTACGTCAACATGAACATGGAAACTCGTTCTGCGCATAGCCTAGGCTATGTCCTATACCATATTACCGCTTGACAATAAGGATTCCCTATTCTTAAAGATGCTAAGTAAGTTTACAATGTTTTCCTTCCCATCTTCTTCACGTACAGCTTGCGTTGACGTTTTTCGTCTTGAAAGGACCTTTACTCGATATAATTTTCATCTTATACTTTTCTTGAAAACATGGGTAAAATAAGGTACTAAGTAAGTTTCAATTATTCCTTGCTATCTTCCTCACGTTCAGCTTGCGTTGACGTTTTTCATCGTGAAAGGACCTTTACTCGGTGCCATTTTTCATCTGATACTCTTTCTAGAAAATATAGGTAAAATAAGGTTTATCACAGCCCATACATAAACACACCTGGCATTTCAAAATTTGAATTTTCGATATGACAAACTTACAAGGAGTATTATAATTTTTTTAAAATTACGCATTTAAACTGTTGGGAATTAAATACACACAAAATACAGAACACCATCAAAGTATCAGTCACGTTTATAGAGTTGTTGAAAATGAATTTACTCGTTTGGTAAAATAAAAAAATGGCATGCATACATTATAGGAACAATAGCATTTGAATATTGATATAGTATTGTGCATTCTATCGGTATGTATGGCTACCGATATCTCTTCTCTCTATATATAAAAGGCTTTGTCCTGACTGACTGAATGAATGACTGACTGAATGACAGGAATCAACGTACAGCCTAAACTATAACAGGTAGAGACTTGGAATTTTGACAGTACCTTCGTTTCATAATGTAGGTGCTCACTAAGAAAGGATTTTGAAAAATTCTGATTCTAAATGCCAAAAATTAAATGTTTTTGAAAATACTTAATCCCTTTTTACATAGAATTATCCATTCCAAATCACAGAATATATTGTTGCCAAATGGTATCAGGTGTGCTTGGAAAAAACAAATGAAATGCACTTTTGACAAATAAGAGAAGTTATCAAAATAATTCATGTTATAAATAAATATTACAGAATGAAATCCACTAAAATAATGGAATCACATAGCCTAACTTTCTCTACCCTGGACATAGAGAAAACAAAACGAGGTATGGTAATGTGTATATTATTATATTATATCGCAGGTTTTTGGAGAGAAAAGTATGAAAGTGATAATGCTTTATGGTAACATAAGAGTGGGAAATTTCCCGCCTCGATATTACAATTTTATGTTACAGGAATTTCTGTTTCTTCTTATTTAAACCTGTACCAGGCTTGCTGTGCACTGTACAAGCGATGGGATGCAACATTCTAGATCCTCTATGAGCCATAAAAAACTATATCAAGCGTTTTCTGAGGGAATAGTTTGAGTGTAATAAGTCGTTCTTCCTATTTCAAATTATAAATGCCTATATAAGGACCTAGAATTTAAAATTGAAAATCCTTCATAAGCTAATTTCCAATTACAAAATACAAAACCCGGGCGACACCGGGTCTTTTAAGCTAGTCTACATTATATTTGAATGTGAGTATTTTTCTTACTGGCTCATGTTTAGCAATTTACCTAATGTAATTCCTGACAGATTTCAGATTGACTTTTTATTAATTCATAACCTATAGGCTACGGCTTCATAAGCTTTAAATTTGAAACAAACATGTCAGAAAATCGTAGGCCTGTTACATCACTAATATTTTTACCAGTGCATTTTATAAAATGTTGACGTATTTTAAGAATTTATTATATCACTGTATACGAATATGAATTAAGGTTATGAATCAAACTTTTGACCTTTGTTCTTTCCTGCTTAATGAATCGATCTGGAGTATAACTCGGAGATCTATTACAAAAAATAACTTATTTTCTGCATGGGCCTATCGTAATGCAATTATCGCTGATTAACAAAATATACTGGCACTTTGTTATATCAGAATACCTGATTTTATTTCTTTCCTGAAATGATTTAATTCATTAGGAAGACAACTAAAAAGTTTAACGGAACTCATAGGCCTATCTGAAAAGAGGCTGGAAACATGTGAAAATCATACAGGTGCTTGGCACTGATTTTATAAAATATGTTGTTATTCTTGGTCCATTATTTATTTAGATGTTCAACATCAGAATGCAATTAAATATATAAACTATGAAAAGGGTAAAGATTATTAATATCTTAAATAACGCTTTGCAAGAATATATTTCCTAAGCACTTATTTGGTCCTTAACCAAAATGTATGGGGTATAGCTTATCCTAAAATCCCTTGTTTCAATGTTTAAAAATGCTACACCCACCGTAAGAAGTTGAACTAGGTATGGATGTTCGTGGGTCTGGGTGCAGCAATGTAATCCCAGTTCACGGGTTCGATCGTCCCATGTCTGTAGATTTACTGGTATGTGACAATATCCCCAGGACTAAATCCACCATGACGGCGAAGGTAATAAGCCTAAATATCATAACGTTATAAAGCTTAAGCGATACCTGTCCTAAACAGGGGTATCGAAAGAATCGACATACCAGTCAGCTTACTAGGGTTCAATAGCCTATATATTTTTTATATTTTTTATTATTATTATTATTATTATTATTATTATTATTATCTACTCTTATACAATTCAACGGCCCTAAATAGCGTGCTTGCTCGCCCGCTTCGTGAGACATCGGGTATACTCGGCGATGTTCGTCTCTCGCAGTCTAAACTTTCATGACGAGTACAAAATTAGGAAGGAAAACCGGTTCTTTATTATATGAGGCCTAAGTGAAATGAACACAATGAACAAATATTCTAATGTTATTTTTACTTACAATTTTCATAGCTCTGAACCACAAACATTTTTAATAATCTACCAGTGTAATTTTCTTAAAAATCCTGGAGTCAATGAATAATGGCGGGCGAAGCCGGGGGCAACAGCTGTAAAATATTGATGGTTTTATCTCTTGAAATATCGCTGATAATAATAATCCAAACAAACCATTCCTTCCCTTGAAACATTATATAATTTCTGAAAATTACACTGGATTGATAAAATAAAATTCACATCATATTCATGTCAATAAACAGCTGAGAAACAATACGTATTATGTGTTCACAGGTTCTTTGGAACTGCATAATCGATTCTGATATAGTTTTCCCAGGGGGCGCTTTTATGTCGTGGAATGTAGGCCTACTCTAAAGCAGGAATTTTAGCTGTTTCATTAATTATTAATGGCTTAGTTTATGAATGATTCGCGTGCAAGTGTTAATAAATATAATTCTTTAATAATTATTATACTCTTAATTTTTAATTTTTAAAAGAATTATCGTGGCGAAGCCACGGGCACCTCCTAGTTTATTACAAATTACAAATTAGAAAATACAAATTAATACAAAATTATTACAAATACAAATATAAATAATATAAACACAATTAGTACAGTTTGAAAAGAGTATTATTTGCCCCGCATGAGCATAGCTCGTGTTCGGGGTCAGTTCAGTCATACTAAAATTATATTTAGAACATTATATAAAAAAAAACATATATATTATAGTTTTAGGCAAAAAATAAGAATAAAAATAAATAAGATTGCTTATATGAAATAAATACATGATCAAAGATACGAAAAAATAAATTACAATAACATAACAGAGTTACAAACAAAAATATGTTTTTGATAAATGTAAAAGAAGGATTAAATGTATCCGAGAAACTTGTCATAAACCTACAATGAATTTTTTACACGCTACTTCAACTGTATTATTGGTTATAACCAGAAATTTTCAGATACAGTTATAATATCACAGAATTAAACAAAATTATCATAAAAACCAAGCAAATATCTTTGATATACATCTATTGGGCTAAAATTAAAAAACTTATTAATAAGATATAAAAAGTTATATGACTATAACTTGTATATATGTAGAAGTAATTACTTAGCCTATTACCCAGTCTTTTGGTTTGGAAGGTTAGTTTTTAACTTTCTTGTAACCTTTATCTTTAATGGGCTATGTTGCACTATATACTGGACAAAAAGCTAAGAAAAGCAAAGATCCAGTCTCTTAAAATTGAACAGGTTAGAGTTTTAACTTATGTTTGTCAGTTTAGAAATATATACCCTAGTACAAACACCACACTTAGGTCTGTACCTTATTAAATCTAAGGCAAAAGACTACAATACTTGGTATTGATTAAACCAGATACAGTTTTTATTTTTAAAAATGTGCATAGCCTACTATTATGATGTTGCTGTCTTAAGTAAAGGGTCCTGTGAGACAACTGCTAATCAAATTCAGGAATTTGTAAATCGGATTGATGATTGGTGTGTTAAATGGAAAGTTAAAATGAACCCAAGAAAATCCAAAACTGTTCTCTTCACTTATAAACGGAATGTACATCATCACCCAATTTACTTACAAAATGAAGAAATACCCCAGGCTGATAAAGTAAGATACCTTGGTTTAATTTTAGACAAAAAATTTACATGGAATTCCCACATTACTCAACTAATGCAGAAACTCAGATACAGAATTCATCGGGTTAAACATCTCATCAAAGGATCTTCTTCATTGCAACTTCAATTCAAAAGACTTATTTATATATCTTTAATCCGTCCTGTATGGTCCTTTGGCTGTGCTCTATGGGGATCTGCCTCCCAAAACCCAAATCAACAGAATTCAGACTCTACAGAACCGGGTTTTACGACTCGTCGCGGATGCACCTTGGTATGTCCGCAATGCTAACCTTCATGCCGATCTGCATTTATCCACAGTGGAAGCTACAGTCCAGTCCTGCTACAAAAGACTTTATAAAACATTCACTAATCATCCAAATGAACTAATTAATGAGATCCCTCATCATCTACCACCTGACCGCCACTTACGTCGACTTAAGAGGAAACGTCACAGCGATTGTTTATGTTAATTCCAGCCTATACCTACTTTACTTGAGGACAATCATTGGATTGCGACCTCTCCTCATGTTCCACTAATGTTAACAAATCACTATATTTATGAGCACAATTGAAATATGCATTTGTATAATAACATTTTCTTATATTAAAAAAAAAAAATAGCCTACTATTGTAACTTATAGGCAAGTATCTATTCGGGTGTTCCTGTGGGTGGTCTTTAAGGCGTATAGGCCTACTTACTTACTTACTAAATGCCAGTATACAATTATTCTTAAGCAAGCTAATGGAATATATATGGAACCCGGAGGTTCATTGCCGCGGTTACCTGAGCCCGCCATTCAACCCTATTCTGTGCTCGTCAATATGCAGTCTTCTCCAGTTCCCATTTTCATCTCTCTTAGGCCCAAACATTTTCCTAAGCACCCTGTTTTCGAATACTCTCAGATTACAGTATGTTCTTCCCGAAGAGGAAGCGACCATGTCTCACATCCATATAGGGCAGATATGGGCAAACCCCTATCCATTGACACGCAACCCTCAACTTGTGTCAACTTACACATAGTTCGAAAAGAACGGGTAGATGGAGACACAAACAGACAATAAGTGCAGTGGCGGTTGCTCATTCTTAGGGAAACACTAATTTCACTTAATAATGTACACTACAATAAACAAATAATACAAACAATTTTGTATTTTTTATTATTCCTTTACGAGTGCAATTATTTCATTGTACGAAGGCTTAGAATGTGCCATAATGCCTTTCAATCGGAACTGTGTCGCGACCCGTCACTGTTTGCAAAGAGATTATGACTCGTACATGGGGATAATCCACCACGTACACCGAATGTCCGCAATGCCATCTTGTGTGTTATGCGGGAAGGTGCCATGTATGATATAGGGTAACACAACCGGCAGGACAATTGTCTTATAAATGTTAATTTTTAGATATCTGAACAGAAGACGAGAAGATAAAATTTGCTGGTTTGCATAAAAACAAGCATTCCCTGATTACAACCAATGTACTTAACTTCTACCTTAACGTTATTTGTATGGGTAATTATTGCTCCCAGATATTTCAATTTCTCCACCGGCTATTCTAACATTATGTGGAGCTTTATTTTGACGTTTAATGGCCATGTACTTCGTTTTTTTCTATATTAATTTCCAATTCAACATTCCTTCAGGCAATGAAAAGACTTTCTGCATTTCTCGCGATTGTGTTTATGTCATCGCCCAACAAGGAAACGTCATCTGCATAAGCTGAAATCCGGTGACTGACATATTTTACTTATTTAGTGCTATTTCCTCTTTGGACTGATATAAAAATTAGTATTAATAAGTGAAGGGTATTTATTACATTTTATTTTAATTTGTTGTTAAGGGGATGGCAGATATAGAGTGGTGCGGAAAATTTATTACGAATTTTGTCAATATGCTCTTTCCAACTAAGAATAGTACTCAATGAAAGAGTTACGAGAAAAGCCACTAGGGTTATTATTGGTTACGGTTATATTGCTTTAATTTCTGCACACATATCAGGGAGTGACTACGAACACCAGTGTATGTTCAGAACAAATATCAGGGAGTGACTATGAAAGCCAGTGTATGTTCGGGCAAAGCTTACTGTGTATCTTGTTCTTTCATCTGGTCCTAGTAGCCTAAGTCATCTCTTTCCATAGCCTTCATTGTCAAAATACTTCCACTTATTCTTATATATTTTTATCTTGTATATCAATATTGTTCATTTTCCCTCTGGTTTCAAAATTTTCCTCCAGATACAGCCTATATTCACCAGCAGACATGTCAGGAACTTCACAGGAACTGCTCTAAACTTTTGCAACTTCTATTGTTATGTATGTTTCAACCATAAGCCAGACCATATCGTGTATGTTGTTATATCGTGCATTTTATCTAATTCTGGATTACAATTTTATTTTCTTTCCAAAATTTCACCGATGGTCCCGATGAAATCTCCTTTAACATGATGATAATTTCCTCAGATCAAGTGAAAAATTAGTTCCTTAGATGATGATAATAATAATAATAATAATAATAATAATAATAATAATAATAATAATAATAATAATAATAATAATTTATCTCTAATAAGAGCCTTGGCTTTCGGAAACGTCAGTATACATTAGATGGTGATACAAAATTCACATAAAAACTTAAAGAAACTAATAAATTAGAAACTACACAGTATTACAAATATGATCAATTAATGAATATGGGCAGATTTCAGTTAATAATCTTTTAACCTCCTTTTTGAAATTTCTCAGTTGTCCAATATTCTTTATAAATTGAGGTAGGCCTAAGCTATTGTATATTTTCACTCCAACGATCATTGGCGATTTGCTGTATACTGTTAAATTATGTTTCCCAATATTAAAATGATCTCTGTTACGAGTAAAATATTCGTGATACTGACCATTAGTATTAAAATCTCTGCCATTAACATGTACATATTCCAATAACCTTTAAATATATAGACCATACACAGTTAAAATTCCATATTTCTTAAAACTCTCTGTACATGACTGCCTTGCATTAATGTTGAACATACGTCTAATGAATCTCTTTTGGGCAACTAAGATAGGCCTACCCTATTCAATAAAAAAACTGTCCACCTTCATTACAATAATAATACAGGCCTAGGGGAGAGTTGCCGAAGTTGGACCGTTGCCTAAGTTGGACCTCCTTCATATTTCGCCATATATTAGTAACTTAAACCTTCAAGTTGGCTCTACTGGTGAGAAATGTTGTCAAGGGCGTGTGATCCAACGGTCAGTTGGCTGCAGCCTTTGAAGAAAGAATAACTGCAATTATTGTGTTCTCCTCGTTTGTGTAACAAGAGTCGCGCTACAAATCATAAGCTATTATGCAGAGTAAGAGTAAGCAAAACAATTACCTACATTATATTTTACAACTGCCTTTCATTAGTTAATAACTAGATATCGTAAAACTAGTTTTACATTCAGTGAGTCCTTGTAGCATCATATTTCTATACATGGCGTCCAGCTGCCGAAGTTGGACCACTGCGTGTTTCCTAATTTGGACCACCATAACTTCCATTCTTGATCTCAGCATATAGGCAGATTTGGTATATTTTACATTTTTCATGCAATTTGTTTCCTAGGTTGTTCTTTGTTTCTTATTTGAAGCACTTTATCAGTACAAAACAGTTTGCTTCTAATTTACAAATTATAATTAATGGTTTTGTATAATAGGCCGTAACTAACTTACTTTAAATGCCATGTGTGCCTAATAAATTTGTTAAGATGCAGGTTCTTTAAAATATTACAATTTTTTTATTTTTTACTTACAGTTTTACCATCGGTCCAACTTAAGCAACCGGTTTCCTAATTCGGACCATTTGCAGACTTCTAAATTTTAAATTGTAGGCCTTGGAGATATATATCTATACAAAATATAATACTTCCAGATGAAAGTGTATAAAATGTAGATTATTGTACAATATATTTTGTATCAATTAAGTACATAATAAAGGCGTGGGGTGACAAAATGTAAAATCGGTCCAACATAGGCAACCTTCCCCTACTACAAGAAATATTGTTTCACTGCAAGGTTTATCTGATGTAATAGATTTTTCAATGTTAACACTCAATGATATTTACTGCTTATCATTTTCCTTTCCCTTTATGACTTGCTTTAGTACCTTGCAAGCCTGTATCGCATAGCGAGCCGTCATTATACAGAATGTACAACTTGATAACTCTACTTGCAATGCATTGACAGAAAGTCCCATAACACAAGTCGCTCTGTCCCTTAACTCTGTGTTCACATATAATGAGTGATACACTTTTCTTATATTTAGGTTAATGGGTAACACAAAACTGTTTTAAAAATTGTTTTCTCTTTTTCGCAATGTTGTGAGTCTGGGCTACCTTTCAGCAAGTTGAATTGCAACCAGTAAATAGCCATTTTTAGCCATTCAGTCACTCAAGTAACATGATTAATGATTAGGCCTACAAGTTAAATAATAGTATTTTGCGATACAAGTGCCGTAAGCGATGCATACGGATCGAGGCAAGAGTTTTTTTTTTCAATTTCCGAGATCCGTTATGCGCTTAAGGCACGAGTATTGCACGCTATTTTTTGCACGATGATTATTCATATTAATTTAATTATATTAATTGTGATATTACCTGAAAATATTATGTATATACATTCTTGAAGATAGATGTTTATTTCAGAAAGTGATTCGCATGTGTTTGTTGTTATGCCAACCGAATATTTGTCCTGGGGGGCCTTGTCCATAAAGGCTTGTATTATGATGTGCCGTAAGTAAATTCATAACCGCATGGAAACACTTACCGCACATAGCAACAAGATTGCGTGTGGGAATGTCAACTTACGATCCACGGCAACAACACTCGTAAGTACCACTAATTAGGTAAGTCGTGCAAAAAACATGTTTTGAGTGAAACTTTTCATTTGTTGTCAACAAGAGTAACTTTTACCTGGGTAACCGAAATAGTTGCACTGATTCCATCACTCACTCATTGGCATAGGCCTAATTGTTTATCCACTTTCGGAAGAGCTAGAAACTTTAAATTTTGCCATTTATAGCTTTTAGCAAATAACCGAAAGTAGTAATTTTAAACAAGCTCATTTCTTTTTTACACCGAAAAATCATTCAAATTACCATCTTTAAAGTTTGAGCAGACGTTTTTTGGAAGCTTACATTAGCTAAATGGTAAGTAGTATCAAAAATTCGACTACACCAGCAGTGATTCACATTTGGTGATATGACTTTCGGTCATATCTCCAACGGTTATACCTTAGATAGACTGGGAATTTGTTTTTTAAGTAAATTTTGTACATTTTCCGCACGTTATGTAACTGTTTACACATTTATAGGACAGCTAGATTTTAAAAAAAATTGACAGTGGCATTGGCATCAAACTTCCATAAGTGTGCCAAATCTTGTGATTATCTTTGACGTCATCACATCTATGACAGTAGGCCTATAGATACCCATTTATTGACATTAATGTTTACTCACTATTACATCAGCTAGAAACTTGGAGTTTTGCATTAGCCTGTAACCGACGGGAAAATTCCAAAAAGTTCAAATATTTAATTTTTACCCTCCGAAAAAAGCTCGGCAGCTCGAAATAGTATATTGCGATACAAGTGCCGTAAGGCACACTTGAAAATAGATGTTTATTTCAGAAAGTGATTCGCATGTGTTTGTTGTTATGGGAACCGAATATTTGTCCTGGGGGCCGTGCCCATAAAGGCTTGTATTATGAAGTGTATCGTTATGAATTATGACGTAGCGCTTGGACCGTAAGTAATTTAACCTCATCGCAACCGTCCTTAGCAACAAGACTGTGTGGGAATGTCAACTTACGATCCATGTAAACAACGTTCGTAAGTACCACTTACTAGCTAAGGAGTGCAAAAAAAGCTTATTGCTGCTAAAAGGTAATCTACGGCAGTCTAAATACACGATACGCTGTCAGTTCGTAGAAAAGCTTTTTCCCGAGAACCTCATTGGGGTTTGGAGGCAGAAGCGAAGCGAGAATATTAGTAGCTATGGTACTTTGGACTTTCATATGTTAATAATATTCAAGGACGGGAAGGCGAAAAGTAGAACGACAAAGGACACGATGGGTAGATGAACTAAGGGCAACTTTCGGCTACAACTGGACCACTACAGCTAAGGACAAAGGAAAATGGCAACTCTTAATCAAGACGGCAATCCAGAGAAACAACACAAAGTGACAAACGGAAAAAGGACCCAGTGCACGATTGAAAATGAAAGATTAAAGTCGCAGTGAAAAGTGTTTAGAAGCACAAATAGGTGTGAAAAGGTAATCTGCGCCACTTCTACCTTTACCCCAACCTACACGATGTAAACTGCGCCACCGACATATGTAAACTGTGCCACCGACATTTAAATGGCGTTACCGTCATACTAACGCACTAACATTTTCCTTTCCACTTCTCCAGACTTAGGACTGGCTATGAAATTGCATAGGTATGGTAGCTTTGTCATTTTAAAAAATGTTAAAAACAATACCCTAATTTTTTTTGCATGAACGCTTCGTCACTTATAAAATTGTTAAAAACACTACCCTAATTTTTTTTACTTGAGCACTTTGTTCTCATATGACGCCTTCTTAATAAAATCAAAACGGGATATTTCATTGTTTATACTGTATATTTTTCTCCCCACTTGAGTAGACGAGAATACTTGTCATTTATTTTAACTGTTTTTCTTACTGGTAGCCTATCCCTTATTCAATATTTCTCAGTTTTATGTAGGCACTTGTTTGGAACTGGAGAAGTGCATCTAATACAAGGAAGATGTTGGGAGAAGCGTGGTAGAACATCGAATTATATTTTGCGTGAAATGACCTACATATTTCCGTGGCGCAGATTACATACACCCAAATAGGTCATAAGAGATAGAATAAATACTGAACCCGAAGCAACATTAGGAAGATCCCTCCCGGGATGGCTAAAATCAAGCCACCTCTCTCAGGACAGAATATTCATTATGTATTTGTAATGTAAGGACTTTATATTGAATAACTCGAGTCTTGTTGACGCAGATATAAAGTTGCTGTCTACTGGTTATAACCGATCTGGACACGTGAATCAACAGGGTCATGATATGGTCTGAATTATGTAGAACTGATTTTCATAGCGCAGTCTTCTCATCAAATGTTTATTTAGAATTCTTCACATAGGCCTTTCGACTATACAGCCATCATCAGCCGTCTGAAAGGTTTTACGAACTCTAGATGGCCTAAAGCCTTTGGTGAGTAATTTTAAATAAACATTATCAGAGGAAACTATAAACGCAGAGTAATATGGGCCATGAAATCAGTATAAATGTCAAAAAATATAATTTCCATGTCGAAAGGAATGGACGATTCAGGCCTACTAGGCTTGGGCCTACTGAACAACAGGTAGTATTAAAATAGAGGGGTGGAATTGCACAGTTGTCGGTTTATGTCATGGTAAAGATTTAAAAAAAGATGAACAAAGCATCAGAATTTTAGCTGTGAAGATTGCAGTTGTAGGCGATTTTAAAATTGAAACCCGCCATATTGATGAATTAAATGTGAATGATTTGTCACTATTATGTTATCGGATGGTGAAATAGGAGGCAACATTTCTCCACTACCTGGGATTAACAAGTAACTAATTCCCCTCCCCCCCATCTGGTAGCCTAATTCTGTCTGTGTAATCAATAATGACTTGCTGTCTGTGATATCAGATGGTATTTGCATATCTGCACAGTGCATTGCTTCCAACTTTGACTTTGATTCTTGATTAAAATAAGATTAATTATATATTTGTTTGCTGTTGCATAACTTTTTTTTACTTTCTCTGCCCATACCATAGGTACTACTATATTATATAGGTGGAGGAAGTATTGTTTTCGATCCCCAGATTCGAAGTTAAATTTTTAGCATAAATACACGTTTTGAGGTTCCCTGAATCCAAAAACACTAATTTTGGAAACATGTCTTTGTGTGTTTGTGTGTGTGTGTGTGTCTGTGAAAAGCCTAGCTCCAGAACGGAAAATCATATGAAAACAAAATTTTGTATTTGGGTCAGGTACCTTCTGAAGATGAGACACGAAGATTGGCGACAAGTTTCTCTTATTTTTAAGGGCGACTTTACATTAAGAAATTTTTATTTTTCGCGATTTTCTCGGAAGCGGCTTTAACGATTGCTTTAAATTTTGCACATGGGTTGCTAAAACTTTTATGCGAAACATTTTTCGAAAAAAATTCTCTGAAGGGTAGTTATAAGCCACCCACTCTGAATACATGCTCTTTGCAATATGGCCTCTTGTTCCATATCAGAATATGCAATGAGAAAAATGTATTGAGCATGCTTCAAGTAAAGAAAATTACGAGAGTGCATTAATCAGATTTTATTTGGGTTAGGCCTATGTAACTTTCGGGGAAGCGATGTGATGTGGTAACGATAGGCTATTCTGTTCATTTTTACAACCAATTTAATTGAAGAGATTGTCATACACATTAATTATATTATATTTAGTGACTAAATTTTATTTGGGCAGAGGAAGTTTTGTGAATTTCACATCAGATTTTTTCACATGAATGTCTACGATTTTCGGGCCAATTCGGTATATCAGGGTTATTACTGTGAATGATATAAGGAATGAATCAATTGTTTGTGCAACATTTGTAACTAGGTTTTGTTCAAACTGAATTTTGCAATAGTAAAATGTTTGCTATAACTTACAATGAACATGTCAATAAATAAGGTGGATGATAAGAGCTTCATTAAGAAAAGTATTTATGAATCTCTATAATACTAATACAGTTTTGCTTATAACAAAAACTTTTTATTAACGGTTTACAACAAACATCCAGTGCAAATTCCAAAACCCTCTAAGTCGATTTGAGCAAAGTTATCATGAAACAAATATATATATTTGAAAATCATCAGTAAAGTTATCATACGAATATTTCAAAGCACGTTGACAAAAATTTACGTTCTTTTTGGATATAGTGTTTGGAAAGTCAATCCTTTCTTGACGATTATTGGAAAAGAAAGTTTGGACAGTTTTTATACACATTTTTATAAGATAAAGAACATGGAAACTAAGCTTTTAACTATATTTATTTATGTACCAATGGACATTCACAGCTTCAGATCGTCACTTTCAAATCCCAGAATGTTTCTTCTGCTTACTCGGTTTGCTCTCCATTTTCATTAATAACTCTAGCTTGAAAAATCAGCTCGCTGTAGCTTATTCACGAAGGTTTGAAGTGTATTGAAAGTAGTTTATCATTTTCCTGAATTTTCTTATTTTTCATTGACTAAAAGACCCCACTCTGCTGTTTTACTGTACACTCTCTTAGATGGGATTGTTTCAAATGCCAGCTTCCTCAGGATTCCTTCCTGCCAACTGATCATGCCCTAGCTTCTTGACTGTTCATAAATTCTGATGTAGTCAGAAGAATCAGTGCTCGTGTTTAATTTCCTTCCTCTCTCTGTTCTACCAAAGACTGTCTGGAACAGAAAACAATGGCCTACCACTGGAAACATTAGCAGCATCTCTTGCATAATTGAAGGTAATTCTATCTCTAACCAATAACATGGCAGAATTTCTTTTCAACTGGCCGTGGGCATCCATCAGTAAAAAATGATATTTTGGAAATATCGGTAAAATTGCTAAAAACTGGATTTAGACGGTTTTGGAACTTGCGCCTTCAAATAAAAATCAATAGCATATTGAAGGTGTTAAGTGGATATTCCTTAATATAATCAGTTATAAAAAGTTTTTGCTAAAAAGTGGATACCTTTAAGCTGATGATACTTACTCTTCGGCTCTACAGTCCATGAAGAGCCTTCGGCTCCTTTACAACTTTAGCCCATTTATTTCTGTCCTGTGCTTTTCTCCTCCAGACACGTATATGAAGTTTCTTTAGGTCGTCCTCCAGGTCATGAAGCCATCTTTTAAGGGGTCTTCCTCTAAGCCTTCTACCACCAGGGTTTCCCACGAACACCTTTCCAACACCACGACCATCATCCATTCTCTTAATATGTCCAGCCCACCGTATTCGTGTTTAAGCTGAAGATGCAGAGCAAAAACTGACTTGTTACAGCCTTTTCAGGACCATGGCTGAGTTGTTACAGTAACTTTGTTCTGGGAACGTTTGAATCTTTCTTTACATACATCAGAATGATAGCAGAGTCTTTTCTCAAAGCAAAGAATATAATACAGTAAAGACAAAGTTGAATATAGAGGGCATTGGATAAGTTGCTTGATAGCCTATTTAGAGGACATTGGAAACGTGAGTGGAAATAGGAAATACTGGAAAAGCACACATTTTTTAAATGAAATCTTCTACTGTATGTAGGGGTCGGTATAGATCACTATTTCTTATTATAATCTGTTATAAAACATTTTTGATAAAAAAAGTGGATTTAGAGTTTTTGAAACTTATATTGTTTGAACGTATATTGTGAGTAGGCCTATAATGTGAATTTCCTTATTAAATTCTGTTATAAAACTTTTTTGCTTAAAAGTGGGTTTAGTGGGTTTTGAAACTTGAGGCCTCAAATAAAAGCAATAGAATATTATGAGTGTTATGTGAATTTTAATTATAAGCAATTATTGAAGTTTCACAATGAATTGTGAAGTAAAATGAGGATATAAGAAGACAATCATTAAATCAGTTGAGGACAGGGGAGTATTCAGTTTCTACAACACTTGCGCACAACTGCTTACGTTTAATTGTTACCACCTGCGATATTATACGCTATTAAGTGTTCAGGGAATAGCAGACGTAAACATTGTAATGTCTCACCAATTTCAACTCAGTCATTAAAATTCTAAGTAAATTCTAATGAGATATGTCGAATATCCAACAAACATCTGACAAAGACACTATTTCATTTACGACCCACGTAATTGCGTATTTTTATCTGACTATTCCATTCATAAGCCGCGTGTTTGATATTGACCAATTTAGAGAAGAAAACTTAAAGCTATTAATGATCAATATAAAATAGCCAAGTAAATAGACAACATGTTTTCTGTTTAAAAATATTAACAAAAATACTATTACACAGTCCGGAAATAGGTCTATAGGCTTGTTAAGTTGTGGCGTTTTTCATGTGGTTACTGCTGACATTCTCCTGATATTGTTGTACATTTAGGATGTTATTGTTGATGAGTTCCACCTCTCTACCTTAAATTACTTCCTTGGCAGACTTTTATCATCTATTCCATTTCTACATATGCCTATATATGCCTATATATGACATCTCAGTAGGATACCCCTAATCTTTGCCTAGTCCCCTTAGATAGACACAAAGGACCACAGAGTAGTTTTGCAAAGTGTAAAAGTAGTTGATGTCTGAACTGAATAAGAACATTAGATAATAGGCAATATTTTTTAAAATGAAAAGTTTTCAAAGATCTCTAATACTGATCCACGCAATGTTTCCACATACCCAAAGAAAGGTTAAAATAAAATACAAGCTAGTCTGGAGTTCATAGCATGGTTATGAAAAATTCTTGGAATTTACAGAAATTTCGCGAGGGTGGCTCAAACGTTTATGTGTTTTACTGCCAATTTATTATATCTGCAACGTGGAACAACATAAGATACATAAGAATGGTTTTATGTTTTAAATTCTCCTCTCTACTAAATCTATTCACATCTTCTACTTAAACCAAGGGTTGAGCGTCACATTTGCATTTCAATCATCCCATGTTTATGTTTGTTATGTTCTTAACAGCCCAATGCATAAAGCAACGAAATTATATCATCCTTTGCTAGAATGGTTTAGCTACATAAAATCTCTAGAACCCTGATAAATTGTATAGGATAGACACAAGTGTCTACACGTATCATACTGAAACAAAGTTGTATCAAAGTTGAATTCCTTCTGTAAAACTTCTAGTTTGATAAAAATAGTTTAAGACAAGGACTATTTTCATCTTGCATACATAATGTAGTCAATTGTTTCAAAATATCGCACTTAACGGACGATTTCAGCCATGTGCTCTTACGCCGAACAATGCGAATAGCATGTGAGTGAACCGCGCGTTACAGGTACCATGCTTTCATGACGTTATAGCAGAGTGAATGCAACGACAACGCATTCCTCCATTATCAATAGGCTTCTTCCCATGGACGCTGTAAATGCGTAAACCAAGTTCTATAAAAATTCAATAACGCGTGTTTGAGTTATCGCCCGTCTGGACAGACATTTTCCCGTCCACCACACCATCTCAGAAAGTACCATTCTAGCACTTAATAATACAATGTGTAATAATTTCTAATTATGTTATATTTAATACAGCTAAATTCATGTAGAACATAGGCCCCCTTTGCCCCCCTTCCGCTCGCGCATATGTGGGTGCCGTAAGACATAGGATCTTCAAAGACCCCAGTAACTTTCAATGTGCCCAGATAAAAGTTAAACTGTGGTTTCAGCTCAAACTCCCCCTTGCTTCTAAACCTCCTTAATCCTTTATTAACAAGGTTTATTGGAAATACTGACAGACTAGTAGTTGACATAACTCTTGTGGTATTTTATTTTCTAAAGATGTTGTCACTGCTCCGTTACCTTCATTATAGCAATTCCCCCTTCCTTGAACATACCAGAAGGTACTCATCCGACAAAACTGGGGGTCAAATGTCAGGTGTCATCGTTCCGCATTGTTAGCACTTTAAAATGCACCCTTTCACCTCACGGCAGGTTCTGTTCTTCTGCCACACCGCATCATCCGTTCCCCTTCCTTCAACACTTCACTGAATTAAAAACACCCTTCAGCTCTTATGGGGAGCATGATCCAAGGGACAGGTTCTTTAAAAAACCAACAATTGTCAGAGAGATTTAAATTCCTTTTAGAAACATGCAGTTTCCCATAAGTCACGCTTGGTGAGGATCGCTCATGACGTCGTATAGAAAGGCGGAAGCTCTTGTTTTAAAGAAGATTTGAGGAGTCCACCAGAAACTATCGTATATCAGGTATCTACATACCGGTACGAAAGTTGTATTTATTTACTTCCTCTGCCCGTACCATAGGTAGGCTCCTATAGGTAGAGAAAGTATTGTTTTCGACCCCCAAATTCGAAGTTGAGTTTTGAGCATAAATACTAGGCCTATTTTCAGAAACGAGTTTGTGTCTGTCTGTGTCTGTGTGTCTGCGTGAATGTCTGTGAACAGCCTAGCTACAGAACGGAAAATAGCATGAAAATAAACTTTTGTATTTGGGTCAGATACTTTCTGAAGATGTTAACCGAAGATTGGCAAGTTTCTCTTATTTTTAAGAGGACTTTACATGAAGGAATTTTCATTTTTCGCGCTTTTCTCGAAAACGGCTATTAACGAGTTTTTTTAAATTTTGCACATGGGTTGCTTATACGAAGAGCTAAAACTTTGATTTGACAATTTTTTTTTTCGAAAAAAATTGTCTGAAGGGTAGTTATAAGCCACCCACTTTAAATGCGTGCTCTTTGCAATAGGCCTATGTCCTCTTGTTCTATATCAGAATGTGAAGTGATAAAATGCATCGAAGAACATTAATAAGATTTTATTTTGGTTGTGTATCCTTCGGGGATGCAATGTGATGTGGTAAGGATATTCTCTTCGTTTTTACAACCAATTTACATGAAGAGAATATCATACATAATTATATTTTACTAAGAGGCTAACATTTAGCCTATCTGGGCAGAGGAAGTTACGTGAATTTCACATAGCCTAAGATGAAATTATTATGGTGACCCCGCTTTAAACAATACTGACAAGGGAACAGTACGGGTTGTCTTGTCGAAACCTACCCTAAAATTTTCTCCAAAATGGTTCTATTTTCTTAAAATTGTATAGGCTACATGGGGGCGTATACCAAGAGCTTAAACTTTTATTTGAAAAAATAAAAGTCGTAAAAATTTTCTGAAGGGTAGTTATAAGTCACCCACTGTTTATAGAAACGCAGTATTGCTTGGTGAACAATAAAACTGTGCATCGGGTTGTAACAACTGGATACGCGCTGTTTCACGGCCTCAAACCCAGTTAAATAAGTACATTAATAATATTTTATTTGGGTTATGTATCCTTCGGGGATGCAATACCATAGGTGTCATTTTGTTAATTCTTATAACTAATTTACATGAAGAGAATGTTATACATAATATATTATACTCTGAGGCAGAGGAAGTTATGTGAGTTTCACATGAGTGTATATTTATTTATTTATTTTTTAAATATTTTTATAAATTCGTGCATTTAACTCCACGCTCCTTCCAAAATATACACAGTCAAGAAACTTATATCTTAAATAACTTTTATTGAAACTAGTGTCAATTTTTTCATATTATTTTCCTATAAGCTACCTCACAAAGTTAGAACAGAAGGATTACAAGTAAACCAGTAGGCCCATTTGTTAGAATATGATTGTTAACGATTATTTGTTTACGATATAATCTTCTTCGTTTACAGGTGTCTGCCTCGTTATACATTATCCTCAACCATCTTGACAAGCTTTAGCGGTCGAAACGTCGGCATACAGCTTATAAATATGACTAGATATGACGAGGCAGATACCCGGGAACCAACTCGGGCTTCGGAATCCTACGATTACGACTTATCTGTTTATTTGTAATGATTATTTAACGACGGTTATTTACTGAATATTTATTTTACTTGCCTGCGCATACATAAATGCGATTGACTTGAACCGGAATCGATCCTGCGAGTTTGAAAACAGAAAACCAGTATGATAACAACAATTTCACCCATGTTGACGTTATTAATTTTAAAATAGGATACAGTAGGCAAATTAAATTCTGTGTAAACCTAACTTAACATGCTGGTATTTTTGGTCATTGGTTTCACTGTATTGGAGGTGTAGGCCTAACGGTAAAGTAAGGCTTGGTTCCCTTATATATATATATATATATATATATATATATATATATATATATATATATATATATCTGGTATCTGGTACCCTATGATCCCCAGGTGGGGCGAAGGGGCCTCCAAGTGTTGATATGCTTATTTTCCGAGAGAGGGTAGAGGGACAGGTGGTAAGCCCATCGCCTCGCAACCCCCCTCTGGAAACTAAGTATTTCTTGGACGTGAAAGGGCCGATAAATTTTGTCCAGAGGCTCTAATTTAGGCTTGGAGTTCTTTTACGTGCCGTAAATCTACGACACGGGACCCCCAGCTTAAAGTCCCTCCCGGAGGACTCCGTGCCCAGGATTTTTACGTATATATATATACAGGATGTTAATTGATAACACCGAAATATTTTACCTCTGTAGGCCTATAGAGGAGACGTAGACAAGCAACTATTATTAAGAGATTTTTGCTCTACGGATTCAATTTGTCCTGTTACAGCATAACATTTCTTAGGGCACGGCCACTACTGACTTCTAACAAAGCAAAGGAACTTCGTTGTTAACACAGTAGGCCTAGTTATGAATAAAAAAAAAACTAATGCAGTAGCGGCCAGTCATGTGATTAGTATGTAAATTTTGCAGATTTTGAAAACTCTAAATTATGACACAGTTGTTGATGAATGATTAAGAATCAGGTTTTTGTCGATCACTAAGAAGGCATGATGAAGTCAATTAAGTGAAAATTTTAACCCTAT
Source organism: Ectobius pallidus (assembly GCA_964059195.1). Lineage (NCBI taxonomy): Eukaryota > Metazoa > Arthropoda > Insecta > Blattodea > Ectobiidae > Ectobius > Ectobius pallidus. The sequence goes on along the minus strand of CAXKWD010000008.1, from coordinate 6,983,311 downwards.
TTCTCTTCATTATTAACTTATGAGCACCAAATTTTGATGATTTTAATGCCCTGTAGACTTTACATTTTACGTCAAAGAGCAAAAATCTCCAAATAAAAGTTGCTTGTCTAAGTCCCCTCTATATACAGGTAGAATATTTCGATGTTATTTATTAACACCCTGTATATATTCAAGCCCGTTTTCTTTGGAAAGCTGTGTTCGGCTAATTTCAGACGGTGGTGGGTTCAGTAATAAAGGCCAGTGTGTGAATTCACCTAATTGAACCTTCTTCTGAGAAACGTGTAACTTTTACGAACTATATTGCCTGTTTGACGAAACCACCTTGAATGGTTTAGAAAATTCAAATTTCATCTCAGAACATTCTTAAGTTGGTAAAATGGGAATCTGATGGAACACAAAAATGAGAAGTAGGTCTACAATCACATTTATACTCGTGTTTGTAGAAGGGACTGAAATAAAATCAGGTAAACTTATGTAACAAATTACCAGAATGCTTTTGTTTAACCAGTGATAATTGCAATTATGATATGCAGAAAATAAGTTATTTTTGTTATCTAGCTCCGAATTAAGCTCCAGATCGATTCATTAAGCAGGGTTTACGGAAGAACAAAGGTCTAAAGTTTGATACTAAACCTTAATTCAAACTCCTATAGGCTTCACTGATATAAGAAATTCTTAAAATGAGTCAACATTTCACAAAATGCACTGGCAAAGAACTCCGCTTAATGTACGTAGGCCTAACTATTTCTCAGTAATATACCTTCTATATAAGTTATAACAGTATTCATGTAGTACTCATTTCAATTTGATCAACGAAATAAACAAGTACCATAGTTTGATAATCGTATGCGAAGGAATATGTCATGGCTAACTGTATTGCAACTTCCAAAGCCGTATATGAACAGTGTAAAACAATATGTTGTCGTGATAACTGATTTGCATTTGATAAATTCTTTCTAATAAAATACCATAAAATAGGCACTATATTGGGCATTACTCCGATATTGGTCAACCGATTTTGTCCAATTTCAATAGGCTTCTTCCCATGGACATTATAAATGCGTATACCATGTTTAATCAAAATCTGATAAAGCGTATTTGAGTTATCGCGCGTGCAGACACACGAACGGACGGATAGACGGACAGACGGACAGATATTTTCCCGTCCCCCACACTACCTTATAGCCTAAAGTACCATTCTGTCAATTAATAAATAACTCATCCCTGTCGAATGGCTTTAATCGTTGTTTTAATTGTCCAGAGCCTAGAACTATTTCCGGGTGACGTGACATTGAAAATGTGAACACTATGTTACTTACGTGTGGTTGTACAAATTATCTAATTATCAAGGCCTAAACCTGTTGAAGCTGTCAGCACAGAATGTGTTGTTTGCTTGGTACAGCATAGCTTCAGTTAACTGGAACCAATCATTGGGGCTGAGAGTTAGTTGTCCGTAACCGACAACAGAAAGCAAAGACATATTATCCCTCAATAAGAACAGTGACATACACAATAAGAACATAATAATCACAATAAGTACAATACTTGTGTTAATGATCAAAGTTATCCACACTTTGGTTTCGAACATCTGTATCACTAGCTATAGGAAGTGACACGAATGCCTGTTGTAGGACTATTCATTTAGGCCTAGGCCGATTTAAAAACGTTTTTAATCCAAATTAACTTCAATAACCATTCTAATGGCCGAGTGCACCATTCTCCGGTTTTCTCAGTCGTTTCGTTACCGCGGTAAACGTAATACCGGGGTATTCTCAAAATCTCTGTGCACCATTACGAAAATACCGCGGTTTGCTAATGCTTGGAAATATTGCGGTTACTCTGCTCCGAATCCATTTTTCCATTGATGGTTTCCTCCATGGCCGCTAGGTTCTCTCTCTCTCTCTCTCTGCACGTCTGCCAGTCACGGTGGCTCCCTAGTAGGCTATTGCTTTTCCAAATTAAATGTATTTGTTGCCTTATTATTCAATAAAAAGATGTTCATAAGGATAAAAGGGAATATTATATTGCGAACATATGTCGTCTGAATTCCAACTTTGAATTCAAGCACTATAGATACTGTACCAAACGTGAAATGAGTTGCTTTCGCTCTGGTTAAGGTGAGAAAGGAAGCTCATTTGAATCGATGTTACAGCACAGTATTTGCAAAGATATGTACCATCGTTCATTCTTCAAATAGATCCCACCTGTCTGTACATTTAAATAAAATAACATTGATGTTTTAAAGAATAATTCTCACACGTTTGCAATCCAAGGCAAAGCAACACCACGAAATCTCTGCTCTGAGTTCGACATAGCCTCGCTTTTATTCCCGTACGACTAGTAGAAATTTTAGGTGCAAAATCATGTGCATAGCCATGAAAGGGCTGTTATAATTATGTTCGTGTACGTGCAGGTATGATAAATTGATTTACATACCCTATATACCGATACACAGGCTATATCGTGATGCATGCAGCCATTCACTTAAATTTTGCCTAGGACCACTGGTTTTCCATATTTCATTTATTTGTTGCCTTTTTGTTCAGTAATAAAAGTTAATAAGGATAAAATGGAATATTATATTCCATATATATGTCGTCTGAATTCAAACTGATTTCAAACACCATAAATACTGTACTAATCATACTATTCGTGGTTACGCCCACTAGCCTACTCGATGGACCTGGTTTGGTTGAGGTAAGAAAGAAAAGTCATTTCAATCGATGTTACAGCACAGTATTTGCAAAGATATGCACCATCGTTCATTCTTCAAATAGACCCCACCTGTCTCTCATTATTCTTTATGTTCAATTAGCTTTTGGCCTAGATATCGTAAATATGATACATTACGCTGATCTCCATCTTGGAAAGAAAACAGGGGTTTTCTCACTTTACAGCTCCTTCACGGCCGGTTTGCATCTTACCGCGATAAAAGTCGAAACCGAGCACGGTGCAACGAAAGTATGACATTACCGGGGTAAACTAAGCAACTTTACCGCGGTATTCTGAATACCGAGGTTGGTGCACTCGGCCATAATAGTATTTTCAATAATTGAAGCGTTTAGTTTTGTGAGGGCCTAAGTACGAAAATTATTATTTTTCAGCTGATAATTTTAAATGGATCTATGTACCCAGACCAATGCATTTCAGAAGGGTCCAAGGTCATGGAAAGCCACGTTAGTAGCATCATCATCATCACATGGCACTACAGCCCATATCGAGCCCTGGCCTCCCCAATCTTTCTCCTCCAGACTTCTCTATCCACCGCCGCCGATTTCCAGTTTCTGATTCCTAGCAGCTGTTCAGCATCCTTTCTAACGGCATCCTCCCATCTATTTTTTGGTCGTCCTTGGGACCTCTTCCCATCAAATGAAGCCTTCATTATCCTTTTCGGTATCCTTTGATCTGGCATTCTGTGCACATGCCCGGCCCATTGTAGCCTCTTCAGACGAATTACAATGTCTATTGGTGTTCCATACAGTTGTTTTAGTTCAGTATTATTTCTTATTCTCCACGTTCCGTTTTCATTGATGGGTCCGTATATTCTTCGTAGTACCTTTCTCTCAAAAATATTTATCATGTCTGCTCCCTTCTGGGAAAAGGTCCAAGTCTCACATCCGTACATTAGTACTGGTTGGATCATAGTTTTGTATAGGAGGATTTTAGTTTTCCTATGAACTACTCTGGACTTCATTACATTGATAAGGCTAAAATATGTTTGGTTTGCCATGATGATTCTTTTTTGAATCTCTGTCATCTCATTATTGTCCTGAAATTCTAAAATATAGCGCTGGGTCTATCTCCGACACGTCTTTCTGTGGGTCTATGTCTTGTTTTCTACACAATCGTGATTTTGGCACTTGGACCCTTATAAAACTAAACGTTTCAATTTTTAATGTTGAATGCAAACAGAGATATTTTGCGATTTTCTGTCGATGTTGCTGTCACTCCGAAGGATCTGCATCTTTCTATATTAACTGAAACATTTAAGGGTGGAAATATGTTATTGCTTTATGTATAAGAATAAGGTCTACATATCCGTTAACCTGTAGTACCATTAGGCTATAATAATGCATTAGGTCTAATGTTTATAGCACTTAAGTTGTGCAAAGCAATAATACTGTGATTTGCTTTCAAGTTTCTTTTTTAAACTAAATTATTTTATTAACACACCTGTCCGGATTAAGTGATATCAGACTTACCGGAGTTTTACCGTATTGTTATATTTTAATTCCTTGGCCAGGAACATTGTTTGTTGCTGTGGAACTAAGCTGTTTGAAGGTGACATTTAACTGTTTTTATTTCCTCTGCCCATACCATAGGTAGGCCTACTATAGGCAGAGAAAGTAACTTATGTGTTCCACCCCAAATTTGAATTTGAGTTTTTAACATAAATACATATTTTGTGGTCACCTGAACCCAAAAATACTATTTTCAGAAACATATCTGTGTATGTTTGTCTGAACAGCCTAGCTTACGGAAACTCGTATAAAAACAAATTTTGTATTTGGGTTAGGTATTTTCTGAGGATGTGACACAAAGATTGGCAACGACTTTCTTTTATTTTTAAGGGTACTTTACATGAAAAAAAGTTTCGTTTTTCGCGATTTTTTCGAAAACTACTCTAATGATTTTATTTACATTTTACATGTGAAGTGCTTATACTGAGAGCTAAAACTTTTTACTTATTTCAAACATTCTTTTCGAAAAGAGTATTTGAAGGGTAGTTATAAGGCACTCGCTGTTGGTAAAAGCTCAGTCTTACATTTTGAACAATAAAGCTTTGCATCAGGTGAATACGCGCTATTTGCAACACGGCCTCTTATTCTATATGACAGCGTTTCTCAACCTATGGTCCGCGGTCCACTGGTGGTCCGCGAAGATGGTGCAGGTGGTCCGCAGACATAATTAAAAAATGTAAAACAAGTGAAAAGTAAAGAAGTAAAATTTGTTTGCATATTTCGTTATAATGACCTATAATTAATACCCCAAATATTAAGAATATAGGCCTTCTTTTTAAAATGGGATGTAGAATTAGGGATCCGTAATTTTTTTTGTTTTTTTTTGGCATTTTAGAGGTCCTCGGGTTCAAAAAGGTTGGGAAACGCTGCTATATGAGAATGTGAAGTGAGAAAATTGTAACTTATTGGTCATGCTTAGAGTAAAGGAAGTTACGTGAGTGCATTACTCAGATTTTATTTGGGTTGTGTATCCTACCGGATGCGATACCGTAGGTAGGCTTATCATTCTTTTTACAACCAATTTGCATGAAGAGAATGTCATACCTAATATATCTATATATATAAAAATGAATGTATGTGTGTATGTGTGTCTGTGTCCTTTATGCATTACTACACCATTCATCCGATCGCCATGAAACTTTGGGAAGTTGTTGGGTACATTCCCGGGAAGGTTTCTGTCATACTACATTTTTAATTTTAGCCTTTATTCGCGAGTTATGAGTGAAAAACGGGCAGAAAACGTGTATTTTTTGCGTTTTCGAAGCATCAGTTCTCAGTAATACATTTCAATGTCAAATCAATTACAGTAGGCTTTGGCTATTTTTGTCATAAAACCATCACGATCGCTTGAATGTTGTAGCTCACGCTGGTCGACTCATTTGTTTATCATGTCAAGGCACGCAGATATATGAAATTTTCAACCAACACCGAAGAGGATTATTATTATTATTATTATTATTATTGTTATTATTATTATTATTATTATTATAAGAGGGATAATCAATATAGGCCTAAATATGGTCAAACGTTGTTCGATTTGGACGAAACTCACTATACAGGGGTTTACTGGTCCAAGGAACTCGAATCTGAGGTCGCTTTTACCAGGCGACGCTATCTAATCGTGGTATGTAGTCCACGTGATTTAGGAGTTAATAAATATAATGATTTTACTATTATTCTCTTAATTTTTAATTTTTGAAATAATTATCGCGGGCGATCGCTTGATTTTGTAGGTCCATCCTTGACGATTCATTTGTTTAGAATATCAAGTCCCGCAGACGTATGAAATTTTCAACCTACACGGAAGAGGGATATTCAATATAGACCTAAATATGGTGAAACATTGTTCGACTTGGACGAAACTCACTATGCAGGGGTTTTCTGGGCCAGGGAACTCGAATCTGAGGTCGCTTTTACCAGGCGACGCTATCTAATCGTGGTATGTAGTCCACGTGATTTTGGTGTTATTAAATATAATGATTTAACTATTATGCTCTTAATTTTTAATTTTTGAAATAATTATCGCGGGCGGAGCCGCGGGCACATGCTAGTTATATATAGAGAGGAATTTTTATTTCGGCAGAGGAAGTTATATGAGTTTCATATCACAGTTTTATAACTGTTTTCCTTTATATAATTCTGTGTGTTTTAACATAAAGTACAATATTGCAACAAGTTAGCTTCGATATGGTTTCCAGAAAGAATATTATCCGGTAATTTTAATAAAGTTATAGTAATGATTATAATTTTTCTAACTCGTCTCTTTACTCTCTTTAAAATATATAAATATCCATAGTGTATTATAGAAATTGGTTTATCATGTAACTACAGGAAATAGTTTTCACTTCATAAATTATTATTAAATTATTTTGTATGAACAGGAGCATTACTATTTAAAACAGAATATAGAAACAATTCTATTGCCTTTATTTAGACGTACTGACTGCATTTGCCTGAATAATTTAATTCAGATTGGTGATTTTTTTACTTTCAGATAGTTTATCCTGATAGCAGCTCGGTAAAATGTAATGTAACTAGGAGGTGCCCGTGGCTTCGCCACGATAATTCTTTTAAAAATTAAAAATTAAGAGTATAATAATTATTAAAGCATTATATTTATTAACACTTGCACGCGAATCATTCATAAACTAAGCCATTAATAATTAATGAAACCGCTAAAATTCCTGCTTTAGACTACATTCCACGACATGAAAGCGCCCCCTGGGTAAACTATATCAGAATCGATTATGCAGTTCCAAAGAACCTGTGAACACATAATACGTATTGTTTCTCAGCTGTTTATTGACATGAATATGATGTGAATTTTATTTTATCAATTCAGTGTAATTTTCAGAAATTATATAATGTTTTAAGGGAAGAAATGGTTTGTTTGGATTATTATTATCAGCGATATTTCAAGAGATAAAACCAATATTTTACAGCTGTTGCCCCCGGCTTCGCCCGCCATTATTCATTGACTCCAGGATTTTTAAGAAAATTACACTGGTAGATTATTAAAAATGTTTGTGGTTCAGAGCTATAAAAATTGTAAGTAAAAATAAAATTAGAATATTTGTTCATTGTGTTCATTTCAATTAGGCCTTATATAATAAAGAAACGGTTTTCCTTCCTAATTTTGTAGTCGTCATGAAAGTTTAGACTGCGAGAGACGAACATCGCCGAGTATACCCGATGTCTCACGAAGCGGGCGAGCAAGCACGCTATTTAGGGCCGTTGAATTGTATAAGAGTAGATTTTAAGCCCCATTGTTCCGGTAAAAATAATTTAGACAGACATATTTTCAAAAATATTAAAGACGGTTCATGTTACGCTTTCAATGGTGTATTATTATAGGTAATCCGACGAGAACGATGTTCGAGCAAATTTATCTGTTGAAACTTGTAATCTCGCGTAGGATTTATTAAGATTTTTCCATGAATAAAATGTAAGGAATTTTGTAAATAATTATTATTTCTTACTTTGTTGTTAATATTATGTCCGTGAGTTCACGGCAAACTAGATGAATGAATCGATTAATCACTACGAATAGTGCGAAAGAATGAATCAGTGGGAGTGGCACAATATTGTTCATTCTTGTGTCCGACTTTAGCGTTGTGTATTAAATAGCTGGCCCTCTGCTGATGATGCAGGAACACAACCTGCGAAACGGCCGTCCAGAAGTTTACCAAGGTAAATAAAGTGTGCTAAGGAAAGTGCTTTTATTCAACTATATTATTATATGTCTGAAGTTTATATGTTGCAAATATCTGTTAGAACGCAACAACTGAAAATGTTAACAAAAACAAATTAAAAACCTACTTTTATAAATTTCAGAATTTGCTATAATGAACGAAATTATAAGCAGCAAGAAAGTCTCTTAAGCCTCCTCTTCAGGATATCCGTCCACTTCCAGTTGTAGCAGGGGGGCGGCAGCAGGTGAAACAAAGCAGGTACTAGGAACTGCTTAGGAAGAAATCTGGCATATTTTGAAACACGAGAATTCTGGTTAACGTTTTTTCCCCGTTATAGCACTGAGTACAATGTACAATCTGGGCCCTGGTTCATAAAAGTTATAATTTTTTTAGGTGACAGGTATCAGTAAATTGTTTTAAAGGTTTACATTTTGACAATTGTGTTTTTCGTAAAAGCTGACAACTTTACATAAATGTAATGACAATTTTGTAGATTTGTATGACAATTTTACGTATTGTCGTTTCTCAAAACTTTTGAGTTTATAGGTAGAAGTCTGACAAATATGAACTTTAATTTTTGTTAACATTTTTACAAATTTACAGAAATTGTAGAATTGGCATTACAGAAGTGACAGGCAGTCTTTCATATGTAGGCCAAGTCAGTAGGTTATGTAAATGTGTGGTAGGCTATAACTTGGCAAACTATTTTTTTGTGATTTAAAGTTCCTTGTTAATAAACTTCCTAAATTGTCTTGCTAATAGGCCCACTAGTAGTAGTGATGTTGATAGTAGTAAAAGACATGTGATCACACAGGGTTTTTAGGCAACGGATTAACCTAACTTTCAGTTTCAGTGACTTTGTATTCAAAGAGAAATATAATTCAATTATTTTCTATAGTAGTAATCGATTTCTTAGGTATCACATTCGATGTTGAGATCGATTATCGCACGCGCATATGAGAGCCATCTACAGTGTACTCTATTAATCTTTTTAGGTATGACATAAAATTGTCGCGTTTATGAAAAGGGTTCATTTAGTCTGAAACTTTACTTTAATATGCCTGAAATGTAAGGAAAAGTTCTAATATTTATGAAAAATACAGTTGTCATGACACATTGACAAATTTGTCAGACTTGACATAATTGTAAAATTTGTCACATCCCTAGAGTTTTATGAAGTAGGTCCCTGATCTAAGATATGGTAGTTGAATAAAGTCGCTTTCTGACTCCTGGTGATAGCATAAGAGTGTATTCTCAGCGGATTTGATTCCGTGTGTCTCAAACACGCAATCCATACATGTCAGCGACGCTGACAATAGGTCAGAAGGATGGGCAGCCTAAACAAACCTATGCTAACCTACATGCTTTCGTGAACTACAGATTATTGTCTCTGTTGGACATTACATGAGAATATTATAGGAGAAAAATTCCTCCGACACTGGGACTTGAACCCAGGACCTTTGGCTATTCGCGCCAATGCTCTACCAACTGAGCTAAGCCGGAGTTCAATTCACAGCGCCAGATGGAACCTCTCTCTCCTATGACTGATTGCCCTAATGGTCTACCTCGCAGACAGGTCCTGGGTTCAAGTCCCAGTGTCGGAGGAATTTTTCTCCTATAATATTCTCAGGTTATTGTCCAACAGAGACAATAATCTGTAGTTCATGAAAGCTTATATATCTATCTTGAATGTTAACTGTACAATAACATTGGGAGCCCGGTCACAAAAATCACTAATTATTATTAGTGTGCCTCACAGTACTGCATATGACATAACTTGTCTGTCTGCGCGGTAGACCATTAGGGCAATCAGTCATAGGAGAGAGGTTCCATCTGGCGCTGTGAATTGAACTCCGGCTTAGCTCAGTTGGTAGAGCATTGGCGCGAATAGCCAAAGGTCCTTGGTTCAAGTCCCAGTGTCGGAGGAATTTTTCTCCTATAATATTCTCTATGCTAACCTAACCTAACTAGTGTAAACGAATACAACATAAGATAAACTAACTTGTCATATCCTAGCCTATCGAAATCGATTATTTCCAATTTAATGTTAAATAATTTAACCTAAACTGAGAGGCTCTTTCCTAGCATGAGGTTCGCAAGTCGGGTGTGCAGCGAGGCATGCATCCTTCTCGTGATCTCATGTTATTACGTTGAGCTTGTTATTCATAAACCAGTAGCCTATGTCTAATGCACAAGAAAATGCATTACCCAAGAAATATTAACAATTATATTAATAATAGCATGTGCGAGTATATTGAACATTCTTAAATATTAATTTACAGAAATCGTTTAAACACACTTTATCATTGGCATATGCGTCATAACTATATTCTGTACAGAAAAATTCGTCCTTAGCGGTTGCAAATCAAACACAAAAGGCATAAATATAATACTCTCTGCAAGTTTCCCCTCATCTTCCACACTGTTGCCAGATGTTTTATTATTTCCTTCAGTTTTTTTTTTTTAACTGTGGGTTTCACAACCTACAGTTACATAAATTCCTGGTTATTTTCTAACTTGCAGTTGAAAATGAACATCAGTTATTGAGCTTTATACAATTGGCCCCTAGTGAATTAAAATTAATAAATTATTAAGTGCCAGTATGGTACTTTATGAGATTGTGTGGGGGAGGAAAAATGTCTGTCCGTCTGTCCGTCCGTCCGTCCGTCCGTCCTTCCGTCCGTCCGTCCGTGTGTCTGTACGCGCTCTAACTCAAATACGCTTTGTCGAATTTTAATGAAACTTGGTATACACGTTTATAATGTCCATGGGAAGAACCCTATTGATATTGGACCAAATCGGTTCACCGGTACCGGAGTAAAACCCAATTTAGTGTATATTTTAAAGGCATCATAACTCACATACGCTTTATCAGATTTTCATGAAACTTGGAATACCTATTTATAATGCCCATGGGAAGACGTCTGTTGATGCTGGACGAAATCTGTTGGCCGGTACCGGAATAATACCCAATTTAGTGCCTTTTTATGGTATCATATAACAAAAGGCGCGGTAACTCAAATACGCTTTATCGGATTTTCATGAAACTTCGTATACTCATTTATAGCGACCATGACAATAAGCCTTTTGAATTTGGACTTAATCGGTTGACCAGTACCGAAATAAAGAGTAATTAACAGTCAAATTCATTATAATATTTTGGTTCAATTCGAAGCATTTTGATTGGCTCGCGGCCAACCAATCAGCGGGCGAGTCCCGTTACTAATGTAAATAATGTGGAATTCTGTAACAAGGCTTCAATTCCTCCTGAAACCTTCCTTAGTACAGGAGGGATAAATAGAAGGCACCTAATTCAAATGCAAAATCAAATTCTCGGTTCTTTCTTATAGCGTCTTCAATAAATGACAGATTATAAAGCTTCCTTCAGTTGCTATGGACAGTTGCCACCTACATGAAAAACAAATGTTCCCATATGTACGATTATAGATGAAATGCTGTTGTATAATGACTAATTATTTTGCTAAAATTGATTACAATTGAATTAAAGCATTGAATTTTACTTCAGCCTATGTCAGATTAATAATTCCTGACCTCTTAATAAATAAAAACATTAAAATTTGAGAATGGGTAGGTTGGTAACGCTGCTTCAACGAGGGCCTCATCCTAATTTATCACTCAGATATCGCGAATATTATAGTACTAATTAATTAAATAATTCAATATTGTAACATAAGAAATCTAGCAGGCACGAAATATAGCCTAATTTCGAAATACGATTATTTTTCTTTTCTGTGAGCTACCACGAGATAGTATTCTCTGGTATTGGACACTGTTCATTCGCAGTGTGGTTTGGTCTTGGGGTAAGGTGACTGTCTTGTTGATCAAGAGATGTCACGTTCGAATCCACCCTAAACCCAATTTTTTTTTTTATTATTATAAGTTATGTTAAATTGAGTCTATTCCATTCTTGTGTTCTATTTTTGTCAATGTGCTTAAATAAGTATTATATTTTTCTTTAAAAAAAAACTCGGAATTCATTGTCTTTCATTGACCTACAACATCAATCCTAAAGAATGATAACATTAGCCTATAAATGTTATTTCACGAACAGAAACTATCTTTAAAGTTATTGCGTTGCGTTAAAATTGCATAAGCCTATACTCAGAACAAAACTTCATTCCGCTAGGTGGAACTATCCTCTTCTTATTGGTTTACTGTTCTATTTCATTGTCAATGCATTTTGTAAAATGTTTACATATTTTAAGAATTTATTATGTCAGTGTATACCAATATGAATTAAGGTTAAGAATCAAACTTTAGACCTTTGTTCTTCCGTAAGCCCTACATGAATACTGTTATAATTATACCAAATAGAATACAAATATACAATACAAATCCTATATTGTATTTGTATAAACAGAAGGTACATTATTGTGAAATAACTGCAATTATAACTGATTTAAAAAGCATACTGGCACTTTGTTATATCAGTTTACCTGATTTTATTAATAAATGCATGCATCGATTTCTGTCTATATTTATAACAGAATAGTAATAGACTAACCGCCCAATGATAATGATCCACTTCTTCTTACAAATATTCACACAAAGGACAAGTGCTCACATATAGAATCTGTAGGTTCTAAAGAATAATATAGCATCAAATGATGATGATCAGGGCCCATATTCTAATGACACGTCATCTATTGATTGATGCTGGTTAGACATTGCCAACTTGTAGATAAATCCTAATCATGGCCTCTAAATCATAGAAATGCATTTTTATTAAGTCATTTTTTGTCATTTTATGCAATTCTATATTTTTAGGGCATTTATTTCAATTCTACGTCATTATTTTGTCATTTTCATGTCATTTCCTTCCTTATTTAGTCATTTTCATGCATTTACATTAAGTATATTGATTTTTTGTCGTCTTTTTTTCTCATAGGGTAATATTTAAATAAATTAGTAAGTGAGTAAAATGCAACATTTTTTGTAGGATCTATTTTAAAAGCTACTTTCTTACTTTGCTTCTCAAATGCTCCAATCAAGAACAAAGAACAAAGTTTTTAGACCTACGACTTCCTTTCTGCGTTCACAGTTTTTACAATTATGTACAAATTAATCTATAACTTCGTGTACAATAAAAATTTTTTATGAATAAAATATAAGTTTTTAGGTCATTCTTTGCAGTTATTAGGTCATTTTCTTTAAAATTAAGGGTCATTTTGTAGGTCATGTTTCAATCAATTTTAGGTCATGAGAATCCGGGCCCTGATGATGATGAATGATGATAATATTGTTAATAATAGCAACAATATTAGGTTGATTACATTCCGTTATGTCGCACATATTTAGAGCATTTACATTTTGGTGTGTTGAATTATATGTTTGCGAAGAGTAACAAAAAGTTGCTGGACACTGCTCTAGGAAATGCATCGTTTTACTTTTCACTTAATACGTTTAATACCTGCTGCGAACTCCCCCATCGTCCAACTTACGAAAGAGCGAAGTCCTCTTTTCTGTTGAACATTCACAATTGAAGCATAATGCCACTGATATCACAACAGATTAAGTCATGGGATCAGTAAAAAACTTAAATTGAATTAATCGGAGCAACAAATAATATTTAAACATCCTGGTTTAATTGTTAAAAAAACTCGTCGTAATAGGAGGATGAATGACTTATTGCAGACCGTTTAAACTAGAGATGAGGATTATAAGTAGAGCCCGGATTTCCATGCAAATGCATGTTTTTATATACTTTGGTTACACTTCTCAAACTTTGTAGTTACACATTACATGCCTTATGGATTCCAAATAAACATATTTTTTCCGTGCATGTTTGCATATTTCGGCCTTTTTATGACAAAATTCATGCAAAATGCATGTTTTGGATTTTTTTGGGCTTAATGTAGCATATTCAGACGTTTTTAATGCATATAAACCCTCATTTTCTGGTTTTAGTGCATAATATCAAGTTACTGTGCATAACTGTGCATATTATGAATGTGCCTCCCTAAAATCTCGACTTTTCAAAGAAACGTAAAAATGTAGTATTGTATTACCATTGTTCTTTGATTGACTTGGCAACAGGGTCTGCCACCTGCATGAATTTGAGAGTGCAAACTACTGTTTACCCTAAATAAACAGTAATATAATACACAAGGCTACAAAAGAAAATGCCGACTCGTCGACCCCCACCACCTTCCATTGAAAGAAAACTGCTAAACAGAATGTTCACTGCTTGAATTTGTCAATCACTAGCCATTGTTGAAGACTTTGAATACTTTAGAATCGTGTTGTGGAGAAACGGGTGTGATAGTCAGGGAAAAACTTAAAAAAGGTACTTAGTTCAAACCCTGATCGAAAACTTCTGAAAACGTGAAAGACGTAATATGTGGAGAAAATGTAAAATACATAGAATTCGATCTCACCCTCAGTCAAATTTCTTCCCTTAAGTAGGTCTATGCACCTGTTACTTCTTGTGAAGTAGAAAGATCCTTTTCTGCGTTCAAGAATGTCCTAACTGATAAACACACGAGTTTAAGTGTGGATAATTTGGAAAACCTCGTTGTTGTGTATTGTTTTAAGAGAAATTGAAATATATTGCAGTACAGTGCGGATTTTTGATAGTGCATATTTCGCCCAACATTGTGCATATTTGGAGATATGATAGTGCATGATTGCATGCATATTTTTAAGTTTGATAGTGCATGAAAATCCGGGCTTTAATTATAAGATATTAAAAAAGTATGACAAAAATAATTTTTCATTTATCGCAGCAAAAATGTTGTAAACAATGTCATTTTAATTGTTAAAGACTGAATGATAATACTATACTGTGATAATACTATGTTGATCAGCTGTCCGGGACAGTTATAAAAAGTTGTACGTATACAAAATTAAGTCACAGTTGAATTTCTTTCTTAATTCCTCGTAAATATATACAAAACAGATATATATATATATATATATATATATATATATATATATATATATATATATATATTTCACCTGAGTTATTTCACCTTGAAGACTGAAATAAATAAATAAATATAAATATATGTATATACATATATATACATATACAATATATATATATACATATATTTATATTTATTTATTTATTTCAGTCTTCAAGGTGAAATAACTCAGACACAATTGAACATAATTGCATGCAATTTACAGGACTTACTTAAGATATTCTAGCCAACAATTCTACCATTTTTATTTTTTTGCATTTATTTCAGCTGTGTTTTTTCTCCTTTTAGCTTCGAGGCCATATCAGGAGTTCGGGATCTCTGTCAGTATAGGTGTAGTAGGCTAGGCCATGGAACTATTGTTTGTCAATTGTTTCTACTGTCGGTGAATTTAATGGAGTAAATTTCAACTGATATTAATTTAAATGGATACGATACAGGATGAAATGGTGAGGATGATTCATGGTATGTGAATATCCAATTCGGAATTTGCCTTTACGACTGGGGAAACCATGAAAAAACCCATGACAAATTGGCAGGCCGGGATTTGAACCTGGGACATCCCGAATGCGAGTCCAAGTCGTTGCCATTTCGGCCACATCGCTTGGTTAGCAATTTTTGTTTTTTAAAACATATATTAGCCTACTTTAGAAAGTACAATTTTTAAAATTTTTAATTAAAGACTAAAAGACAAAATTTAAATATTTATAAAACAATATCATGAATACAATATAAACATTTCATCAAATAGATTTGTTGTGGATTTATAAGCTAATATTGGAGCTTAAATACAAGTCTGTACGTAAAACTGCACCTACTTTTCTATTACCTACTTAATGTGGGCAGTGAAAAAGTTTAATCTCCATTATACAGGGTGTTAATGAATAACACCGAAATATTTTACCTGTGTATAGAGGGGACATAGACAAGCAACTTTTATTAGGACATTTTTGCTCTATGACGTAAAATGTGTATGCTACAGGGCATTAAAGTCCTTAAAATTTGGTGCTCATAACTCAATAATTGAGCGCAATAGGGTTAAAATGTTCATTAAATTGACTTCATGCCTTCCTAGTGATCGATAAAAACCTGATTCTTAATAATTCATCAACAGCAATACCATAATTTAGAATTTTCATAATCTGCAAACTTTACTGACTAATCACATGATTGCCCGCCACTGCTTTATGTTTTCATTCCTAATTCCAGACCTAACAAAAATGTTTCGTTTGTCTTTTTTTCCCTCAGAGTTGTAAGATATCGATCGTCATTTTTTACAATTTTCCCGACCACTACACAATGTTCACTGTTCCTTTGTTTCCCATCATTTCAAGTATTAGAAGTCAGTGGCGTGCATATCCCTGGGAGATTTTATGTTGTAACAGGAAGAATTGAATCCATAGAGCAAAAATCTCCTAATAAAAGTTGCTTGTCTATGTCCCCTCTATACACAGGTAAAATATTTCGGTGTTATTCATTAACACCCTGTATAATTAACCATTAACTTTGTCACAAAAAGCGTTAGATAGGCTACTATCACAACACCAGAAACTGGCTTAGCTTTCTTTGCCTTTGATGAACCCAAACCGAAATACTGTACGTAGTATCTTCTACATGCGTAGTTTGTCCAGCACGAAGTTGCTGTAGGCCTATAGAATTCATAATAACACAGGCAAATAGATTATTTTTGAATAGAAAGAAATAGAATCTTGGAATAGCCTATGTCTCGTGCGACCCTATTGCACTTACTACTTCTTCAACCCGTACCATAGGTACTATAGGTAGAGGAAGTATTGTTTTCGACCCCCAAATTCGAAGTTAAGTTTTTGACATAAATACACGTTTTCTGTGTGTGTGTGTGTGTGTGTGTGTGTCTGTCTGAGTGGATGTCAGTGAACTTGCTACTCCAAAACGGAAAATCGTATGAAAACAAAATTTCGTACTTGGGTCAGGTACCTCCTGAAGATGTGACCCGAAGGTTGGCGACAAGTTTCTCTTATGAAGAAATTTACGTTTTTCGCGCTTTTCTCGAAAACGGCTCTAACGATTTCCTTTAAATTTTGCACATGGGTTGCTTATACTAAGGGGTAAAACTTTTATTTGAAACATTTTTTTCGAAAACATTCTCTGAAGGGTAGTTATAAACCACCCACTCTGAATACGCGCTCTTTGCAATATGGCCTTTTGTAACGGAAAATCGTACGAAAAAATTGTATTGACTTAGGTACCTTTCGGGGATGTGACACGAAGATAGGCGACAAGTTTCTCTTATTTTTAAGGGGACTTTACATGAAGAAAATTTCGTATGTCGCGACTTTCTCGAAAACGGCTCTTTTGTTTGGGCAGAGGAAGTTATGTGAAGATTTTTTTTCAATATTCCCAGCGGAAAATAAATTAGTTCGGTTTTGAAATGATGCATTCCACGTCTTGTCTATTGTCACTCAGAAAGCAGTTAGCATTCCAAAACATTAGACTTGGTACTCAGCATACAAGTCTTTTGTGTCATTCCTTATCAGGAAAAGTAAACAGAGCAGGAACCATACGGTGGAGGAAGGAGGGGAAAAAACAGGAGAACTTGCAGCTTCTGCTTCTGTTGCGCTGATTTCCATACGTTGAATATTTATCTTGGTTCTCCGCACGTCTGCTGTCTCTCGCTTCTGCATAGTTTTCCCCTTTAACTCCATACTTCTTATCATCACAAAAGTAAAAGACTTAAGTGGCTTGCATGCTGTGATAATAGATAGGACTGTGGCTTTTAACTTGTCCTGGTCTTCTGCTTTCTATGAGATCTGTAAACTTTGAAATGGACCTGTGCGTGTATTTATACTCTAAATTTTAGGAAAAAGTGCATGGAAAACTAGAAATGTGATTGAAATACATGTCCAGTACTGTTGAGCTCGATTGATGAAATAAAATAAATGTGATACCAGTTGGTCAACTATGATTTATTTTGTAATTCTCCGCCTAGGCCTTTCGGTGCCTTTACACCATCTTCAGGGCATCTTTTTGCTGGCTTGGAGTTCCATTAATTAAAATTTAAAATGCATTTGGTCACATTTATAAAATAAGATAAAATCTCATAAAAGCACTGTCACCAAATTGTCTTCTGGGCCTCCTCGCCGCGTGCCCGTTCACCACCGGAATTGAGACATTTTTTCATTCCGTGGGACCAACGTTTGAATACCTGTGTCGGAGAAGTCTGCCGCCTGGGATTCGAACCATTGTGTGGCAACCATGTCCACCTGTTTGTCATTCTCTGTCATTTCTTGAGGTGAGGAAATGATGGAAATCAATGGGAGCGAGATCCGGGCTGTAGGGTGAATGTTTAAACACCTCATAGTCGAACTTCTGCAGACTTCTCCGACACAGGTATTCAAACGTTGCTCTTACGGAATGAAAAATGTATCAATTCCAGTGGCGAATATGTTGAAAAATAGCTGAAAACTTGCTGTATCTGTTGCAATTAACATTTCCATGAAATATAAGTTTTAGAGATGTAAAGAAATTATCGAAGTAATGACTGTCGCCAGGCAATTATCTCATGAGGTCGCAGACTACTGAACCTTCTACTCCAAAAGGAATCGCATACATGGTATTTTCTTTAATTTCTGCAAACTTATTTCTACTGATAACCGGACAATTCCTGGGTGTGTCTCAGAAGATACCTCCCAATACATCCCATAACGGGACAAGGTGTTATATCCATATCCATTTTAAAGCGAAAGACACAGCAATGTGGACATTTTCAGTGCCTTTTTCTTTTGCGTATTGATTTGTACAAGTGGTAATGAAATCAACAACTTCGTCATCGAAGAACGTTTCAAATATGTCCAATGCAGATATATAATTACTAGCATGTGCCCGCGGCTTCGCCCGCGATAATTATTTCAAAAATTAAAAATTAAGAGCATAATAGTTAAATCATTATATTTATTAACACCTAAATCACGTGGACTACATACCACGATTAGATAGTATCGTCTGGTAAAAGCGTCCTCAGATTCGAGTTTCTTGGCCCAGAAAACCTCTGTCTAGTGAGATTCGTCCAAATAAAACAACGTTTGACCATATTTAGGGTTTACAACATTCAAGCGATCGCGAAAGTTTTATTTTCAAGATATGGCAAAAATAGCCAAAGCCAACTGTAATTGATTTGACATTGAAATGTATAACTGAAAACTTATGTTTTGAAAACGCAAAAAATGCTCGTTTTTTGCCCGTTTTTCACTCATAACTCACGAACGAAAACTAAAATTAAAATTCCGGCTTCGAGGTGCATTTTCCGACCCTTCAGCCCACCTATGTTTAAAATTTCAGATCTCTGCGTTCAGTAGATTTCGCTGGATATCGAGGACAATTCCTTTTATTAATATAGATAATATGAATTATAATGATGCCTTCTCTAATTTGTCAAACATCCATTTCATTTAATCCAAGCCCACCTGATACAACTGGTAACAATACGTTCTGAGAATTTGTTTTGATAAATCTGTGCAAAAAGGGGTTAAGTATTTTCAAAAACATTTAATTTTTGGCATTTAGAATCAGAATTTTTCAAAATCCTTTCTTAGTGGGCATCTACATTAGGACACGAAGGTACTACCAAAATTCCAAGTCTCTACCTGTTATAGTTTAGGCTGTACGTTGATTCCTGTCATTCATGGCCGGTTTCTATAAACTCGCGAATTACCTATGGGTAAATTATCTAATGCACAGAATTTACACAATTTACACAAGAATAACACCACACAAACACAAATAATTTAAAGATAGCAATCACTTACACTTGTGGCGAGTTTCTAGATAAATGTCCTCTAGGTAAATATGAAAATGACAGAAAAAATGTTCCTACAAAAGGGGGCTAGATCTGTCCAAGGGTAAATCTTTGGGTTAATTTGTCCTTTCATGGATGGCTGGATAAAATTTAACCTTTCATATGATCAATAACAATGAGAATCAAAGCCTTCTGAATTAAATTAACTGTACAACTCCAAGGCCTTGCTCATTATACCATTGTAGGTTAAATGGAACTAATTTGTCCATGGGTAATTTACCCATAGGCAATTCACAAGTTTGTAGAAACCGGGCATCAGTCAGTCATTCATGATTCCACATACGTTCCTCCTCTTTCCAAGTTACTTTAGGTGGTAATTGCATTTTTGTTTATTTTATGGAAGTTGTGTGAATAGTTTGTGCTAAAGTTGTCGGTCTGTCGAGGTTCCCCGTGACATTATTTGAGGGGAGGATATACTTGTGTCTTCAGTGGTATCCTCTGGGCCATTGTCATCTCCAACATTTAACTCTATCACTCCATCAGTAGTATTTTTAAGTACTTTGAGAGGGGCGTCCCTTGGAGTTGATTTCCTGTTAGGTGACTGATATACTCTCAGGAGGCTGCATTTCGACTTCTTCATCTAAAAGGTCATCTTCTTCCTCCAGGATAGCCATTATTTCTTCAACTGTCAATTTGCGGAACAATAATAAGTAACTTACATACAGAACACCCTTCCGAACAGTGCCAACATTTCTGAACACGTAATTTCTAAGTTTAATTCCAGAAATTGCGTTCCGAAATTTAAGTGGAAATACAGGGAATCCATTTTATGCGGAAACTTTTTAACAGCGTTGCCCCTGCTCACACTTTCCCCGCTGTTGTGCTTGCACCGGCGGGGACCGTGTTCCGTTACTACCGGCAAATCAACAACTCAACCAATTTATTATCAAAATAGGCCTACATGTAGAGGCTTATTATTCACCATTTATTTGAGATACTGTTGAAAATGACCCCCGTCAGCAGTAAGACATGCCTCACATCGTTTAAACAAATTATTTGCCACTTTCTGTAATTCCGCTTCGGTAAACACTGCACTGCACGTGTTATTTCGGCCTTAAGTTCTTCTAAGGTAGGCCTATGAGGATTATTTCGGTAATCTTTTCCCTTTAGGTATCCCCAAAGATAATAAACACAGTACGTTAGGTCGGCTAATCTAGGGGGGGGGCATAAACCCGTGCTAATTATCCTGTCATCAAAAACTTCACGGAAAGTTCCTATATAATTATGAGCGGGATGCGCCTATATGGCAATGCGGCAGTGATGCGAGGTTTCCTCATAAAATGGACTCACTGTATAATCATGATATTGACCAATAACGTTTAGCGATTCTTCGGATATAGACCAATCACGATCTTTTATCTTATAATATCCTTCCTTGAATTGCAAGTATGCAATTTTATCTGATAAAACGTCAGCTCTTTACTGCACACGTAAGGCATTAACATGCGGTGATTAATAGGTCACATGCTGCCAATGTTCAGAATGAAAACACATTATTTTAATACAACATAACTTGTTTGGAAATCTAAATAATATAAATGTGCATTGATTAAAGACACAATTTCGATTCGGTGCCAGCCAGTTCGCGTTCTTTTATAGCGTTTTGATGTAAGCAACTACCACGACGCTCTTCTTCTTGTGATGCGCAATATTGATAGCATTGGGAACTCAAGATCGATTCATCGAATCGATTCGTGGACTGTTCATTCATTTAGTATGCTGTGATCTTACGGCTGACAGAATATTCACACCAAAGTAAGAAAATATTTATTGATTACAATAGTATATTGCGATACAAGTGCCGTAAGGCACGTTTACGGGTCGAGGAAACAGATTGAAAACCCGAGGCGCAGCCGAGGGTTTTAAAGTTTTCGAGACCCGTAAATGCCTTTACGGCCCGTGTGTTGCATGCTATTTTTTGCACGACGGTTACTTATATCAATTTAATTATATTAATTGTGATATTACCTGAAAATATTATGTGTATACATTTTTGAAGAGAGATGTTTATTTCAGAAAGTGATTCGCATGTGTTTGTTGTTATGGGAACCGAATATTTGTCCTGGGTGCCTTGTTCATAAAGGCATGTATTATGAAGTGTATCGTAATGAATTATGACGTAGCGCAAGGACCGTAAGTAATTTAACCTCATCGCAACGGCCTTAGCAACACGATTGTGAGGGAATGTCAACTTACGATCCATGTAAACAACTTTCGTAAGTAACACTTACTAGCTAAGGAGTGCAAAAAATTCATTACATTTTATTCATGGAATAGTCTTAATAAATTTTACATGAGATTAGTTTCATCAGATAAATTTGCTCGAACTTCATTCTTGCAATTATGTCAATAAACTCGTAATCTCCCGAGAGATTGCCTATGATAATTTATTCAAACTAGGAAAATTTATCCTTAAACGAACGAAGGGGATACAGTCTAATCAGAATATATCAGTTGCCCGGCATTCACAGCAGGCCTATCAGAGTCTCATGAATCTGTAAGGGTTAGGTTAGTCTTAAATCTTTAAATTATTAAAATTCCTCATTATGCCAGAATTTCTGCGACATCCCATGTAATTTAAAGCCATTACGTTTCAAGAATTTGTCACCAAATGCACTTTTAGCTTTAGATTCTCGTTCACTATGGAGCCCCAGGGCCCTGTTTTATAGAACTTGCTAATAATATTAGAACTCATAGTATTATTCTTTAGTTATCAAAATCTTGTTTCATAGAGATATGTTAACTAATATTATTAGTTCATTAGTCAGCTGATTGATTTGGAGGTTATGTCTGGATTGTTTGTTTTCTTTCCCCTTCTTAGTCTTTTTGTCAATCCTATTTCAAAGCAGCATGGCCTACATATGTCTTCATAAATGTAACAAATAATAACTAGTTCTAAGAAATGAATAAATCTGCCAGGCACTTATTCAAGATAGGAGTAGGCTTAAGTACTAAAATCTAACCTCAAATCCTAAAAAAACTTGTTATGATAAAAATTCCTTTTCATAGCGTTCGTGAGCTTTTTCTAAATACATAATTAAATGAGAGTGATTCATTTTCCACAAATTTAAGATCACGAAATCTGAATTACGTGGGTTTGAGAATAACTTATAGAAAAACACCTAACATCATCAATAAACTTTACTAGTTCTGCAGTCTGTGAAACAGTTCACTACTAATATTAGCAATATTTACTAATAATTCAGAGCCATGAATTCATAACTAATATTATTAGAAAATATTCTTATGAAACAGAAGACTAATAATAATATAATATGAGTGTAAAAAGGTCTATGAAATAGAGCCCACATCGCCCCGAAACGCCAGAAGTTATCCAAATAACCACTGGTTAGAAGCCCGGGTAAATACCAGCAGCAGGAAAAGTTGAAAGTATGTTTCAGAGTTACAAATACTTCCCGATTGCGCAGTCCACATTATGTTAAGTTAACTTATAGAAGCTAACGTTAATCAACACAGGACTGTTGTCATTATTGCATTGTATTCAAATGATCCCCGTCACATCCATACTCATTTCTTGCAAAGGAAGTGTCGAAGTTTTACTTCATGCTCAAACCAACTTCAAACTTTTGGCTTCTGATTGAAATCAAAGGTGAGATAACTGCGGTGAAACATGATTCACGATGTCTATAAAACCGAAAGTTGCTATTAAACATACCAAATATTCAAAATAAGGCTTTAGCGGACGAAATACTATATGAAAAGGGAAAGGTTTTTTAAAAGATCTATGGGAGATAGAGTGCGTGTATTTACCTATTACCTTTCAGAGCTATATCTGCACCAAATTTCATGGTCCTAGCTCATCTAGAAGTGGGCAAACATTAATGTCAGTGAGTGAGTGAATGAGTGAGTTAGTCAGTCTGCCATGCGGCTTATTATTACAGGGATTCTCTAATTTTACTATTAATGAGCTCAGTTTTTCATTCATTTTCAATTATTCTGCGTAAAGAAAGCAAATATAATGTCGATTGTGTCAATAACTTACTGCATGTTTATAAACATGGTAGCAGTCCGAGAACCAGCCGCTTTTTGGAGCATGCCCTAAAAAGTATTTTTGGAATAATGTTCTTTGTATTTGCTTATATTTGGGATTATGGATTTTGTTGGACTCTCATTGCCATGCCACCTCTAGGATATGAATTCTATTGTTAAAATATTAGGGAGAATATCCATGAAGAAGTTTATCAAAATTTTGGTTTCTGAAAAAAGTATGGCTATAATTTTTTTTTTTTTATTCTGCCAACTACAGGATTAAATATCAATTACAGTTGGCGTAATTTCGCCAATACATGTTGTACAGTATAAAAATACATTACAATAAATGAACGAATGTGTGAGGATAAAGAAAAAAAATACATAAATGATTTACAATAACTACAATTAATTTAACAAGACAATCTAAAAATTAAGCCAAATCATATGGAACATATAACAGTTTGTGAAGAAGTCCTATGCACTGATTTAATGACAAGTCAAAATCCAGAAGAGCGTTTTGAAGTGATAGAGAATTATATCGTTTACACATTTGAATGAAAGATGAACATTCTAATATTTTTGACCTATTGACAGGAATATATAACAATTCCCTATTCCTTAAATTTAATTGCACTACATTAAATTTAATACGTTTTAAAAGTTCATTACTATCAATTTTACCATTGATAATTTTATATAAGAATAACTGTTGCGCTACCAACCTTCTACCAATTAAAGTAACAAATTTAAATTCATTTAATAAAGTATTATAAGAAATTCTATCAATTAAAGCAGATATATCATATTTTTTAAAATACATATATCGAAGAAATCTCTTCGATGTAAATGATGTAATAATAATAGTAATAATAATAATAATAATAATAATAATAATAATAATAATAATAATAATAATATAGGAGCTTCCACATAGAACTCATGAACTCATAGGCAGGATTAAATTTATTTACTAGTGAATATAAAGTACTTCACTAAGATGACAAAATAAACCCACCTGAAGTAAGCCACAATGGAAATTCATGAGAACTTCTACACCAAATATTACATCCCAGGTACAGGATCCTTTATTTCTTGCCATCTTCGTTCCCCTGACTGGAAAATTTTTCTTGATAAATCCAGTACATTTTTTTACTTTCTCCTTTAAGTCAAATGCATCAAAAATGCAATATATTCAGAAAAATACAAGTCTTTACTACGCTGGTGGTACAAACTTACAATGGAATTTCAATCCGGTTGAATTTATTTTATTAATTTTATTATTATTATTATTATTGTTATTAATATTATTATTATTATTTATAAGGTGTCAAAATGTGAGGAAAAGAATAACTACCAAGAGATCCAGAGTAAATCTACTGACATGTGTCCACAAATTAACCTTTTAGGATATTATGCCCTTTTTTGTTGGCACCACCGGCCCAAGCACCACTGTAGCGGCAACATTCATGCTCCGTTCTTGTACCCATCACCTACCCTTCTTCTTCCTTATCGCTTGAGCCTTAGCAGTAAACAAAAAACCTAACAGACATCACCGCACGTTCAGGAATTGCATCTTCCATTCGTGTGTGTTGACTACACAGATGCATCCAAGAACATGGTCAACATTTTGAACACCTTCTATTAAATTCTTTGGTTAACATGTTCATCGTATCCACAATCTTCCCTGATCTTCAAACATATCAAATTAATTTTGTGCATATTCAATCACTTTTCTATGCTGTCGAAGCCAGAGTCGTGAATTTTACTGCCTCTTGCTTGATAATTTTTAACAAAGCTGACACAGTTGTATCCAGTATATATACGATGGTCGTTGGAGTTTTTCAATTGGCCTAATCCCTCGGGTGGCACTAGGCTTAGGGCTCTAAGGTCGACTCAGAGTCTAACAGAAATGACTACCATGAGCAATTTTGGTGGTAAAGGCGGCCGGTGCGTAAGGCTGACAACCTTACCACCTTCACGGCCCGAAGGTCTAAAAATCGGGTCTAGGAACCCTCTAGGCCTCCATGGCCTGTGTAGGGAATACTTTATTTTTGTTTAAATATATATAACCAGGGAAAACCCCTTTCAACGTGTCTGTATTGTAGGCTATTTGTCATGTTCATGTAGCATTTTTTGTTATGTTAGGAATCGGTACCAGTCATACTGTTAGTGCCCTCAAAGAAGTTAATAAAGTGCGTTGTCTTTTATCTGAATAGTGTGCTTGAGGAATTAACTGAGTAAACTGACCGTAGAAAGATCTATGCCCATTTCAAACCAGAAAATTCTCTTGATTATACAAAATATTTTTGCCATCGATGATTTCTTTTCTTTTCCCAAAGAAGTTGAAGATAAGGTTTTTAAAATTATGTATTTTAAGTAAATTTGAAACAATTCTTTACAAGTGATTTCATGAGCATTTGTTTTCAACTTTCAGGTCATCCTAAAGATCGTATTTAGAAGAACAGGTAACAATATGCAGTATTAAAACACACAGCACCTTCATACACATTTCTTTCATTCGTGTTAACTAATTTTTCAAACTTGTCACTCCAATTTTTTTCACATTTCTGACTGATCTGAACTGTCGGTTGTGAGTACGATTTTACAAACCATCATCATCACGGTTTTTTTTTATATGTCTACATCTTCCGTATTCTCAATTTCCAAGCCTCTCTATCCTCCCATTGATTCTCAGGAATGTTTTTCTGCTTCATATCTTCTTTGGTCTGCCTCTCTTCTTTCTGTCCAGAGGATTCCAGCTGAAGATCTTCTTTGGTAGTCTCTCCTGCCCCATCCTTCTCACATGTCCATACCACACGAGTTGCTTTTCTTTAATTTAATCTATTATAATGTGTTGTACTTCCATTTGTTCCCGAATTCCTTAATTTTTAATTCCTTCCATCCTAGAAGTTCTATTTGCTCTTCTCTAAAAATCAATTTTTGTTGCTAATAATTTTTTCCTCTCTCATTTTATCTGGCCAAATTTCTGAACCGTATTATACTATTTTCTTAACTATTGAATCATAAATATGCTGTTTTTTCCTTCTTGTGATATGTTTGTCCCACAATAACCATTTAACAGGGATATCGCTTTTCTGCCCAGAGTGTTTCTATTCTGAATTTCTTTCTCCATTCCACCATTTTTATGAATCGTTATACCTAAATATTTACAGTTCTCTGTGTTTTTAATAACCACTTTATTATTTAACGTTAAAATTAAATAAATAAATAAATAAACAATTTTACAAATAATTTTCATTATTCAGAGCTTAGTTAAAATTTTAACAAATCGAAAATGCAATTCCAACATTAATTTTAGAATAAACTAAACTAAACTCCTTGGCGCTACATCCCTGGAGGGATTTCGCCTACCACCCAACCGCTGCGTCATCTACCATAGGCAGGTGGCAAGGTTGGGGCATGTGGTCAGCATGACGACGCCCTCGGTCGTTAATGGTGGTTTTCATGACCGGAGCCACTACTTTTCTATTATGTAGCTCCTTAATTTGAATCACGAGGCTGAGTACACCCCGTTCCAGACCTCCCTACCTCAGAAAAATCCGAGGAGGTACCGGGGATCGAACCCAGGCCGATGGAGCTGTAGTCAGCAACGCTAACCACATGACCACGCCAGCGGTCAATTTTAGAATAATACGTAGTAAAATTTTCAATTTTAATTTTGTGATATAGCATTTGATAAAATAAAGTCATTGCACGTTCGACAAACATTACCGGAATAGGCCAAATGTAGCGGGCAGTCCCGCTCTTTACTAAATACCGCCTAAAAGCACGTAGACTATCAATAGAAGTTGCCTGGAAGATTGCTGAGAATCTGGAGATGAGCAGACATATCCATGCCGTAATTGGTCACACTGTTTGCTTCTTCTTCTGCTGGCCTTACCCTTTTGTTCTCACGTTTCCCGGACGCCAATTAAGAGACGTTTGTGCGTGGCCATGCGTGACCATTGTACACGCACGTTAGGCTAGGAGTCATGCTTTCAAGAACTGTAATTTTGTGAGCTGAGGTTTTTCAGGCAATATGCATGGTTAAAGAATTAGGGCTTTTAAAGCAGAACTGGATGGGCGACGCGAGCAGCTGACCAGAGAGATAACCTGAGAGATACACGTCGAGAACATGATGCCAATTAGCAAGCCATAGCTCCAGTTAAGTGCTCTTCCCGTAGTCCTAGTAACAAAGCTCTTATCTATTTTCTTGGTAGTCTTATTTTTTGATAAATAATTGTTATTAACACACATAATGACCTAAAGAAGAAATACCTTACTGGAAACCTATGTTGTATGAAATAACCTATGTGTTATTTTTACCTTTCAGCCCAGAAACGGCTGAACCTAGGCTATTTTTTTATCAAATTTAGGTCTAATGTAAGTGAGGGCCTGCTTACATTATAGGATATACAGAGTGTTAATGAATAACACCGAAATATTTAATATATGATAATATTATAGGAGAAAAATTTCTCCGACACTGGGACTTGAACCCAGGACCTTTGGCTATTCGCGCCAATGCTCTACCAGCTGAGCTGAGCCGGAGATCAATTCACAGCGCCAGATGGAACCTCTCTCCCATGACTGATTGCCCTAATGGACTACCTCACAGACAGACAAGCTATGTCATATGCAGTACTGTGAGGCACACTAATTAGTGATTTTTTTGACCAGGCTCCTACTGTTATTGTACAGTTAACATTCAAGATAGATATACAAGCATTCATGAACCACAGATTATTGTCTCTGTTTGACATTACACGAGAATATTATAGGAGAAATATTCCTCCGACACTGGGATGAACTTATATATATCTATTTAATCTATGTATAGAGAGGACGAACATAATCTGAGTGTATTCCAAAGCAGGGTGCTTAGGAAAATGGGGACTGGAGGAAACTGCATAACGACGAGTTTCATGACCTATACTCGTCACCGGATATAGTAAGGGTAATTAAATCAAGGAGGATGAAATGGGCTGGACGTGGGGGAGGAAAGACATTTCAAAAGTATTGACTGGTAGACCTGAAGGGAAATACCACGTGGAAGATCTAGACGTAGGTGGGAGGACAATATTATAGAATAGATTTAAGGGAAGTAGGATTTGTGAGGGATGATTGGATGGAGTTAGCACAGAATAGGGTTGAATAGTGGGCTCAGGCAAGCGCGGCAATGAACCTTCGGGTTCCATAAAATAGATAATATTCCTTTAGCTTGCCGAGAAATCGTCTATTGCCATTGGGTACAGTAAGTAAGTAACAGAGAGGACATAGACAAGTAACTTTTATTATGAGATTTTTGTTCTTTGGATTAAATTTTTCCTGTTACTGTAAAAAAATTCCCAGAGCATGGCCGCCACTGACTTCTAACATTTGAAAAAATGCAAAACAAGGGAACTTCATTGTTAACAGTGGAGTTATGAATAAAAAAATCTAATGCAGTGGCGGCCAGTAATGTGATTAGTCTGTAAATCTGACAGATTAGGGAAGCTCTAAATTATGATGTAGTTTTGATGAATGACTAAGAATCAGGTGTTTATCGATCACTAAAAAGGCATGAAGTCAAAATCATGAAAATTTCAACCCTATTTCTCTTCGTTATTGAATTAGGAGCACCAAATTTTAAATGCTTTAATGCCCTGTAGCATACACGTTTTACAGCATAGAGCAAAAGTCTCCTAATAGCCTAAATGTTGCTTGTATATAAACAGGTAAAATATTTCGGTGTTATTCATTAACACTCTGTATATTTACTCCAGGGAGTTTATAATGAAGAAATGAAGTAAAAAAAGTCGAAATATCTGGCTTACATATTTACATATTGTGATACCCGTCACAATCAGTAATATCAGAATCAGTAAAGTGTTGAACACACAATGGGTAAAAATGGGAAATTCAAATTATGTTCGTTTCGTTTAGCTTAAGTTGGATAATTTAATACATCGAACAACAAGCGAATACGGAACCTATGTTGAAACTGTGTAGATTTAGATAGTTTACATACGGTAAATGGCGTTAAGAATTAGAATATGGGAAAATGGGAGCAGATTTCTGTGCATGGGTGATCTTGTAAATATGCTTATTACTCATAACTTTTTGTATAATCTGATCATATTGGTAATCACATGTGAATTATTTATTATTATCGATGGTTTTGCATACACAGAAGATTTCTTCTAAAACGAACATCATTATTCTAAAAATTACCCTGTTTACATAATGACAAGATGGCTATTACTAGGGCAAGGCATTTGATGATTAGCATCCTTTTATATGAAAGTAAAACGATAGCTCGAATATATAGACTACAAATGTGTCATGAAATAATTGATTAAAGAAGTGTAATTTTTTTTTTTGCGTATTTTTGCTTTAATTTGCATTTTTCGTCTTTTTCAAGAGATGGGTCATTTATTTGGAAATTTTTACGTCATTTTTTTTGCATTTTAAGGTCATTTTTGGAATTTTTAGGTCTTCTTCGGGATTTTAGGTCATGTTTCAGTGGAGGCAGAGAGGAGCTTTTCTGTGTACAAATCGTTATCTTTCAGACAACAGACAATCGTTTTTATTTGAATGTGGTCATAGTTCATTTTAATTCAGGTTTATTGTAAACACCACAGCAGTTTGTCTTGTAGCAATAAACACTTTTTCCTTTCTTTTTTAATGGCACATATTTGCTAGGGGCAATTTGATGGACATACCAGTTCAGAAATATTTCTTTTTCGCTAAGGGTGTCCAAGAAGCATAAATCTGCTTATTTCTTTAGTAACAAAAAAAGTGTGTTTTATATTGTAAATTCATATATAGCCTAACGCATCGTCATCCATTAAATTGTTTTTAGCAATTCATAACTTAATAAACTAATTATAAGTAATAGGCCTATTGGTATACTTATTGGTCATTTTTTCAAATTCTGGGTCACTTTTTCACTATTTTTAGGTCATAGGCCTACATGCATTTTTTATTTTTTATTATTTTCACTATTTTATGGTCATTAAATGCCTTGCCACAGCTATTACTCATATAAATTGTTTTATGTAATCTTATCATATTGGTAATCACTGATGGATTTTTTTTTTATCAATCTTGTATTGTGTAAAACTAAATGAATAGCAATTGTCCTGGGATTGCGCAGCTCGTATTGCCAGAGTCTAGTTATTGTAACAGTTTTAGGATACCCGGCCTATAAACATTTCAAACGTTACTACGTATAAGTCAGACAACCCAAAACTTGTCTGATTTCAAACTTATAAATCAGACACCTTACAATTTGGAAAGGTGAAGTCAGACTGAAAAATTCAATGCCATAGCCGGTATTGGAACCAGGATCTCCGGCTCTAAATGCCGCTGATCTGCCATTGAGCTACCATGACAACATTCCGGTACAACATTAAATTCTCCAACTGACTCACATATCCCAGTATATACCAGGCGTTCTCAATATGAGATATCAACCCAGTGGCGACTTACAAAGTCGTAAGTGCTTTAAGACCAAGGCTACTTATTCTAGGAGTTCACAGTGGAATTACAATTCTTTCACACTGGCCGTGTGTAGGCTAGGATGGAAAGATGAAGTCAGACTGAAAGAGAGCCGGAGATCCTGGTTCAAATCCCGGCTATGGCATTGAATTTTTCAGTCAGACTTCACCTTTCCATCTTAGCCTACACACGGCCAGTGTGAAAGAATTATCACCCTATACTGGTTTTCACATCGTGAAGGCACAATGGGCTCTTATGACCATGTTATTCATATGGGAGAATCAAGCGCTCACGAGCGCTATGTTGCCAGATCGGTCTGTTTTCAGAATATGACCAGAGTGGAACAGGAATATGCATTTCTGTACAAAATTTTATGAAGAATATGATGGTCGACACGAAAATCTCATATTTTCGTTGATTTTTGTTTAAATAATAAAAATTTGATTTTTTTCATTAGATGAAAATTTAAACATATTTTTCTTTCCGAACATTAAAACGTACAAAAATATCGAAACAATTGCGACGAAAAAAATCTCAGTTATTCGTTTGTCCTTATAGATGATGATCATTCGAAAAGTTTTGCAATATTTTTAAAATGTTGTTTATAAAAAAATAATTTGTCAGATAAGGTGAGAGTATTTTTAGATGTTGCACTGGAAAATGTCGTCGCTGGCTAAATTTCGTTCTATTAGTCCACATAAAACTTCCAGCGACAAAGTTGTAAAGAAAAGTGTGAAATTATTTTTCAGTATCATTCGAAAGTCCCCCGAACAATATTAGCCATGTATCCTCAGTTTCCTTCTCAGTAGAACAGCGCGCGACATTGTGAAAAAGTGGCATACCGTACTATAAGGGTCCGGCTGGCTGTAAGTTTCTTTCTGTTCAGTTAACTTTTTGAGTTGTAATATTTTATTTTCATTTAGTGAACAAATTAAGCTTGAGTTTGTCTGAACCCTGAGCTTTACTACACTAACAGTTGGGCAAAATGCTACTACAATGCATTAATATTTAAAGAAAATAAAAAAGATGGGAAAATGTGCTTGCAATGGGCACATAGAGTCTTGTGGGTCCTCAAGCTTTTCCGGTCAACGTGCTCAAGTTATAGGATCTGTAATATCTCACTTCAAGTCTTTTAGCACACAAATGCACCTACTTTTTACTTTCTATGTCCGTACCGTAGGTACTATAGGTAGTGGATGTATTGTTTTCCACCCCCAAATTCGAAGTTGAGTTTTTTAACATAATATACGTTTTAAGGTTCCTTGAACCAAAAAATACTATTTTCGGAAATATGTCTGTGTGAGTGTTTGTGCGTCTGTGTGGATGTCTGTGAACAGCCTAGCTCCAGAACGGAGAATCGTATGAGAACAAAATTTTGTATTTGAGTTAGGTACCTTCTGAGAAAATGACACGAAAATTTGGAAAAGTTTCTCTTATTTTTAAGAGGATTTTCGTTTTTCGCGATTTTCTCGGAAGCGGTTTTGACGATTTTCTTTGAATTTTGCACATGGGTTTCTTATATTAAGAGCTAAAACTTTTATTTGAAATATTTTTTCGAAAAAAATTATTTGAAGGGTTGTTATAAGCCACCCACTCTGAATAGGCTACGTGCTCTTTGCAATATGTCCTCTTCCGCAATATCAGGATGTGAAGTGAGAAAAATGTATTGCCCGTGCTTAGAGTCAAGAAAGTTACATGAGTACATTAATCATATTTTATTTGGGTTATGTATCCTTCGGGGATGCGATGTGATGTGGTAACGCCATTCTCTTCATTTTTACAACAAATTTACTTGAAAAGAATGTCATAAATAATAATTATATTATACTAAGATGTAGGGATGGGTCCTCGATACTTTCGATACCTCGATACTCTCGATACTTCCATGGTATCGGCATCGAGCGATACTTTAGAAAACTCGCTTGATACTTTTTCGATACTTTGGTAACTGCAATTTAAGGAAATGCGGTATCTTTTTCTGCTTTTAGTAGTCTACTAAATATAGTAAATACTAGTAAACCACTCTGTGACTTTGGCTAGTCATAAATAAAGACTTTCCTACTTTTAAAATCCAAACAGAAGAGATTCTTAATTGTTTCGTTTCCTGTCAAACGTTTCAATAACAACCAACAAGCAAGCTGACTGTCCAAACTCCGTTGTAATTTTTCAACAAAAACTTGTAAGTTCCAAAAACTAATTTTAGTTTTAATGTAGAGTTTAAAAATAATTATAGGCTACTGATGATATTAAATTTTGCTTCATTAAATATGCCCACTTAATTAATTTAGTTGGTATTACACAGTTCTCTCAACTTTTAATTTCAATGTACCTATTTATTGAAACTGGAAATGTTGACGGTATCGAGTATCGAGGAAAAAATCATGTATCGGTATCGAGTATCGAGAAAATCTGGTATCGACCCATCCCTACTAAGATGTTAACTTTTATTCGGGCAGAGGAAGTTATGTGAATTTCACATCAGATTTTTCAATTTATTTTGCTAAAATCGGAATGCCTCGTAACTAGACTTAATTTAGCATCGAAACCCAGACTGGTACTGTGTACAATCACATTTTACAGTTCTCTCGTAGACTATTGCTACGTTTTCAATTATTCATTAACAAGTACCGGTACTTACAATTATATCACTAGCTTCGTAATAATTCATTTCTTTCTGAATACATTTACCGTATTGAAATCGAAGTGAAAACGGGGATTAAGTCAACTTGTCCCTCAAGGTCAAAACACCTAAAAAAGGAATCGTATTGAGATCGTATTCAGATCGATTTCAATTATTCATTAACAAGTACCGGTACTTACAATTATATCACTAGCTTCGTAATAACACCAGAAATTAGATAATTGTTTCATCAAAAAGCAATGTGGTCTTCAAGGCCTTGAATGTGCCAAGCGGAAGGTAAAGCAGTGTGCTATAATGCTGGTGGGAAATTCAGTAGTGTACACAGGATAAAACGCACTGTATGCTTATGAATCGGGAAGGGGATCTGAATGCCGTTTTCCTTAAACCTCGAACTGCTTCCAAACTCAATTTTTGCGCAGGCTACAATTTTGTTCATAGCGTAGTTCAGCGGTTCCCAACCTTCTTAGTTGTATTTTGTATTAAAACTTTTGTATTAAAAAAAAACTTTGAGGCCCTCTAAACTAAATATACAAGTAAATTACAAGTTAAATATCTAGGCATCATAATTGATCGACATTTAAGATGGGACAAGTACATTGAATATTTATGCAATAGGCTACGTAAAGTCATTTATAAATTCGTTATTCTCCGTTCATGTTTACCAGCTCATGTTTTACGTACGATTTATTTAGCCCTAATTCATTCTATTATTCAACATGGCATAATTGGGTGGGGAGGAGTAGCAAAAACGATCCTCAGCCCTTTGCTTTGTCTTCAAAAACGCACCATAAAGATTTGTTTATCTAAGCCTCCTGACTATTCTTCCAAATTACTATTTTCTGAATTTAACGTTTTCACCATAGACCAAATTTACAAGTACGTCATACTGGATTATTTTCATAAACATCGTGACAATTACAAGTCAGAATCTCACGTATATAACACACGAAGGAATCAATTTAATTTATTACTTGAACCGAAAAATGTTACAACTGCTGGAGCTAAGCACTGTTCAAGTTTTGGCCCAAGATTATTCAATTCATTTATTACCAACCATCCTGATCTAAATAGCTTAAACAACAAACAATTTAGGTCTAAAATTAGAAAATTTATATAATTATTACTTCTGTTTTCTACTATTGCTGTTATAACATTTTTCATATTAAACTTTAAAATTTGGATAGAACTTAATTTATTTGTTTTTTACTAAAATTTGAACAAATAAATTGTTATGTATTATTATTGTATTACCTCGTACCTTTGTATTCTAAATAGAACATGTTCTAACCTTTTATACATAATATTTTGTCATACTTCACCAAATTATGTATTGTTTTAAGTAATTATTTAGTATAAGTTTTTCTAATATATTGAAGTGAACCACCCCCGAACACAAGTTCTGCTTCTTCGTTTGGTGTATGAACTTTTGTACGTATTTTTCATGTAATTTGGAACAATAAATTGTAAATTGTGAATTGTAAGTAAAAAATTACAAATAGACACCTACGTACGTTTGACGTAATATATATTATAACTTATATATAATAAATTATATACATAATATATTATATATAAATATATAATTAAATATATAATGTATATAAATATATAATTATGCATAATAATAAATTCAGGAATAAATGGAATGTTGATTGTGATTTTATATAGCCTATGTATATATATATACATATATATAATGTGCACATATGTCAGCAATTTCAGTCAGTAATAGGACATACTGTACAAGAAGGATTAAAAAATAATTTTCTATAAATAAAAGAACTTTATTGTACTCATTTAGCTGTCACAACTGTAAGAAAAACAAGTGGTCAAAGATAAAAAGAAAAACAAACTCACTGGGATTTTTGTCATTGTTCATCCCCCACGAGAGAGTCAATATTTGGATTAAAACTGGACAGTTTTAGCCTCAAATCACTCTCAGCATTCAACTTATTCCTGTATTTATTTTTAAAAAAATGTAAAGTTGAGAAGGCTCGTTCACATAGATAGGTTGTCGAAAAACTTACCAAGTGTCTCAGTGCAATTTTGGCAATTGTCGGATAGTTTTGAACATTTATCCAGAACGGGACCAATGGTGTTTTTAAAAGTGATTTAATGATCACAGTCATGATAGTTCAATTAAAGAGTCATCTTCACTTATAGATAAATATGAAAAGGCTTAGTTACTGCCTTAGTTAGTAGATTTCTCATTCATATGAATGATTGTTTTCACTCGATTGTTCCCATTTCTATCCCTGAAGGTCCGGCAATATTTATCTTGACTTAGACTCTCGGCCAGCGTCCACGGCCCAATAACTCGCTGTGGGCCGCGGCCCATATGTTCGGAACCGCTGGCGTAGTGGATCATAAATTTCGAAATGGGGTTGCATAAGCGAGAGAAGACACATGCTTCCTGTAGCCTATCTTTTCGGAATTATTGGGGTAGAGTAATGCTAGAAGGGCACTGTCAATTAGATAGTACAAGGATATTTCTCCTGGAGAAATCTTATTATATTCTCATCTTCCAAGATATTAATTTCTTACAGCTTTTCTTCTTATCAGTGTTATTCCAGAAAATGATGCACCCTTGTATTTTTCTAGTTAATCAGCCTAAAAAAAAACATTACAGCTGCTGCCTATATACTGTCGGCTTTTTATTATTATTGTTGTTATAATCATTACCGACTGCCCTGTTACAACTCTTTTTCCATAACATAGGTTAAGATAAACACTTGCATTACGGACTTTATATGCCTATTAATTAACATCGTTGGCGTTTTTCAATTGGCCTAATAGACCTACTTCTGGTGGCAGTATGGGCCTGGGTTCAACTCATCCTCTGACGAAAATGAGTTCCAGGAGTAACCCTGGGAGTAAAGGTGGACGGTGCGAAAGGCTGGGAGCTGGGGGGCATTCACGTTCCGAATGTCTAAAATCTGGGAGCCTCAACATCCTGGAAGCCTCTGGTCCTCCATGGCTTGTATAGGGAACACTTTAAGTTTTATTAATTAACAAAACCGTTGCATTTGTTTATTTTCTTAATATATATAGTTTTCTGCGAAGTTTTGTAAATTTTCAAACGTGCAGGAAATAATTCCGGACCAATCACGCCTCCTTGTTTGGTCCCATGTTTCTCCTCACTACAAACAAGAATTTTCCTTTAAAAAAGTTGTTTTAATGGAACTGTAGATTTTCTTACATGCAAATAGTTTATTCAGTTTTCATATTTTCCCTGTTCTTCAATAACTTGTATCTCTACTATATAATGGATTGTGCACTGCGTCTCCCTCTTCTTCTTCTTCTTTGTTGTTTTACTAAGTATGTTTCTGATCCCCATAACGTTTAATTTCTAGTCAGCGACCTATAAATCTTGTGTTCTTATTTCGTGTTACCAAAATCTCATTCAGAAAATTTAGGGAATATTTACAATTTACCTTTTTCTCGTGCACACAAATCATCTCGAATGACTTCTTAATTTTCTTCTGCAGACTGGCGTAGATAATTTATTCCACAGAAATTGATGCCTCATTGTCACTGTACATTTCACCTTTATGTATTCTATCAAGAAGTGCAACACTGGGGAAACCCACGCGACTACAAGAACACCTGTTCTTTTTTGGTGTCGGTGCAGATTTTTAGATTATGGAACAATGCTATTATAATTATTCTTTTGTATAAAGACGATGGTTTGGGACGAGGTCTTCTTAAAATGGCACGAACAGAACCTTAAAGGTATTTAAGTCATGTACTTTTAAAAAAATAATATACCGTGTCCCATTCAAACCTCCCGCATTTTAATTAACCATAACTCACAAAGTATACAGAATTATGAAATAAGGTTGGTATTAAACGAAAGAGAATCTCAAATAATTTGTTTTCATTTGTTTGAAGGTAATTCATCTGTCGCATGTTGGACAGTAATGACATAAAACAAAATGGCGACACCTCAGCAACGAGCCCAAACTGTCTTCTGGTATGCAGAGACGAAGTGAATAATTGCAGCGCAAAGAAATTACTGGAGAGAATACGGATCTGTTGATCGGCACAATGTAAGGATCTGGGGTAGGCCTATGCTAAATCCACAAGTCTACCGTGAATATGTCCGGGATAGCCCAAGAGTAAACGTTTGGTGCGGCCTGATGAACAAGATTATTGTTCCATTTTTCTTCCATAAGAAGTCAATAACTGGTCCGGTATACCAAGACATGTTGGAACTGTTCTCGTACCCCGAAATAGCTGATCTGCAATGCAACAATTGCAACAGTACCAATGGACATGTTGAACAGAACGTGGCACGAAATTGAATACAGACTTTATATTGTTCGTGCTACAAATGGTGCACATGTAGAGATGTTTTAGTGTATGTGTGACAATGAAAATTCGTTGAGTTCCTCTTTCGTTTAATACCAGACTTATTTCATAATTCCGCATACTTTGTGATATGATTCATTAAAATGCGGTAGGTTTGAATGGGACACTTTGTATATTATTATAGCTTACTAGCTTAAAAGACCCGGCGTCTCCCGGGTTTTGTATTTTGTAATTGGAAATTAGCTTATGAAGGATTTTCAATTTTAAATTCTAGGTCCTTATATAGGCATTTATAATTTGAAATAGGAAGAACGACTTATTACACTCAAACTATTCCCTCAGAAAACGCTTGATATAGTTTTTTATGGTTCATAGATGATCTAGAATTTTGCATCCCATCGCTTATACAGTGCACAGCAAGCCTGGTAGAGGTTTAAATAAGAAGACACAGAAATTCCTGTAACATAAAATTGTAATATCGAGGCGGGAAATTTCCCACTCTTATGTTACCATAAAGTCGTTTTGGGGATGAAATTAAACAGAAAGCATTATCACTTTCATACTTTTCTCTCCAAAAACCTGCGATATAATATAATAATATACAAATTACCATACCTCGTTTTGTTTTCTCTGTGTCCAGGGTAGAGAAAGTTATGTGATTCCATTATTTTAGTGGATTTCATTCTGTAATATATATTTATAACATGAATTATTTTGATAACTTCTCTTATTTGTCAAAAGTGCATTTCATTTGTTTCTTCCAAGCCCACCTGATACCATTTGGCAACAATATATTCTGTGATTTGGAATTGATAATTCTATGTAAAAATGGATTAAGTATTTTCAAAAACATTTAATTTTTGGCATTTAGAATCAGAATTTTTCAAAATCCTTTCTTAGTGAGCACCTACATTATGAAACGAAGGTACTGTCAAAATTCCAAGTCTCTACCTGTTATAGTTTAGGCTGTACGTTGATTCCTGCCATTCAGTCAGTCATTCATTCAGTCAGTCAGTCAGGACAAAGCCTTTTATATATATAGAGATACTACATACTTTATAACATTTCACTAATATGTCTGCAGTTTCACCTGAGAAATAAAAATAAAAACGTTAATGGTCTGCTTTCCACTCGATGTGGCAACTCCATGTAAATGAAAGTTCCTGTACTCTGTAGGCTACAAATAAAATATACAACCTCGAATCATCAGAATTATTCGACCAGGGACCGAACCTAAGCCTTGACGCTTGATTAAAGTTTAATTGCTGCAGCCTACCCACGCATGCGCAGCCTCTACTCCGCATCTATTTACGGAAGTGTTTGCCACGAAATCGTGACTTGCTCTTTCCACCTAAGCTTTAATGCCCAGCTCATGTTCGTAGCAAGTGAAGACCTTCTCTGCATAACTTGCAATCATATCCACAAGCTAAATCTTGTACTCACCTTTTCATTCCCAATTTGTTTTTTTTTTTAATTTAGTGTAGCCTTATTCCATCCCAGTTTACTTGTATTTATATGTAACTAGCATGTGCCCGCGGCTTCGCCCGCGATAATTATTTAAAAAATTAAAAATTAAGAGCATAATGGTTAAATCATTACATTTATTAACACCTAAATCACGTGGACTACATACGACGATTAGATAGCGTCGCTTGGTAAAAACGACCTTGGCCCAAAACGCCCCTGTATAAGTTAGTGAGTTTCGTCCAAATCGAACAATGTTTGACCATATTTAGGCCTATATTGATTATCCCACTTATAATAATAATAATAATAATAATAATAATAATAATCCTCTTCGGTGTAGGTTGAAAATTTCATATGTATGCGTGCCTTGACATTATAAACAAATGAATCGACCAGCGTGAGCTACAACATTCAAGCGATCGCGATGGTTTTATGTCCAAGGTATGACAAAAATAGCCGCGGGCACATGCTAGTAACTAATAACAATCACATTTGCAGGAAAGCTTTGTGTATCCTCGTTAACGGAAATTTTTTTAAAGATACCATAGGTACTGTAATTAAAGGTGGTATTGAAGGACAGAACCCGAAAGAAGTAGATGAAGAAACAATTACATAATTTGTGTAAATGTAAATATTTATTGTATGTGTCCTGTAATTCATAATGTTGTAAATATTTGTAGATGTTGGCAATTTTATAGTTAAGAGGGGACTCCTTGCTTAGGCCGAGCCTGCCCAATATGTTAGACTACCGGCGTAAGCCGAGCCTACCTAAGTGTCAATAATAATAATAATAATAATAATAATAATAATAATAATAATAATAATAATAATAATAATAATAATAATAACTTAATAATAATAATAATGATAATATAATAATAACAATAATAATAATAATAATAATTGTGCCTATTGTGCTGGGATGTACTGGTGAGATTCCCTTCAAGCTTCAAGACAGTTTAAAGCGATTAAAAGTACAGAAATATTTGTACTTATCTATGCAGCGTGCGGTAATCCTAGAAACGTGTAACATCGTCAGAAGAGTTCTTGGGGGAAAAGTGGACCAGTAGAAGTTGTGTACAACAGGACAATTGTTGTTACTATAGGCCTATACATTTACAGTGTACTTACCTGCGTGTAAAGCTGTATGCACATATATATATATACCTGTTTAGTTAAACAGAGAAATAAATAAAGGAACAATAATAATAATAAAAATGAATTAATAATAATAATAATAATAATGAAAATGATATTGATTGGGTGTTTGTATGACACTCCAACAAGTAAGGAGACGAAGGGAGATACCGAAACAAGCTGAGGGCATCAAATTTCCAATATGTTGTTGAACGACCTGCCATTATCATAAGTGCAACTTCCCTCTGCCTTTTGTGCAGGTCATCCCCCTTGATCTTGCAGCTTCTTCTATGCTACTAATAATACACTCCCATCCTCTAACAAAGTGCTGCTCCTTCCTACAAAAACGAAACATGGTCAAAAGCTTCCAGGAGAATGCACACAACACGAATTTTTGTTTAATCAGTGATAATTGCAAGTATGTTATGCAGAAAATAAGTTATTTTTGTAATCTTTCTCTGAGTTAAGCTCCAGATGGATTAATTAAGCAGGGATTACGAAGGAACAAAAGTCTAAAATTTGATGCTTAACCTTAATTCAAACTCGTATACACTGATATAAGAAATTCTTAAAATATGTCAACATTTCACAAAATACACTGACAGAGAACTCCGCTAATTATCTCACAGTAATATACCTTCTATATATAACAGTATTCACGTAGTACTCATTTCAACTTGATCAACGAAATAAACATCTGACTGCATTGGATTCAAAGCCCTTAATGATTAGCAAAGCTGCTTTGTAGAATAGTCATGATTTCCCATTTAAAAAGCATGCGACCTTTAATTAGTCGTTACTCCGGCCAAACGATTTGGCCCAAAATAAATAGGCTTCATGCCATAACTATTATAAGTTTCATGCGTATACCAAGTTTCATGAAAATCCGAGAAATCGTATTTGAGTTATCGCGCGTACAGATACACGAACGGACAGATGGACAGACATTTTCCCGTCCCGCACACAATATCGTAAGTACCATTCTGGCACTTTAACTTACCTTACTTCAAGCAATGAATATGATGGGTGGGCCTGTCTCGAAGCTGAAAGTTTCATGAGACTAGGCCTACATCAATATAGAAAGTATCAAATGCCGAAAGAAAAATAATTTGACCACAGTTCACGACAAAGAAGCTAACCATAGACACGGAAGTGACTTCCCAAATTCTACCTCTATTTTTAAAAGATAAATTGATAGAAATTAAAGCATGACCGACTTGGAAACGGGCCTGGTTAGGCCTACTCGTACATACCTGACACAACATGAGATAAAATTAACGAAACCTTTTGATAAAATGAAAACATAGTACGGTAAGCAAAATGGCTCTTTTTTACTAACTTCTTTCTTCAACTCTACGGACTCCTAGGGGTCTGCGGACCACAGTTTGGGAACAGGTAGGTTACCGTAATAGGTGTTTTTCTTTCTTTAACTGAGTTTCGCCTCTCCCTTTTAGGGATATTTAAGCGACCCAAGCCGCCCGGGCCTTAAAGGGCCGCGACCTGTCGGGAGAGGGATTATCTTTGGATCATATACATACTTTTTTAACCAGACAAGGATATGGAGGGCCTCCCCGGATGAGTAATCAGCCTACTGCTGAGGCCACCTCCGAGACAACACGAACACATAGGACGAGACACACCATTCACGCACACACTTACTCCAAACAAAGCGAGGATGGGATGAAGATGATAATGACGGCCAGATGATATCCGGGGTCCACAAGGACCTAAAGTTACCCGATATATGTCTCACAGGTCGGGAAAACCCCTAGAAAAAAAAACCCAACTAGGTAACTTGTCCCGACCAGGATTTGAACCCGGGCCCGCTTCGTGAGAGGAGCGAACGCATCCCCTACCGTAATAGGTTAAACAGTAAAATAACAAATACCAACTACCGTAAAGAAGTTTAGAGGAGGCACTTGGGGATTTCTTCATTGGCAACATAACAGATCACTTACTGTATCATATTATCATGTAACCTAACCTGTATTGCAGCCGGATAAGGAAGTTGAGGCTGCTGCTGGAACACCGAAAAGCCTTCATACATAAAGCGCCAAGTCTTTATAAAAAAAAAAACTTTCTTAATCTAAAGCCATCTAACATTAATTAAGGTACAACCTAATCTAGCTTCCCTAATTCACGCTATCAAAAGGATGCGCGCATACCATATCTTCCTCGTGCAATATATCAACGTATTTTTTTACACACTGTCGACTTTATCATTGTATCCAGTGTAAAAAGATTAAAACACACTACTCTAGCTCATTCAGTGGTTTTACAGAAGGAAGTGACCTATGAACTACTAAAACCATAGAGGAAGAAAATGGTTTCCAAATTTCTTAATCTATATACATAAAAACTAATGTATATGTCTCTGTCCTTTATGCATTACTACGCCATTCATCCGATCGCCATGAAACTTTGGGAAATTGTTGAGTACACTCCCGCGCAGGTCTCTGGCATACTATTTTTTTTTTTTTATTATTTTAGCTTTCGTTCAGTGAGTTATGAGCGAAAAACGGGAAAACGTGCATTTTTTTGCGCTTTTGAAGCATCGGTTCTCAGTAGTACATTTCAGTTGTCATATCAGTTGCAGTTAGCTTTGTCTATTTTTGTCGTACCTTGGAAATAAAAGCATCGCGATCGCTTGATTTCGTAAGTCCATCCTGGACGATTCATTTGTTTGTAATGTCAAGGCACGCAGACATCTGAAATTTTCAACCTAGACGGCAAAGGGATAATGAATATAGGTCTCAATGCGTAAACATTGTTCGATTTAGACGACACTCACTATGCAGAGGTTTTCTGGGTCAGGGAACTCGAATCTGAGGTTATTTTTCCCATGCTGCGCTTTCTAATCGTGGAATTCACTTCAAAGCCGGATTTATAGTTCTTTCATTAATTAGGCCTATCAATCTTTAGTTTAGACCTATGAATGTTTCGTGTGCAAAGTGTTAATAAATATAATATTTTAATTATTTTGCTCTTAATTGTTAATCTTTCGATTAATTATCGTGGGCGAAGCCGCAAGGATTTTCTATAAGCCATAAAAAGCTATATTTATCGTTTTCTGAGGGAATAGTTTCAGTGTGATAAGCAGGCTTTAAAACGTAGTGCCCGAACCCACAGAGGGAGTTGATTCCGGTTACCAACAACCTGAGTATAGGGGGTGGAGGGTGATAAGACAGTCATTGATAGTAGTACCGAGAAGTGAATGCT
The DNA here is from genome assembly GCA_964059195.1 of Ectobius pallidus. Taxonomy (NCBI): domain Eukaryota; kingdom Metazoa; phylum Arthropoda; class Insecta; order Blattodea; family Ectobiidae; genus Ectobius; species Ectobius pallidus. Next base: position 6,939,350 of record CAXKWD010000008.1, on the reverse strand, counting down.
CTCGTAATACGGTGCCTCTCAAATTGGTCAACAGTGTACCTTGTCATTGTGCGTGTTTAAATTTATAATACGTGTTCGGCATGCCGAAAGTAAAGTGTTCTAAAACGCAAACATATATTGAAACATTTGGGAGGGACTATTATACACAAACAGGAGAAAGTATCGTTTTGCATGCTTGTAATGTGAGTTTAGAGAATGAGAAGTTATTTTGTGGTCTTCCTATACCTGTAATCCGCTTTGTTTACTATCACGTGAACTAGCATATGGTAGCTAGCGCATACGCCGAGCAAAGTCTGTACAGTACGGTTGCTGTTAACATATTCGATCGGGCACTGAGTTTTAAAGCCTGGTGATAAGTCGTTCTTCCTCATCTTAAATTCTAAATACCTATTTAAGGACCCATAAGTTATTTTCGAATTTACAAAATACAAAACCCGAGCGACTCCGGGTCTTTTTAGCTAGTACTTTATATTTTATCTGCACAAAATTCCTGCTACTAAAAATGGAAAAAGCCCATCAGACCTGAAATTTAAATAAATAAATAATACATTAGGAATTCATATACTTTAGTTACCAAAGCATGTTGTAAGGATCTAGGACATAATTATTACTTACTTACCATGAGTTTAAACTTTCCTCTACTTATTACGAAGCATAGCGCTATGAAAACCCCCAAAAAATCCTACTGCTACACCATGTAGTGTTTTCTAGAGAAGGCAGGAATCCAATGGAGCATAAGTTATAAATGCTATTAGGTATGATTGGGAATGAAGCCGGTCCTATCAGGAGTCATAGATGTAGTGGATTGATAAGGGAAAATAATCGTTATTTTGTCTTTGCAGGACCGTGAAGGAATCAGCTGATCTCTGTTCAGTCAAGCGTTTAGTCAGTTCCGGTCAATGAGGATTCTGTGGGTGTGTAGGCTACAATATTCTCATTGGCTAGGAACTATCCACGTGACACGAAGTTTTTGTTTGTGAATAATGAATTGATGAGATTTTTTAAAACAAAAAGTTTCCCCAACTTCTGGATTCTGTAACGGTTTTTCCTTTTTCCTCAAAATTATAAGATCCCATTTCAATATTGTTGGGGATAAACTTCTGTAAAATAAGGCACAGAAAAAGGAAATGTAAAATAAAACTTACTTCCTCCGCCCGTACCATGGGTACTGTATGTAGGGGAAGTATTGTTTTCTGTCCCCAAATTCGAAGTTTAGTTTTAACATAAATATATGTCTGTGTGTGTATGTAAACAGCCTAGCTCCAGAAAGGAAAGTCGTATGAAAACAAAATTTTATATTTGGATTAGGTACCAACTGAGGATGTGACACCAAAATTGGCGACGACCTTATCTTATTTTTAAGGGGGCTTTACACGAAGAAAATTTCATTCATCGCGATTTTCTCAAAAGCGGCTCTAACGATTGTATTTAAATTTTGTTCAGTAAATGATTGTAATAAGTACTGCTGAAAATTAAAATAAGTTATATAAGTAATAATTAGGCTAATATAAGTATGTTCGAACGTGAAACGAGAAAAACGCATTGTCCATGATTAGGACAGAAAAAGTCGTTCCACGTGATTTTTTCTAATCACTTGTGGGCTGCCTAATGCAAGGGTGCAATATTCTCAGTAATGTGAAGATAAACTGTGTAACAAATGCCAGATCTTTGCGTCTTTCTTGCCCATTAAGGTTTGAGGGTTACAAATCTCACTTTTCACTCCTATAATCATACACATTCATCGTCGTTTTACTTTCTCGCATATAGGGGAAGGTTGCCTATGTTGGACCGATTTTACCTTTTGTTACTCCACGCCTTTATTATGTATTTAATTGATACGAAATATATTGTACATTAATCTACATTTTATACACTTTCATCTGGTAGTATTATATTTTGTATAGATATATATCTCCAAGGCCTACAATTTAAAATTTACAAGTCTGTAAACGGTCCGAATTAGGAAACCGGTTGCCTAAGTTGGACCTATGGTAAAACTGTTAGTAAAAAATAAAAAAATTGTTATATTTTAAAGAACCTGTATCTTAACAAATTTATTAGGGACACATGGCATTTGAAGTAAGTTAGTTAGGGCCTATTATACAAAACCATTAATTATAATTTGTAAATTAGAAGCAAACTGTTTTGTACTGATAAAGAGCTTCAAATAAGAAACAAAGAATAACCTAGGAAACAAATTGCATAAAAAAATGTAAAAAATACCAAATATACCAGATCTGCCCATACGCTGATATCAAGAATGGAAGTTATGGTGGTCCAAATTAGGAAACACGCAGTGGTCCAACTTCGGCAACTGGACGCCACGTAAAGAAATGTGATGCTACAAGGACTCACAAAATGTAAAACTAGTTTTACTATATCTAGTTATTAACTAATGAAAGGCAGTTATAAAATATAATGTAGGTAATTGTTTTGCTTACTCTTACTGTGCACAATAGCTTATAATCTGTAGCGCGCCTCTTGTTGCACAAACGAGGAGAACACAATAATTGCAGTTATTCTTTCTTCAAAGGCTGCAGCCAACTGACTGTTGGATCACACGTCCTTGACAACATTTCTCACCAGTAGAGCCAACTTGAAGGTTTAAGTTACTAACACATAGCGAAATATGAAGGAGGTCCAACTTAGGCAACGGTCCAACTTCGGCAACTCTCCCCTACTTAGTATAGAGAAAGTAGGCACACTGTCATAGTGACAAAAATCGAAATCTAGATAACACCGGGAAAGCATGTTTCACGATGCCTAGAAACCGAAAAAAGTGTTTTTTGGAATGACGTCTGTCCGTCTGTGTGTCTGTCTGTCTGTCTGTGGATAAGCACAGCGGGTAAATGGTTCGTGGTATTTACTTTATTTTTTTAACTAGGACTTTTTCGGAATTACATCGAACCGCCCTGAATTTGGTTTTTAAAACTGAAATTTTAAGGGGGCTTTTCATGAAAACTTTTGTCAAAATTTTGATTTTCGAAAAAAATGGCTCTAACGATTTTAATAAAAATGTAAAAACTGAAACTTCTATATAGGCTACGACTAAAGAAATAGCTGTATCTGTTTTTCTGTGAAAATGAGGAAACTTTAATAAACTCATTGTTGTGAAATGCAATATACCTCAGTCGTAATGAACACAGATAAACCATTCAGAGCCAGGTGGCCGAGGTAAGGAGTCCTGGGTTCAAATATCAAACTTAGAGTCCGGCCGATAAGACTTGGATTTTTCATGGCTTTCTGATTCGCAAAAATCTATTAAAGTTGGAATTTCGTCAGCTTAAAAGCCTCAATGATTATAATCTAAATCACGTATACTGTAAGAAAGTTTGTGCAACATATTTTGCACCGTTTATTTACTATATTTACCTGTTCAGTTACGTAAGACTGGAACGTGAAAGGCAGTTTTATCTTTATGTCAATGGTCAAAGTTTTACAATACAAGTAGTTTGTGGGAGTTACTGCCATAATATGTGAAGCGCCCTTAATCTGCTCTTGAAATCTGGTTCCGTTCATCCCCAATTTCCCATATCGTAGTAGTAGTAGTAGTAGTAAGTATTCTGCCTTCCGGCAGGTTTTCAAACTTGGTACGCGAATTTTGTTTTCCAAAACTGTCTATCCTCTGCTTCCTCCTTCAGCATCCAATATTTCCGCTTTTCCCTTAAATCGTCCAACAGCTGAATTCTTCTTCTTCCAAGTCTAGTTGTACCCTCCAATCTTCCTTCTACGACATCATGTAATAAGCAGTTCCTTCTGAGAATGTGCCCAACCCAGTTTGCTTTCCTCTGACGAATTGTGTGTATGATTGACTTCTTCTCACCCACTCTACTCAGAACCTCTTCGTTTGTCACCATGTCCATCCACTTTATATTTTCTATCTGTCTCCAGCACCACATTTCAAAACTTTCTAAATATTTCTTCTCTAATTTCCTCAAAGTCCATGTCTCTGATCCATACAAAGCAATACTCCAAATATAACACTTCACCAGGTTTTTACGTAGCTCTAGGTTCAGACTACTAGTTAGCAGAGTTCTCTTCTTCATAAATGCTTTCTTGGCCATGGCAATTCTTGATCTTATCTCCTTGGTGCAATAGGCATCTTTCGTCAGTACACTTCCTAAGTATTTGAACTGGTTCACGTTCTCTAATTCTTGATTTCCCATGATCATTTGAAGCGGCTCTTCTCTCTTCGATATCCTCATCACCTTCGATTTACCTATGTTGATTTCCATTCCATACTTTCTTCCTGTCCCATATCGTCTACTCATGAATTTTCCGTATGTTTTTAAGACAGTCGAGTTAAATTTTACATGCAACTGTATTTTCTACTTGTGAACAACATTAACCTATGTTTGCTTTAACACTCTTGTAGTTTTCTTTTTAAACTTGTTTACTTTTACAAATGATAATGAACTTAACTTTGCGTAAAAAACATAAAAAAAATATTTATGTTGTAGCCTATGTATTTCAAAGATTGTAATTAGGGATGGGTCGATACCAGATTTTCTCGATACTCGATACTCTATACCGATACATGATATTTTCCTCGATACTCGATACTTCGATACTCGATACCTTCTACATTTCCAATTTCAATAAATATGTACATTAAAAACTAAAATTTGAGAGGACTGTGTAATACCAACTAAATTAATTAAGTGTGCATATTTAATGAGACAAAATTTAATATCATCAGTAGCCTATAATTATTTTTAAACTCTACATTAAAACTAAAATTAGTTTTTTAAACAGTCCACTTACAAGGTTTTGTTAAAAAATACTAGCATTCTCACTTAATTGCAGAATTTCAGAATTACAAAAGTATCGAAAATGTATCGAGCGAGTTTTCTGAAGTATCGTTCGATGCCGATACCATGCAAGTATCGAGAGTATCGAGGACCCATCCCTAATTGTAATCAAAGATTGTAATATTAAAATAGCCTGTAAATTGTTCGAATAAGTGGAGAAATTCAAACATCTGGGAGCAATAATTACAGATACAAATATTGTTAAGGTAGAAGTTAAGTGTAGACTCAAATCAGGAAATGTCTGTTTTTATGCAATTCATAACCTCTTATCATCTCGTCTCCTGTCCAGAAATCTAAAAACATTTTTTTTTCTGTGTTTCGTAGTTTTACCTCTACCTACCTACCAAAAATTTACAAACAATTATACTGTCGGTTGTAGAGTTGGATTATTCCCACAAAGTCTCTGGCCTTGAAGACAAACCCAGCCAGCGAGCTTCTCGTTACGTCTCGTTACCAAGATGCGCGAATTCGCTGCGAGTAAATCAGTAAGCTACCGCTTGGCAGAGAGTAAAGATCATGCTCCACGTTGGCAGGGGTAGAAAATACTGTAATAGTTGAGTGGAGGGATAATGCTGGAGGGACAGAGACAGACAACACGTGGAGTGGGATAGGTGACTTGAGCCAATCAGGGTGCAGCTACCTCCCCTAGCCAGGTACTCTAAGAGCGGTGAGACTCGCTCCTAAGGTATATACGTAGAAACCCAGAGACTTTGTGGAGATAATCCTACTCTATTATATGAATGTGAGACATGGTCGCTTACTCTACGGGAAGAACATAATCTGAGTCGAAGGCTTAGGAAAATATTCGGGCCTATAAGAGAGATGAAAATGGGGACTGGAGAAAACTGCATGATGACAAGCTTCATAACCTGTCACCGGATATAGTAAGGGTAATTAAATCAGGGAGGACGAAATGGGCTGGACATGTTGCGCGCATAGGGAAGAAAAGACATATCTCAGAAGTATTGAATGGGAAACTCGAAGGGAAAAGACGTAGGTGTAAGACTTAGACGTAGGTGGGAGGACAATATTAGGATATATTTGAGAGAAGTAGGATTTGACTGGGATGGTTGGAAGGAGTTAGAACAGAATAGGGTTGAATGGCGGGCTCAGGTTGATGCATGGCAATGAACCATCGGGTTCCATAAAATACCGGTAGATAATATTCCTTTAGCTTGCTCAGGAATTGTCTATTGCCATTGGGTAAGTAAGTAATTAGGCCTAAGCAATAAATTCGGGAATAATTAGAAATAATAACTTAATTACCTAAATTTATTGATATTAATTGTGGAAATTACCGGACAAACGTCAGTCCTCAAAAATCACAAAAAAGGGACTCAGTTTTTTATGATCATAATTCCCAATGATCACCAGTCTTAGTGTATCTAAAAATACTTTTAATTATTTCTTACACTGGGTATATTGTACATATCAAATCAAACCTCTCTCGTTTTAGGGATAGAAAGAATTTAATTTTCAAAAGAATACTGACTGTAAAATTAGAAATAAACAAATTCTAGGTCTACTCATAAATAAAAGTAGGTTTTGAAAAATCACTAAAATAGTTTTTAAAACTAAAAACGGAACCAATTAAGTTCCAGGTTTCAAACTTCGAGATTCTATAGACTAGTGCTTCACTTGGTAAATGTGGGGTCAAAATAAGGTTGCAAATAAACATAACTTAGTCGAAACTAGCTGTCATACAGCCTACAGTGGGCCTGTACCGAAACGTATGCATCCCATTTAACTGAACTTGTATTCCTTGTATCGCCAGGCTAGTGTATGTCATGTGTAATAGTATGCACGCTGGCGAGAGGAACTGGTTTCTTGACCTACTCGGTGCTTAAGGCAGAAACGTTATGGCCCATAAAGTCGCAGCCTCGCATGCTGGACAGCCCGGGGCTATGCAAGCAGTATCCTTGTGTCTCAACACCACCATACCTTCGCTTTGGTGCTCTTCCACACAACCATTCTATCCATATTATATCAAACGAGTTTTGTCAAAGATGTTTCTTTCAGCAAAACGGTTACATTTTCACTGGGAATGATTAGAACATCTATAACATCGGGCACGCACATTTTGAAAAAAATCTGATGTGAAAGTCACATAACTTCCTCTGCCCAAATAAAAGTTTGCAGCATTTACGCTAATTATGCTATAAATATCTTATAGCCCCTTATTTGAATGTTGCGACTAAAACGCAGGCTATGGGAAAAAAACAAGTGACTGCAAACGTTTATTGAACTTTCTGCTGTTAAGAATAATTTCCTAAATTTATCAAACATTCCCCTCAGACATTTCTTTACTGTAAGCAGGGCCACCAGTACATTTTTCTCTCTTCACGTGCTTATATAGAATAAAATGCCTTAAATATCCGCGTATTGAGTTGTTCACCAGGCAAGTTGGTAGGTTACAACCACCCTTCAGAGAATGTTTTTGAAATGGTATAAGCAATCCATGTACAAAATTTTAAGGAAATTTTTAGAGCCGTTTATGAGAAAATAGCAAACAACAAAATATTCTTCATGTAAAGTCCCCTTAAATATAAGAAAAGGTTGTAGTCAATCTTCACAGCCTCAGAAGGTACCTAACCCAAATACAAAATTTTGTTTTCGTACGATTTACAAGAAGCCGTATTGCAAAAAGCACGTATTCACAGTGGGTTGCTTATAACTACCCTTCAGAGAATTTGTTCGAAAAAATGTTTCAAATAAAAGTTTTAGCTCTTGGTACAAGCAATCAATGCGCAAAATTTAAAGAAAATCGTTAGAACCGTTTTCGAGAAAATCGCGAAAAACGAAAATTTCTTCATGTAAAGTCCCCTTAAAAATAAGGGAAATTTGTCGCCAATCTTCGAATCACATCTTCGGAAGGTACCTGACCCAAATACGAAATTTTGTTTTCATACGATTCTCCGTTTCGGAGCTAGCCTGTTCACAAACTTCCACAAAGACAGACAGACACACACACACAGACACACACACAGACATGTTTCCAAAAATAGTATTTTTGGATTCAGGGGGCCTTGAAACGTGTATATATGCTAAAAACTCAACTTCGAATTTTAGGGTCGAAAACAATACTTCCTCTACCCATAGTACCTATGGTACGGGCAGAGGAAGTAAAAAAGAGGTCCAAGGGATGATCAAACTCGACAGAAATTCGAAATTGTAGAACGTGCAAAAATGTATTTCTGATGTAAAATTATAACTTATATAGAAATAAAGTCAGGTAAACTGATATAACAAAGTGCCAGAAGGCTTTTGTTTAATCAGTGATAATTGCAATATATGCATATGTTATTTCTAATCGCTTTCAGAGTTATCCAGATCGATTCATTAAGCAGGGCTTACGGTAGAACAAAGGTCTAGTTTGATAAGCATAGCCTATTATGTGAAGGAATATGTGGATAGTGTTATTTGTCAAAACTACCTATAATGTAACTTCCAAAGTCGTATATGAACACTGTAAAACAATATGTTGCCATGAGAACTGATTAATTCTTTCTAATATAGTACGTAAAATAGGCACTAAATTGGGCATTACTCCGGTACCAGTCAACCGACTTGGTCCAAAATGAATAGGCTTCTTCTCATGGACGTAAATTTGTATACCAAGTTTCATGAAAATCCGATAAACGTATTTAAGTTATCGCGCGTGTAGGGACACGGACAGACAGACAGACGGACAGATTTTTCCCTCACACAACCTCATAAAGTACCATTCTGGCACTTTAAATCGCTAACCATTCTGGCACTTAATCATCTTTAAAATTAACTTAACTCCTAACTCAAAACTGGAAAAGAGTTTAGAATTGTAAACAAATTTGTTTTTATAACTTTTGAGCTTATAGAAATAATTGATGTCAGGTTTCATCAAGTTCTTTATAGCCTACTAGCATGTGCCCGCGGCTTCGCCCGCGATAATTATTTCAAAAATTAAAAATTAAGAGCATAATAGTAAAATCATAATATTTATAACTCCTAAATCACGTGGACTACATACCACGATTAGATAGCATCGTCTGGTAAAAGCGACCTCAGATTCGAGTTTCTTGGCCCAGAAAACCTCTGTATAGTGAGATTCGTCCAAATAAAACAACGTTTGACCATATTTAGGGCTTACAACATTCAAGCGATCGCGAAAGTTTTATTTTCAAGGTGTGACAAAAATAGACAAAGCCAACTGTAATTGATTTGACATTGAAATGTATAACTGAAAACTTATGTTTTGAAAACGCAAAAAATGCATGTTTTTTGCCCGCTTTTCACTCATAACTCACGAACGAAAACTAAAATTAAAATTCCGGCTTCGCGGTGCATTTTCCGACCCTTCAGCCCACCTATGTTTAAAATTTCAGATCTCTGCGTTCAGGAGATTTCCCTGGACATCGAGGACAGTTCCTTTTATTAATATAGATAATATGAATTATAATGATACCTTCTCTAATTTGTCAAACATCCATTTAATTTAATCCAAACCCACCTATACCATTGGCAACAATATGTTCTGTGAATTTGTTTCGATAATTCTATGCGAAAAGGGATTAAGTATTTTCAAAAACATTTAATTTTTGGCATTTAGAATCAGAATTTTTCAAAATCCCTTCTTAGTGAGCACCTACATTATGAAACGAAGGTACTGTCAAAATTCCAAGTCTCTACCTGTTATAGTTTAGGCTCTACGTTGATTCCTGTCAGTCAGGACAAAGCCTTTTATATATATAAGAGATATTATATTGGAGCAGCGTTTATTTTGACCATAAGTGGTTTATACGTGAAATATTACCCGAATTCGTACTTTATAAAATAAGCGAACTTAGGTTTTTATAAGCTGCAATCGCCCAAGGTTCCCTATTATATTCTGAATGCGTTTATTTTGATCCAAATAAATGGTCCCACTTTGCTCCCAACATGTGAATATTATTAACAAATGAATTAAGGAATCGCACTTTTTCATGCTTTTACGACCGGCATCCATGGGAAGATTCTTTTTTGAACTGAGAGCCTGAGAGGCAGTGATCTATACTCTTTTCATCTGTTGCAAAATGTTAGGTATAGAACAGTGAAAAGCTCAACAGTTAAGACTGTGTTTCTTTTCGAATTTCACATTTCGCGGACGATTCGTCTCTCGAATAGTAGCCACCTGTTAGTGTCTTGGTGAACTAGCTAAAGTATCCATCTATGGGAGTTTTAGTCAGAGGCGAGAGTCAGATGCGCGTGAGGGGAGGTGACGCATTTGGGAGGAAGCTTGGGAAGGGGTAAGAATGTTGAACTGCACTAGCGAGAGGAGAAGCGAACAAGGTCTCTTGTTTCTTAACTACATTATACGGTTTTACTGCACTAGAAATGGACTCGTCTGCACATGCTTGGACTATCACCTTTGATTAATACCACTGTACATAAAATAAGCACTAGGCAGGGAAAGAATCGTCACAATGACTGAACTGACTGCTATGCAATTCGTGAGACAGGAATGGAAGTTATCACTGAATTTTCCGAAATTGTAGACAATATACAGGACGTTTCAAAAATACTTTTACAAACTTCGGGCATGAGTTCCTTACACCAAAAGAAGGGGAAAAGTTCATATGAACATGGTTCCCATAATCCTTTGTTTTCTCGTTATGAACTGTTCAACACATTGGTACACTCATAACACGTCAATACACAAAACTCATAACAAATGCTCGAAATGTCCTCCTCTTGATTTCTAAAGGTTCTTTTTCTCTAAATTTCTATAGGACGAAAATGTAAGGAGTTATCCTAATGTTTCGATATTATTCGACCAAAACATAAAATTGTTAGTTTTCATGGATTACAATTATACATCGATGCCATGATTTCTGTTCACCATTGGAAACAGTAGTTTTGAATATATAACAGGAATACAGAACGGGCATAAATAATAAATGAGTTATATTTTCCTCTCCATGAGTTTTGATTTAAACGGGTTCATCATTAACTGACACATCGCTCTGAAGATGCCCGACGCAGCTCGCGGCGAAACGTCAGCACTAGACACACATAGACCACGGCCACACAGCCCGGAAGTTATAAACTCAGTAAAAGCCGGCCGTGAAAGCTTAAGCACATATATCATAGGTAATCCCACGAGAGTTGGATTTATTAAGACTATTCCATGAATAAAATGTAACGGATTATACAAATAATAAAATCAGGTAAACTGATGTAAAAAAGTGCCAGTATGTTTTTGTTTAATCAGTTATGACTGCAATTATGATATGCAGAATATGTTTTTTTTTTTTAAATTGATTTCCAAGTTAAGCTCCAGATTTATTCATTAAGCAGGGCTTACGGAAGAACAAAGGTCTAGTTTTTTTTTAATCAGATTAAAATCTTCCAGGATCAGCTGAACTGTACAGATTTGTGATATCTTGACAATCGCACACTCACATGAAAATACAAAAAAAAAAAAGTGAAATTGGCCGGTTTCGGGATTTGAACCATGGAACTTCAGAATGTGAGTCCAAGACGTTACCACCTAGGTCAGTTTGACGGTCTAGTTGGATAAGCGCATGTAAAACAATAGTGTTTTTGGTCATAGCTAACTGTATTTTAATTTCCAAAGCCTTATAAAATCACAGTAAAACAATTGACTATGTTGTCAAGATAACTGATTTGCTTTTTTTTTTTTATAAATTCTTTCGATTATCATAAAATAGGCACTAAATTGAGCATTACTCCGAAACAGGTCAACCGATATTATCCAATATCAATAGATGTCTTCCCATGAACATTATAAATGTGTATACCAAGTTTCATAAAAATCCGGTAAAGCGTATTTGAGTTACCGCGTCTTTAAAATAGACACTAAATTGGGTTTTACTCCGGTACCGGTCTACCGATTTCGTCCAATATCAGTAGACGTCTTCCCATGTACATTATAAATGGGTATACAAAGTTTCAGGAAAATCCAATAAAGCATATTTGAGTTATCGCGACTTCTCATATATTAACATAAAAGGCACTAAATTGGGCATTATTCCGGTACTGGCCAACCGATTTGGTTGAATATCAATAGACGTCTTTCCATGGACATTATAAATGCGTATACGAAGTTTCATAAATATCCGATAAAGCGTATTTGAGTTATTGCGCCTTTAAAATAAACACTAAATTGGGTTTTACTCCGGTACTGGTCAACATATTAGGTTCAAATTCAATAGGGCACTTCTCATGGACGTCATAAATGTGTATACCAAGTTTCATGGAAATCCGATACAACGTATTTGAGTTATGGCGCCTTTCTAATAGAAAGGCGCCATAATCTATTAAAATAGCCACTAAATTGGGCATTACTCCGGCACCGGTGAACCGATTTGGTTCAATATCAATAGGGTTCTTCCCATGGACATTATACATGTATTTTCCAAGTTTCATGAAAATCCGAAAAAGCGTATTTGAGTTATGGTGCGTACAGACACACGGACAGACAGACGGACAGACAGACGGACAGACATTTTTTCGTCCACCATACAATCTCATAAAGTGCCATACTGGCACTTAAGAATTACTTTCGTGCTTTGCTGTACAAAAGCAAAACTAACAGCTGCAAAATCACGGCATACTATGAATCATCCATCCATGAATTGATTCGAGTTACCATGTTTGACCAGTGCCGCCAATGGTCAATATAAGACATAGTTAACTTCATTCAGGTAAGCTAACGGCAAAACAGAATAAAAGCACACGAACTGGCTTGCACCGAATTTAAATTGTGTTTTTAATCAATGTACATTTCTACGATTTCAATTTCCAAAGAAGTTATTTTGTATAAAATAATCTCTTTTCGTGTTGCTTAATGGCAGCATGTGACGTATTAATCACTGCACACTGATGCTTACGTGTCGAGTAACGAGCAGACAATTTTATCGATAAAACAACATCCTCAAATGAATAGTAAGCATTTTATAAGATAAACGATCGTGATTGGTCTATATCTGAGGAATCGCTAAACGTTATTGGTCAATATCAAACACGTGGCGTATGAGTGGAATAGTCTGTAAAAGTTTGCAGATAGTAGTAAATTCACTTAAAGGTGCTGTCAAGTTAAGGAGGTAACTTAAGTAAAAGAATTGTATTTTACTTATAATTTATCCTTTATGCTTTTTCTTTTGAAATTATTGACCTACTTTCATTATGGTTTTAAAAACGTTTTTCTCAACGTGAAGACAATCAGAATCATGTTCCAAGTACCGGTGGCTTTGCACTTTTTATTTTTGGTTATTTTTTGTTATTGGAGTGGTTATTTTTGGTTACTAGAGAGGAGCTTTTCCATGTACAAATCTTTAGTTTCAGACAACAGACAATCGTTTTCATTTGAGAATCTCCGCCAAGTGTTCATAGTTCATAATTTAATTCAGGTTTATTGTAAACACCATAGCAGTTTGTCTTGTAGCAATAAATATTTTCTTTCTTTTTAAATGGCATAACATTTGCTAGAGGCGATTTGATGGGCATGGCAGTTCAAAAAGAATTTATTTTTCGCTAAGGGTGTCCAATAGCATAAATTTAATACTTCTCTAGTAAGAAAATAAGTATGTTTTATATTGTAAATTCATATATAACACACTGTCATAAAATGATTTTAGGAATTCATTACTTTAAAAAACTAATTATAAATAATAATGGTAAATGTATTGGTATTTTTTTTAATTTTGTGTCACTTTTTTCACTATTTTAGGTAATAAATGCATTCTTTATTTTGCATTTTTTTAATTGTTTTTGGTCATCAAATTCTTTGCCCTAGTATGAGGAGTATTGTACAAGCCGTGGGTATCAGAATACTGACCACATGCCCCCCCCCCAATGCTGCCATCTGCCTTCGCCACGAAGTTTAGTTTTTAGTTTTAGTATCTGTACAAAAAATAAAATTATTTGTAAAAGTTTGTAGATAGTAGAACATTTCCCTTTCCTTAAAGGAGCTATGAAGTTAAGGGTTTAAGTAAAAAACTTATATTTTACTTGTAAATTGTCCTTTATGCTGTATTTTTGAAGTGAAACTTCTTTAGCCGCGGTAGGGGTAAATCCAGAGCTTGTGTCACGCTCAAAAAAACGTCACGAAATTAGTGAGGTGTGACGGAACGGACTGCACAGAATACAATCAACTCAACGATTAGGAGTAATCAACTGCTATACGATTTAAAGGAAAAAATAAAATACTCAAAGGGGAAACTAACGATAGAAGGTGATGGAAAGGAAATTTTTCAGACCTAGTACGAAGACCTGCAAATGGGAACAGTAGTAGTAGTAGTAGTAGTAGTAGTAGTAGTAGTAGTAGTAATAATAATAATAATAATAATAATAATAATAATAATAATAATAATAATAATAATAATAAGAAGAATAAGAATAAGAATAAGAATAAGAATAAGAATAATAGTAATAATAATTACAACAACAATAACAATAACAATAATAATACTTACTTGCTCAATGGCAATAGACAATTCCTAAGCAAGCTGTCTATTTCATGGAACCCGGAGGTTCATTACCGCGCTTAAAAAATCAAAGATCCAAAATTTAAAAAACATTCAAAATTAAAAAAGACCAAAAACCCAATATTAAAAAGTCCAATAATGCAAAATTGAAAAATCTAATAAAAAAAATTAAAAAAAAACAAGTTTCACTTCTGTCGCTTGGCGTTTCACACACACCTTTTTTTAATTAGGCCTATAGGCTTACTTTCATGATTTTTTAAAAACTTTTTGTGGACTTCAAGGCAATCAGTATCATATTCCAAGTACCAGTGGCATTGCGCTTTTTTTTGGTTACTAGTGCCATCAGCAAACATGATAGTGTTCTGAAGAGTGTTGGGATTCAAGCTTTATAAAAATTGTCTGTTAGGCCACTCTAGCTGCACAGCAACACCTAAGCCGCATCTAGATTGTTCTCGTGATCATCTTTTGTTTCTGTCACGTTCTCGCCCATCCTGCCATAATGGATCACGAATTTGTCGACTAGATAATCTGACCCCAACAGATTCTTTTTAAAACGAAGGTGCACAACCAGTGAGTGCTATCAAATAACTTAATATCACTTCAATACATCTATCCTAAATTATTTTGTTGTTTATTTTAAATTAAGTCTGGTTTATCATCAGTTCGTTTTTCTGCTGTGAAGCAAATGCACGAATGTAAGAATATCAGTGAAATCCCCTTGGTTTATCCGAAACAACCAGATACATAGTGAACTCGGTGTAGAGTCATGAACATATTTCTAACCTAACAAAAAAATCATAATAATCTAGGACTTGTTTCAGGGGAAAGTATTATGGCCTCGGACAAAAATCCCATAATGTAGAGCGGCTTAGACTTCGATTGCCTCAAGATATAGTATTTAATTATGTTGATATGTTCATATGTCAGATAATTTTAGAGCATAATTTTGAGTGAGTGAGGGGTCAATTGACTCTCCTCTATAGGTAGAATTCTAATACCGTTAAAAATCTCCAGTGGTCATTGCCAATCTGATATTGCAATGTAATGCTGAATGATTGAAAATGCAAAAATAAGGTTAAATGGTATTTCACTTAAGGGGAGTTAGCTTATGACTGAAATTTCAGGAGGTTCTTCATTTTTCACCATGGACACTTTTACTCTTCTGGTTATTAAAGCAAAAGGTCCCACTTTATCTCTTCCGTCCTTACTTAACCAGCCTGCGGACACTTCAAAAGTAACGCCTACTGCATATGCATGTTCTGACCACGTCTCCTTCCCATTTACTCGCCTTTTGAATTTTAATCATTTTTTCTATTTGCAAAATATTCCTTGCAGAATAATTATAATATATTCCCCATATTATAAAACCACCTGGCTGACTCACTCACTGACATTACTGTTTGCCCACTTCCAGACGAGCTGGAAACTTGAAATTTGGCACACTTATAGGCTAGCTTGTAGCCTGTAACCGACGGGAAAATTCCAAAAAGTTAATTTCTTAGTTATCAATCGTTTTAATTATTAAGTACCTGTATGGTACTTTATAAGATTGTGTGGGGGGTGGGAAATGTCTGTCCGTCTGTCCATCCATCCGTCCGTCTGTCTTTCCGTGTGTCTGTACGCGCGATAACTCAAATAGCTTTATCGGATTTTCATGAAACTTGGTATACGCATTTATAACGTCCATGGGAAGAAGCCTATTGATAGCCTATTGGACGAAATCGGTTGACCGGTACCGGATTATTGCACAATTTAGTGCCTATTTATTAGATCATATCGGTTGACCGGTACCGAAATAACGAGTAATTAACAGTCACATCATTAACATTATTGCCAGGGAATTTTGTAAAATGTTGACATATTTTTAGAATTTATTATATTAGTGTATACTAGTATGAATTAAAGCTACGAATAAAACTTTAGAGCTTTGTTCTTCAGTACGCCCTGCAATAAATCGATCAGGAGTTTAACTCTGAGTTCTCTTACAAAAATAACTTCTCTGCATAGGCCTTTCATAATTGCAATTATCACTGATTAAATAAAAGCATTCTGGCATTTATATATAAGTTTACCTGATTTTATATATTCATGATTTAGGTAAGGTTCATTAATCTGTGGCACGTTTTAATCGTTTCCTTTCGAATCTGTATGCCCATGTGACAGTTTTTTGTTCCCTCACCTTTAATTAGAATAAATAGCATTAACCACTTATTCTTATCAATTTCAGGTTGTAAAAGTTTCTTCAAGAGGAGTGTGAGAAGAAACCTCACGTACTCTTGCCGCGGGAATCGAAACTGTCCCATCGACCAACATCACCGAAATCAGTGCCAATACTGTCGCCTCAAGAAATGTTTAAAGATGGGAATGCGTAGGGAAGGTGAGTAATACAGACTACTCTAAAAATCCATTCACAATGAAATCCCACAACATGAACATATTATTTACAATGACAGCATGCCATTATAGAGTGATATGTTCGATCATTAGAAAATGGAAGTTTTCATGTATGTTTTACTTTGTACTCTTTACTTTCTGTCGTCACAAATATGACGATTCTGGGCCCTGGTTCATAGAACTTGCTAATAATATTAGTTAATATCAGAACTCATAATATTATTTATTAGTTAACAAAATCTTGTTTCATAGAGATTTGTACACTACTCATAAAATCTCTTGACTAATATTATTAGTTCATTAGACAGCTGATTGATTTGGAGGTTATGTCTGGTTTGTTGTTTGTGTTTTTTCCCTTCTTAGTCTTTTTGTCAATACTATTTCAAAGCAGCCCGGGCTACATATATCTTCATAAATTTAATAAATAATAACTAGCTGTAAGAAATTAATAAATCTGCCAGGCACTTATTCAAGATAGCAGTAGGCTTGATAGCTTATGTAAGCTTTTTCTAAATTGATTACATCAGAGTGATTCATTTTCCACAAATTTAAAATCACGAAATCTGAATTAAATGGGTTTGAGAATAATTTTTTATCCCAAAAACACTTGTAAAAAACACCTAATACTATCAGTACATTTTATTACTTCTGCAGTCTATGAAACAGTTTACTAATAATGTTAGCAATATTTGCTAATAATTTAGAGCCATGAACACATAACTAATATTCTTATGAACAGAATAATAATAATAATAATAATAATAATAATAATAATTAATATTATTATGTATTTGCTAATACATAATAGTTCTATGAGTGCAAAAGTTCTATGTAACAGGGCCCTAAACAAAAGGGATTAACTCTTACCGCACGTCCCTTAGTTTGTTGCCAGTCCTAGTGATAACACGAACGTGAGTGAAATCCCAGTTTTGGGCAGCTTCCATCGAGTGCTATCATCAACCACAAAGAAGATTTTTGACATTTAAAAACTTAAGTGCTTCATTGTGAATGAGAAATAACTTTTAATTCGTTGTTGAATTTAACCATGGGACTCTCTGGTTCTTTTCATTGCCATTGATTCTGTTCTAGAAGAAATTACGAAGTGAGTAAAATGAACATTTTATCATTTTCGTAATAATTTTAAACTGATTTTATGACATTCGGAACATATTATTATTAAGTTACTTAGACTAATGTTAAAATACTTAATTATGATGCAAGTGGTAAAAGATATATTTTATTTTGGGCGTAAGCATGTATGCGAAATGAGCCCTAAGAGCGAGTCGGAGGACACCGACTGTGCGCAAGATAAATTTCTAACTGTTTTAAAGTTCCCGACTGCGCGCGGAGGTCCGTTTTGCGTATAGGTCAACTGCGCGCGGCGATTATTCCTGCATTTTCCTTCTCATTTTTTTGGAGACTTAGGATTCTCTGTGAATGCCGGTCTATTTGCCATTCATAGGTATGGTTAAAAATGCAGTGGCATAATATACAAGCCGAAGGGCATTTGTCAAGAAGTTAAAATACCTATGCATACATGCCGAAGGGCATTTGTCAAGTAGTTAAAATATCTAGGCATACTCGTATTAGAACAGGGCATTTCTCAAGAAATTAAAAAATGCACTTAAATTATGTGCCTTTCTTGTTATAATAACAAACACTCTTTAGGAAATGAAATCGTGAGATAATTCCTTGTCTGTTGGGCTGTTTACAATTTAGTAGCTCGCGCGCAGTTGGGAAATAATTCACCCTTTCGCGCGCAGTCTGTACGCACCCTAGCGAGTGTAGCAATCCTATAAGCAAAATACAATCATTTTATCATGTGTATCGTATAACTTATTATTTTTAGACGGTCGTTAATATATCTTATTAAATTAAAATATATAATGCGTTTTTTCTAATGAATTGCGTTCCGTGGAGCCATGTTGCATCCTCGAGCTGCGCGTATTTTAAATTCTTGTTAACCATCGGCATCCTTTAAGGATTTGGACCTTACTGACCCTTAAAGAATGAACGGGAAAGTAGGATAGTGCTTCTGAGGAAACAGACTGAATGGCACACGTCTCAGACTTGCATGGAGTCAAAACTAATGTAAAAATTTGAGGATTGTGTGCTGATTGTGTTGCGAGCAAAATTTAATTTGTTGTAAAGAAGGTTCAACGCCCACGATGAAGACTAGAAGTATACTACAACTTCATTAAATCTAAAAATAAAAAATTTGGTTTAACTTAGCTCCCGAGTAAACTACTGAATTATCGGTTCCTCTTTTTTCACAGCTTTACGTATTTGCGCATATCCACCTCATGTTTTAGACAACTATTTAAAAATGACCGATTTTTGATAGGATTATAGAAAGAGCAGAAAGTTTGGAAATTAAGGTAAAATGGGTAATTGTTTAAAACGATATTTTTGAAGTGAAACTTCTTTAGCCGCGGTAGGAGTAAATCGAGAGCTTGTGTAACGCTCAAAATCGTCACGAAATTAGTGAGGTGTGACGGAACAGACTGCACAGAAAACAGAAAACAATTATTCAATAGTTAAAAGATCCAAAAATTAAAAATTAAAAAATCCAAAATCCAAAAAATCTAAAACTTCAAAATGAAAAAATAAAAAATCCGAAATTTAAAAAAATAAAAAAACCGAAAATCCAAAATTTAAAAATTTAAAAATCCAAATATTCAAAATTTAAAAAATCAAAACATTAAAAAGTAAAAAATTAAAAAATCCAAAATTTAAAAAATAAAAAATCTAAAATCCAAAATTTAAAAATAAAAAAATCCAAAATTTCAAAAATTAAAAGATAAAAATTAAAAAATCCAAAATCCGAAATTAAATAGTCCAAAAAGCCAATATTAAAAAGTCCAACAATCCAAAATTGAAAAATTCCAAAAATTAAAACAAGTTTCAGTTCTGTCGCGTGGCTTTCCACGCACACTTTCTTTTGTCATTATGCTTTAACTTTCAATTCCTGAAAGCAACCTGGGTATGAAATATTAACATGTACATCAATAAGTAGGTCTAACTCTCATGTATTCTTATAATAGGCCTAATAACCATTTTCAGGAAAATGGTAGTTTGGAGCAGAAGATTTTTTTAATTGGAAAAAGATATTTTCTGGGTGACGTACGTTTCAAATCATATAGTTATTAAAATTATTATTTAAATTTTTGTGTTCATGTTGACATTATATTTGTATTTTATTGCGTCACCACTTTGGTTTAAAAAAAAAGGTTTTTAGTTTAATATTGGACTTTAGAGAAGATCTTCTCCATAAATTAGGTACGAACCTATTACCTTTATTAAGCTAACTTTTCTTAAATTCAAATAACTCTCATGTATTCTTATAATAATAACCAGGTTCAGGAAAATAATAGTTTTAAACAGAAGATTTTTTCAATTCGAAAAATATATTTTCTAGGTGACGTATATTTCAGACCATAAAGTTATTATAATTATTATTTAAATTTTTGTTTTCATGTTGACATTATATTTGTATTTTATTGCGTCACCACTTTGGTTTAAAAAAAAAAGTCTTTAGTTGAATTATTGGACTTTAGAGAAGAAGATCTTCCACCATAAATTAGGTAGCTAACTTTTCTGAAATTCCCTACACAGCAATGTTGCCAACCACCTGCAGTCTTCAAGGAGTTCACTGCTACGAAGCTGAAATATTTAAAAGAGGTCCATCCTCTCTAATATATAAAGTCGCGAACCAAAGTGAAAGCTGCCGATTCGCATCAGAGTCTGACCGACATCTAAAATAAGAACCTTCAGATCATTGTCCTAACTAAGCTCATCACTGAAGGCTTTTTCAGGTTATTCATGCCACGCCACGCTTCTCCATTCCAATACACTTCTCTGTTCAACGCCAGCGTTCGTGCCTTAGGCGCCAGCGGTTCTGAGTTCTAATCCTATAGAGGTCATTAACGCTAATCAGTTCTAATGTCTGCCAGTACCGTTGTAAAAATGTGCAACATACCGTTTATATTACAGGACTTGGTAAAAACTAAGTGATAAAATTACGTATTATTGGGGCATGAATAATGCGTATGAATGGGGCATGAGTAATCTGTCCGCCAAGTAAAGCTAAGTAATAGCATTTTAAAATTGTGTTTTGAAAGCACGAAAATAATAATTGGGCATTACGTCTAATTTTTCAGTTATTTATATGAAAGTGTTGGCTATGTTTTTGTTATACTTAACCATTATAATCATCGTTGTTAGTAGCCTAATACATTAGAATTTTAATTATCCGAACTCCAATTATCCGGATCACTTTGAGGCCGTATTCATTTTTTTTTTTTTTTTTTTTTTTTTTTTTTTGCAGCAGCAGCAGCAGCAGCGAGCATTGGAAAATCCTCTTTCAGGGCCGATTATTTGCAAAAAAGCTAAACTTTTTGCAGACAAAATCGACGATTGTCAGCAAAACAACTGACTTTGACTGATAGGTTCAAGATGTGACACTTTATGTACGGTAAATACAGTTTAGAATTTTTACCCAGTTATCCGGATATTTGGAGTTCTATTGTAGTTACCACCAATGCTCCTGAGTAGCTCCAGACTAGTATCCGGCAGAGTTACAGTATCAATAGCTCCATTCTGGAATATTAAAAACAGTTTCATCTAGATAGTGCGCTTAGGTATCAATTTGTTGTGTAACTATACATGTACCATCATACAAAAAAGTAACCCGTTACTTGTATTATTATAGAATTTCCATGCCCTGAAACGTTATAAAATGTAGTAATTTTAAATTATCGATATATTTTTTGAAAAATCGTAAAAGTGAAGAAAATAGCAGTAATTCCATTTTATTTTCATTTCCAAGCATCTCATAACAATCACAATAAACAAACAAAAAATCAGTTAATACAGCCCAAAAGTATAAAGCCAATACGCATTTCTTTCAAATTTGCTGGTGGCCTTAAACTTTTGGTACACTATCAGTATCATATACCTATACTTAAAAAAAACGAAAACCGCTGCAGGCCATAAACAAGAAAAAGTAACTAATGGCTACTTAAAGATGAATAGCTTTTAATTGTTTTGTTACTGTTTACACACATGTAATCGGTGTAACTGTAAATCATGTAAATGCGCCATCAATCATGGTAAGATGTGTAAAATAAAACTGCAAGACTCTTGCAACAATACCAATACCTAGTATGCAAGACCGAGACCGAGACCGAGACCGAGACCAAGACCAAGACCAGGACCAGGGTTACCTATGCAAGACCAAAACCAAGACTAAGAGTGCAAGAACAAGACCAAGACCAAGACCGCCTTAGTCTTGGTCTTGGTCTTGCATATGCTCATCACTAGTAAGAATAGCTACCGTCGTTAGCTCGCTGCAGACAATGAACATGGATAACCTTTGCGTTAATCTCAACCTTCATTTTTATATTAGCAAATAAAATATGTAACCTGTTTGTCAGTTTATACTTTCCTCGCTTCGTCCCTGTGTAATTTGTTTTGTTGTGAAATTGGTTGTAATTCTTTGCTCTAGATACTCCACATAATTATGGATCCACGGTTAAACTCGGGTTCTAGACATTTCAAGAAGGCGACACAGCAAATAGCTTAAAGTTATATGAATCCACCCACTTTTCAACTCCTCAGTTCAGGAAACAGATTTCATGTTTAGTCAAGCAAAGTCAGCTTCAGGACAAGCCCGACCGTAAT
This sequence comes from Ectobius pallidus, assembly GCA_964059195.1. Lineage (NCBI taxonomy): Eukaryota > Metazoa > Arthropoda > Insecta > Blattodea > Ectobiidae > Ectobius > Ectobius pallidus. The sequence continues at coordinate 6,916,999 of CAXKWD010000008.1, read as the reverse complement.
TTCTCAACACTTTCTTTATTTTGAGTACCGGTACCTTACAGTTTACCATTTATTGCAACGCGAGAGCTCGTGCGAAGCAGACTAGCAGGAATGTTGGATTAGAAATTAATACAGGAAAAAACTAAGTATATGGTCATGAAACGTCAAAATAAAGCGCTACAAAATATTAGAATAGCCGGAAAAATCATTAAAAAAAGAGGATAAATTCAAATATCTGGGAGCAATTATTATAGATACAAATAATATTAAGATAGAAGTTAAGTGTAGACTCAAATCAGGAAATGCATGTATTTAACCAATTCAGAAATTCTTATCTTCTCGTCTTCTATCCAGAAATATAAAAATAAAAAAATTATAGGACAATTATCCTCCCGGTTTTATTATATGGATGTCAGACATGGTCGCTTACTCTTCCGGGAAGAACATAATCTGAGAGTAATCGAGAACAGGGTGCTTAAGAAAATATTTGGGCGTAAGAGAGATGAAAATGGGGACTGGAGAAAACTGCATAATCTGCACTCCTCACCGGATATAGTAAGGGTAATTATATCATGGAGGATGAAATGGGCTGGACATGGGGGAGGAAAGACATACCTAACAATTAATATTGACTGGGAGACCCGAAGGGAAGAGACCGCTTGGAAGACCTAGACGTCGGTGGGGGACAATACTAGGATAGATTTAAGAGAAGTAGGATTTGCGAGGGATGGTTGGATGGAGTTAGCACAGAATAGAGTTGAATGGCGGGCTCAGGCAAGCGCGGCAATGAACCTCCGGGTTCCATAAAATAGATAATATTTCTTTAGCTTGCTTAGGTATTGTCTATTGCCATTGAGTAAGTAAATAAGTAATGCTCCAATGGTCCAGTGGTCCAGTGGTCCAGTGGTCGTACCACTTAAAAGGTCGTAATAGTACATCATCATATACAAATAAACACAAAAAGCCTTACTAATAAAAGCTGCTTATACCTGCGTTGAACGGTTGTTTGGTTGTTCACCGTGCAAGTTCTGCATAAGCCGCATTACCAATAATCGGAGTGTAACTGCCGAGTTTACACCGGGTTTGTACGTCCAACGTCATCAAATACGTCACTCTAGTTGTGACGTTACTAGCCCCAGGCTATGAAGGGACTGCTGAACGCCATCTATCGGTGTAGCGGGCAAAGAACGATGGATCGTCTGCAGACTAATTCTAGTTTCAGTATTTCATTATATTGTTTTCAGAAAGCTGTAATCATGGGTACAAGTATGGAATACAAGGAATAATGTTTATAATTCCGCAAAAGCAGCTCAGAATATGCCTAGCCTCAAAATTCAATCTCAGACATCTACGAAACGACCGGCTGTTACGGATATCGGCCATCTTGATTATTTACGTCAAGTTTATACAAGGGGGCCAGGCTGTGTAAAGGTTGCACACATTCAGCCTTATGCAAGGATTATTAGTGCACTTTTTCTCCTCAGCTGTGTATATTCCTGGTATAAATGTTACAACGGGATTATTAGTAAGACTTTTAGATTAGAGTTCAAAGAGCGAATACCATAGAGAATTTTGTTTTATTTTTCTGTTGAATACAGACATCAGAGTGAAGTCAGCATTCTTAGCGTTTCGTTTTCGAGAATATAATTTCATTTAATTACGAGTTGAAAACTGTTAAATTGTATTTTAATGCCGAACTAACTTCCATCCCATTCCCTTCAGTAAATGTTTATTAAGGAGTCAAGTTTTAATGCGGGGTAAAACTTTTAATTTGACGGAGTCGCAGACTGTCCTTTATCCCAGGCCGGAATAATAATGCTAATAACTGTTGTCGCCACCGAGAAAGGGATATTTATTTGTTTCTGTGATCATCATAAATTATAGCTCCCATGGCTGTAACTTGTCCATTTATTTGAATGAAAGTTAAATAGCCGCCCATGTAAGAGTGAAATGTAAGGCTTTTTGTTTGTCTGGTTTGTATTACTATCACAGCCTCATCACTTCATGTAAACTAACCGAGCTTGTATTGTTATCACAGCCTCAATCACTTCATGTAAAGTAACAGAGTTTGTATTGCTATCACAGCCTCAATCACTTCATGTGAACTAACCAAGTTTGTATTTCTATCACAGCCGCAATCACTTAATGTAAAGTAACCAAGTTTGTATTGATATCACAGCCTCAGTCACTTCATGTAAACTAACCAAGTGTGTATTGCTATCACAGCCCCAATCACTTCATGTAAATTAACAGAGTTTGTATTGCTATCACAGCCTCAATCACTTCATGTAAAGTAACCAAGTTTGTATACTCCTGAGAAGGTTTAAGTCTCAATCCGTTTGTGTAGCAGGTTTGTAGGGAACAGAGTTTGTAAAACATATTGATTATATGATTCACCTTCAATTAGTCATGAAAATTGCTGTCGTTTTTCTGGTAATTAACGAAAGCAGGTCCAATAACCTTACCTGAAACATTTATGAGCGGCCTCTTTACTAGTTATGGGAGCGCCCTGGTACTATTTTATTTTCATACTATGACACTGTAATACATTATGTTATATTACTTTTTAAACTTAATACTAACTTATTACCAGAGCCCGGATTTTTATGATATGCCATCTTTTAACTGGTAAATCATGGACGTTGTCTTTCAGTGCAGATATTCTAATAATAACTCTAATTTTAGGGTCTTTTCGGGTCATGTTCCCAATTTTTATTTTTTGTGTCACTTTTAGAATTCAATATGATTATTTGGTCTTTTTTTGGCCATTTTTCGCTTTCAGACAACAGACAATAGTTTTTATTTGAGAATCTCCACCAAGTGTTCATAGTTAATTTTAATTCAGGTTTATTGTAAACACCATAGCAGTTTGTCTTTAGGAATAAAGAATTTTCTTCTTAAATGACACGTATTAGCTGGGGCAATTTGATGGGTATGACAGTTCAGAAAGAATTTCTTTTTCGCTAAAGGTGTCCAAGTAGTATAGATATACTTACTTCTTTAGTAACAAAATAAGTGTTTTATATTGTAAATTCATATATAGGTCTAAAGCTCTGTCATCCATTAAATTGCTTTTAGCAATTCATTAGTTAAAAAATCGAATTAAAAGTAGGCCTATTAATGGTAAATTTATTGGTCATTTAAAAATCAAATTGTGTCATATGTATCAGGTTATATTTCCACCTAAGCACTAGTAGGGTTGAAAAGAATAGAAAAAGGTTGATAAGGAATCAAAAAGCCCTAGAAAATTAATTGTATAGTTTTTAATATAATTCTAAAAAAACAGTTTATAAAAGTACGAAAGAATTGAAAAAAATTTTCTACGTACAGTATTGATTTGTATAAGTGTGACACTTAGTCATTACAGATAAAACATGTACAATATTAAAATTATAATTACAAATGTGTTGTACCAATTACAATATTTGAGAGAATAAAAAGTCCTTGTGGATTATATCGATAAAAGTTTCTAAATTACTTGCTAAAGACAGATAAAATTATGTACATATGTATTTGCAGCTAATTAAATATAAGAAAATTATGAGGATATAGAAGATACGTCAATGAATAAAAAACCAAGTACACAAACTGTGGATTAATCTTCTATAGTAGAGCTGCATAACATGTGATACGTAAAATCAGTGTTAGGTTAAAATCTTCTTATAGATGTCTAGATTTTATTTTCACTATAGTTATTAGACATAAGAAAAGATTTGTAAGGAATATAAGATGTGGCTTTAATTCAGTTTTGATTCCTTGTCAGCGTAGTCTATTCAAATTTCAATATTTGGAAATGCATTTCGAAGCATCACGCTTCATCTTCAGTCCATAAGTACACTAGAAGAAAGCGAAGATTAGAATAGTTTTTATTATATGTGACAATGTTATAAACTTTTTCACAGAAGAGCAGCTGTATTAAAACGATATAATATGTATATGAAATACTTACAAGCTTTTATGTACTAGTAGGAGTTGATGAGTTAGTGCCATGAACAGGCTGACTACTAACTTGGGAAAACTTATATGCGTTGTGTGTGAGTTTAAGGCACGTTTCGAAAAGTTTGTTGTGTTCAATACTGTTTTCATTAACAACCAGATGTTATGCAGCTCTACTATAGAAGATTAATCCACAGTTTGTGTACTTGGTTTTTTATTCATTGACGTATCTTCTATATCCTCATAATTTTCTTATATTTAATTAGCTGCAAATACATATGTACATAATTTTATCTGTCTTTAGCAAGTAATTTAGAAACTTTTATCGATATAATCCACAAGGACTTTTTATTCTCTCAAATATTGTAATTGGTACAACACATTTGTAATTATAATTTTAATATTGTACATGTTTTATCTGTAATGACTATGTGTAACACTTATACAAATCAATACTGTACGGAGAAAATTTTTTTCAATTCTTTCGTACTTTTATAAACTGGTTTTTTAGAATTATATTAAAAACTATACAATTTATTTTCCCGGGCTTTTTGATTCCTTATCAACCTTTTTCTATTCTTTTCAACCCTACTAGTGCTTAGGTGGAAATATAACCTGATACATATCTCATTAGCACTAGCTGAAAAAATGAAATTTATTAATACAAATTGTGTCGTTTTTTCACTATTTTTAGGTCATAAATGCATTTTTTATTTAGCATTTTTTCACTATTTTATGGTCATTAAATGCCTTGCCCTAATGATAAGTAATGCAAAATACTGTTGAAGTAAGCAGCATTTTATAAGGTAGACTATCTTCGTTTGGGCAGCCCATATTATACCATAGCTGGGTCATTCTCACGATTGTGGGGATTTTCATCCACTGTTAAGATGGAATTACAATTGTCACAAAACTGTGTTTTATTGATGTCATCTCGTTTATTATGATGTTAACCTTTCCCAGTGAATTGGCCGAGCTCAATGTTAATCACTAAATTAGATATAATTTTTTTAATATCAGTAGGTGCAAATATCAGTCAACTCCGTAACGGAGCGTTTTCCGGTCCTAATATTAACAATTTGAAATATTAAAGCATTTTTATTCATTGTTTCTATAGGTCATCGGCTTGCGATTCACCTTGTATCAATTTTATCTCAAATATTTACTATTATGAACAAAAAAATTAAAACTTTTAATTTAGAATATAGAATCAAGATTTTTTAATGCTAAATTTTGTTACTATGGTTTGACTTTATTGCAGTTCAGATACTTCGGTAAAAAGAAATAAACAAGATAACCAAATTAAGTATAATAAATGACAGATTAATTGCCCAAATTTATTCAAACTAAAATCATAAAATCTCATAGCCCGTGTTTGGTCTTAAAATGACCGTGAAAAGACGGAACATTCATTATAAATATTATTAACTAGAAAGAAGGCAAAGGTAAAAAGTTTAACAACATCATTTTAAATAACTATTAAAATGAGATTGCAGTGAATAGACGGAGAAGCTGGGAATTTCCCTAGCAGACCTAGCGGGTGCGAGATAAGGCAATGCAGTACTCAGGTACAATGTATCGGGAATCTCCCAAGATCTTATCACAGAGGGTACTGATCCACTTAAGTAATTCTAAGAAGTCGGCTATTGTGTTTAAGCATAGCTTCTGATGTTGCTACTGATACAACACGCTGTCCGAACATTCTTAGAAATCCGAGACGCTAAGTTGTGGGTTTTGAGAATAAGGGAAAATCCAATTGATTTCCGTGGGAAACTAACATATTATTATTGGTCGGGAGATTTGCCAATAAGAACTGGTCTATAGTACCACGTGCCGGGATTCACGAATAATAATTAAGAAGAGTAGGGATAAATGTTTGTCCAAGAAAGTTTTCTTTAGGCCTAACGTGGCACTGTAAAATCACTCTACTTCAAGGCCCCGCGCCTATAACAGTCATATTCAACTCTACTTCAAGGCCCCGTGCCTAGAGCAGTCAACAGCAATCTACGTCGAGGCCGCGTGCCTACATCAATCACTCTACTTATCTTTGAGGCCGCGTGCCCACAGAATTAATTGGACTTATAAAATTTTCGCCGTGGAATTAATCGACTTAGAAGGATTCTTACTTTCAATCGCGATTAGTCAAAATCATATACGGCAGCAATTGTATCACTAGTAACGATCTACCGAGAACTTGTAACAATATTAATTATTCACAAACAAATTTTGTAATTATTGTCAATGACTGGACTTGTATTTCCAACGCTTTGAATAAACAGAATATTCCTTCAGTGTTCAAAGAAACTGCATTATTATTCAAGCAATAATATTAAGGTGTTCTTCGCTTCCTACCCTGAAGCTAGAGGGAAGTGCTCAACGATCGACTGGCAGACCGGAGGCGGGTTCAACAAATCAGAAATATTCAGTATATGCATTATACTGTGGCGCCCAGGTAACCATCATTTCCACCGAACCGCTGTACATGGCTATTTCCCAACGTGAGGCACGAGTGAAGCTGGACATCAAGGATCACCAACTTCAAAAATCATCCCAAAACGGAAGGAAGACACCGCAGAATTTCTAGAACGTCACCCGTAAAGGCACCGCTGGAATTCAAGATCGTGGTACATCAGTTCCGGAGACCGTCGCAGAAAACATCAAAAATCACCAACAGATAAGAACTTAAATATACATAGAGTTTCAGTACAGTAAACAATTTTATTATCAATAATTTATGAAACAGTAAATATTAATTAAATAAATTAGTAAGCCTGACATCAAATAATATTTATTTTAAAGTTTGCAACTTAAGATCAAAGTAAAATTAAACTGAAACTCACTAAGAAAATTAAAGAATAAATTCAAGTAAAATAAAATCTTTTTCAAATTAAAAGAACTCAGGCATATCGAATATTTATTGTGCAAGGGTATAATTATACATGTTATGCATTATATGTTGAACTTCTTAACCAAAGGTAAGGTAGATCGTAAGAGTGTATCAGTACCCTTATAATTTATGTATGTGGCTTAGAAACGGAAAAAAAATTACTAGGAATAAAATTAATATGGAAGGTGGAGAGGGGCACGACTTGCTTAATGGTGAGGAAATAAATAATTGTAGAATGGAAATTAACAATGAGAACAGTGTCGCGACAGGTGACGGGGTTTTGGAGCAGGGAGTTGATAATAGGCAGGAAAATAATGCAACGAATATCCAGCTAACTGAGAATGATAGTGTAACTGAACATAGGCCTAGGGAATTGAATCAAACTATAGACCCGAATTCTATTGCATATTTGATAGCTATGATGAGGGAATCTAAGGAAGCTATGATAAAGGGGTTAGAAAAATCGAGTAATGAAGCTGGGGAAAAGATAGAGAAACTGGGAGATAGGATAGAACAATCGAGCCAAGAAAATAGACAGAATATAAATAGGCTTGAGAAGGAACTAAATAATATAAAAGAGGTCCAATCTAACTTATGCAACGAAATCAGGGGAGAATTCTGTAGGGAACTTCAAGAAAGTGAAAAAGCAATGAGGCAAGAAATTAGTGAAAGTCAAGGGGAAATTAGGTCTGAATTAGAGGCTAATATGGCATCGGTAGATCGGAAAATAGAGATTCAGGGCAAGAAATATGAAGAAAAATTATTCAATGAAAGGAAAATTTTGGAGAAGGAAATACAGAAATCGGAGTCTAGCTTGAAAAAGAATATGGAGACTCAGGTGGGAAAAGTAAAAGTAGGGTTAGGAGATAAAATCTCGGAAGTAAATGACAAGGTAGTGCATTTAGAAAATATATTAGCGGTTAAAATAGGGGAAATCTCTAAAGAAGTAAGCACGGTAGCTAAAGAGGTCGAAAATCGTAGGCCTGTAGCAAATAACTATGCTGTAAATTGTAGTGAGAGTATATGTAATGGAATAGGAAATACATATAGGCCTCCTAGTGTTGCAAATGAGTCCTGTAATACAGTACACGAGACGGTAGCCACCAGCGTGCCGGTAGTTAGCGATAATAGGATTAATATATGTAATTTAATAGGAAATGAGGTATCACTTCCCAGCTTCAATGAGAGCAACACGAGCCCTCAGAGCTTCTTGAAATCTGTTGAAGAATATTTTACTTTACGGTCTATTCCATCTCAGTACAAAATGTTGATCCTCGGTAGAGCCTTAAAAGGAAAAACAAAAGAGTGGTTTGAACTTACAGTACACCCGGAGTGCAACTATGAGGATTTTAAGCAGTTATTCTTAGCAAGATATTGGGGTGAGGCGAAGAGAGCTTTAGCTAGAAATGAGGTCTATAATGGGAGATATTCTCCTAGGGGCAACGTCTCTCTATCGGACCATTTCCTAAGAGTTATAGGCCTAATCAAGTTACTAGACCCCGGAATGCCAGAACGCGAGGCCATTCAGCTTGTGACGAGACATTTTCAGCCGGAAATATGTAACCTGCTTATAGTATCATGTCCCCAAACTTATAGCAAGGCTTTGGAGTTATTATCTAGTTTCGAAGTAGGAACTAACAGAGAAGAGCGTAGCGATAATAGGAGACAAAATGGACCGGATAATATGCAAATGAATCAAGATACGAGAGGAGGTCCAAATAATGACAGAGGTAGATGGAACCAAGGACATGCCAACAGAAATGCGGAATCGAACAGAGGACCCCCTAATAATAACTCATATAGAAATAATGGGAACCAAAACTGGAGGGGAAATAATCAAGAGAATAGGCCTCAAGACAGACAAGTAAATAATGTTCGATTTCATGGCAGGATGCAGAACGAAGTAGGAGAACGAATTCCAGAAAACCAGGGGGGCATTAACATAGAAGGTGAAAGGAATCAGGCGCATAGCACGGGAAATCACAATGATACTCAGGGAGACATTCGTCACAGAAATGACGAAAGGCATGTAGCGCAAGACAGGCCTTTAAACTATTAGGAGACGCATTTGGAGGTCGAAATGACGTCACACAGACCGAGGGATTACAAGGATTAAAAAGACCTAATAATGAAAATAAAACACGAGAGAAGGGGTGCGTAGTAGGATGTGCAAATAGAGAGGGTATAACACCCACATATCCGCCATTAATAAGGGTAAAAATAGACCAATTTGAAGTCGATATGTTGGTGGACACTGGCTGTACTTTTTCTCTAATAAACGAAAAATTCTATGAAACGCTGAAAGCAGCAAGAGTGCGCGTTCAGGAATTGAAAGTACATGGCCTATACGCACAAACTGCAATTGGTGCCAAATCCCATAAAATTGAGCATCAGTGTATGTTGCCGTTGGAAATTGAGGGAAAGAAGTTAGAAGTCTACTTTTTGACAATAAAACATTTAGCACATAAATTAATTCTGGGTTGTGATTCTATGACAGATCAACTAATGAGAATAAATTTTGAAGAAAATTGGGTAGAAATGGAATTAGATGAGAAAGAAAAGTTACGTGTACCGTTTTTATCTAATGAGAATATAATTACTAAGGAGTTGGAGTGCCAAAATGAAGATGTATTATTACGCGAGCCTTTCGTGGTGGAATCAGTTGTAGTACAAGAGGGAAATAGTATCGACGAATATAGGCCTATGGGAATTAAACCGGCCGTATTTATATATGAAGGTGATAATGAGGCTGATTGTGACGAAAGTGTCGCAGAGTTACAGGGAATGGAATCTGATATTGTTTGGGAGGACGAAGAATATGATCATTTGTGCATTAAGGGTTCTAATAATTATGTAGATGAAAATGAATGTGAAACGGTACACGCGAATTTTACTAACATTAGTCAGAATGGAAGAAATGAAGAGGAAAATGTTGATATCGAATTAATTCTCAGGGAGAAAGTAGAAGAAATTGATGTGCTGTCAGATGGTCAAAAGTCGACTTTATATAACATGCTATATAAGAACAAATCAGTGTTCAGTTCAACTCCAGGCCTATTTCGGGGTTACCAACACAAATTTAAATTAAAACAAGAAATTCCTGAGCGTCGCTATAAGAACAGTCCTGTACCGATTTCAATGATGGAAGAAGCCGGTAAGCAAATAAATCCGATTTGCGATGTAGTAAAAGCACATGGAAAACTACGTTTAACCTTTGACTCTAGTTATCTTAAATTATTCATAGAAGCAGAAAATTTTTGGGCAGAACCAATAAAGGATATAAATCCGTAAAATGTATTCAGATGATCAGTGATTTTGTGTGACGTCATTTATCGACAAACGTATTGTATATATGAACAAATTAGAGGCATACGACCCGGAAAAAGACAGAATTGTAGGAAGATACAACCTGTCCTTCATTAAACCATACATAAGGGCAGAATAATCGAAATGCATTGTACTGAGCTGGAATAATGTAGGCCTATAACCTGTAATGTATATTTTACGCGGTAAAATAGCTACTGGCATGATAGGTTATCAGTTCCACATAGGTTTAGGATTAGAGGAATGGGTATGAATGAGAGTAAAATATGCGTGTGTATTTTGCATTGCAATATATTGTATTGAAATTGCGGTGAGGGCTGAATGAGCGCCCTTGTCATAAAAAAAAAAAAAGTGTTTTTATACATTCTTTATAACATAGTGTAATAGTAGTGAGAACTGATTGATCGACCTTGTCATAGCCTCATGAAAAAGTGTTTTTATGCCTTCTTTATAATATAGTGTAGGTGTAGTGAGAACTGCTTGATCGACCTTGTCAAAGTCTCAATATAAAAAAAAAAAGTGTTTTTGTTTTTCTTTATGCATTCAATATATTTTATAAAATTTCAGTGAGAACTGCTTGAGCTTAATTTTCATGGTCTCACGAGGGTATATCGGTAAATTTATGGTGTTTACGTAAAATTTTGTTGTAATGTCTTGGTCATGCAATAAATCAAGTAATACGTACAAACAACGTAACACTACAGAAAACCGCAAGATGTATGAAGGCATGAATGTGATAGGGTCAGAAAACTTGTACATGTGGGACAGGATTTAAGGTGAAGTCTCGTGTCAAGATAGGAATTAAATTATTGATGTATTTGTTTAAGATAGTTGCAACACTGGAGGAAAATAAGGTATAATATTTTGTGGAGAGATGCAGTATATTCAGCCAGTAAGTCAATCATAGGCTATGATGATTCCTGTCTTAATAGACTGGGGCATATATTGCAGTTCAGATACTTCGGTAAAAAGAAATAAACAAGATAACCAAATTAAGTATAATAAATGACAGATTAATTGCCCAAATTTATTCAAACTAAAATCATAAAATCTCATAGCCCGTGTTTGGTCTTAAAATGACCGTGAAAAGACGGAACATTCATTATAAATATTATTAACTAGAAAGAAGGCAAAGGTAAAAAGTTTAACAACATCATTTTAAATAACTATTAAAATGAGATTGCAGTGAATAGACGGAGAAGCTGGGAATTTCCCTAGCAGACCTAGCGGGTGCGAGATAAGGCAATGCAGTACTCAGGTACAATGTATCGGGAATCTCCCAAGATCTTATCACAGAGGGTACTGATCCACTTAAGTAATTCTAAGAAGTCGGCTATTGTGTTTAAGCATAGCTTCTGATGTTGCTACTGATACAACACGCTGTCCGAACATTCTTAGAAATCCGAGACGCTAAGTTGTGGGTTTTGAGAATAAGGGAAAATCCAATTGATTTCCGTGGGAAACTAACATATTATTATTGGTCGGGAGATTTGCCAATAAGAACTGGTCTATAGTACCACGTGCCGGGATTCACGAATAATAATTAAGAAGAGTAGGGATAAATGTTTGTCCAAGAAAGTTTTCTTTAGGCCTAACGTGGCACTGTAAAATCACTCTACTTCAAGGCCCCGCGCCTATAACAGTCATATTCAACTCTACTTCAAGGCCCCGTGCCTAGAGCAGTCAACAGCAATCTACGTCGAGGCCGCGTGCCTACATCAATCACTCTACTTATCTTTGAGGCCGCGTGCCCACAGAATTAATTGGACTTATAAAATTTTCGCCGTGGAATTAATCGACTTAGAAGGATTCTTACTTTCAATCGCGATTAGTCAAAATCATATACGGCAGCAATTGTATCACTAGTAACGATCTACCGAGAACTTGTAACAATATTAATTATTCACAAACAAATTTTGTAATTATTGTCAATGACTGGACTTGTATTTCCAACGCTTTGAATAAACAGAATATTCCTTCAGTGTTCAAAGAAACTGCATTATTATTCAAGCAATAATATTAAGGTGTTCTTCGCTTCCTACCCTGAAGCTAGAGGGAAGTGCTCAACGATCGACTGGCAGACCGGAGGCGGGTTCAACAAATCAGAAATATTCAGTATATGCATTATACTGTGGCGCCCAGGTAACCATCATTTCCACCGAACCGCTGTAACTTTTTAATGTAAAATATTTATTTTCATATCCCATGCATGCTAAGAATAGAGTGCATAAATGCCTCCTCATTAAGAAAAAGAAATTTAAAAATTAGTGCGAACTATTGCCATTTTACTGCCATTTTACTTATTGTTATGGGGTGGAGACTGCGTTACGGTGTGGACACTTGCGTTATGGTGTGGACATTCATTTCAAGATGTGGACATATTTTCGATAATGTATTCATATAATGAGGTAAATACGATTAATAAGCTAAATTTAAATTAAATTAAACATATGCAAGCCAATAAAGTCACCACTGTAACGGTGTTCAACACCGTAACGAATTTCTTCGTGACGGAGTTGACCGTTACGGAGTTGACATTTTTTTTTTTGGTTTGTAAGTTTTCGAAGTTAAGACTGAAAAAACGACGATTCATCACATGCTTTATCTTCAAATACAGCCAATAATTCTTTGCTAGACTAAAAATATTTATAAAAATCACAAAATCACACTTTTTTCTACTTTACGGTGTTGACATGCAATTAAGGTACGTTCCTGAAAAATATAGTTTTACGCTTCCTACAATCACACAAGGAATACTTTTGTGGTTGCCACATTGTTGCCATCGTTCTTCCCAATTAACTTATGGCCGTAAGTAATGCCGCAATAGCATAGTTGGCGAAAATTTAATTTCTACGTGCGTTACGGAGTTGACTGGCGTAATGCAGGGACACTCAGTTAAGCACTTAAATAAAAATAAATAACACAGTACAAATAAGAATAAAATAATTATCGTAATATCATCAATGAGAGTGAGCATACCTTCTGCAGTTCCTGTATTTACAATTTTTTTAGAAGACTTCTCGGTCAATTTCTTATCTTTCGTAACTTACATGCAATACTTCGAGTTGGGATATTGATTTCATGGGTAATTTGTAGTTCCTGTCAACATTTCAAGCTATTAAATACCACAATATATCAGAATAAAAATATACTTCTTTATATTTTAACTAGATAAATGATGATTACTAGGGACCGGATTTTTAGGTTTTTAAAAACACTGTTTTAGGATTTCCATTAGGTGAAATAGTTTTTTTTAGGTTTTTTGTCCAAAATATCGTTTTCGGGTAGAATAATTGGTTGAATGAATTTGAATGTGCTACATAGGATTCAATACATAACACTTGTGAAGTTTAACTTAACAAAATTGACTTAAATTTGTGAAAACTTGCTTTAGGACAATATTCTACAATTGAAGAAAGAAAGCATAAACAATCAAAAGAAGCAGTGAAAATAAGATTTCCTCACATTTCTGGTTACAGTACATCCTCTCTTGATACCGTTTATCCTAGACAACAATGGGTTAAACGAAACGCTGGTGGCATTAATTTCAACCCGACAAAAATTGTCTCTCAGCAAAATATTGATCTCTCAACTGACAAACAAAAAAGACAAAAATTAACCTAAATTAGTTATTTTAGGCTTTATATCCCGTTTAGGTATATTTAGGTTTTTATATCTCATTTAGGTATTTTTAGGTGCCACAGAATTAATGTGGGTGAATCCTATGGACATGATTCGAAAAAATGTATGAGCACTTTTTGTTTTGGAAGTAAGGAAAAAAATAGGTAAAAACCTAAGAATCCGGTCCCTAATGATTACATACGAGTAAATAGTAAAAAGAGAGGAAATTTCTAATTTACGAGACTGGCAAGGTTGGGACACGAAATTCCCCACAATCGGAAGAATGACCCAGCTGGTTTATTACCCATAGGTAGGAGTTTCGAAGATTAAATTTTTAGAAAAGTTGTTAGACTTTTTTTTTTTAATCATGATTTTTGTAAGTTTTCAAACTACCTTTAGAAATCAACTTCCAGGGATTGCAATAAGGGCACAAGACAGATATAATTCCGAAATTACTTTTTTAGTTCACGCTCTCTAAAACAGCTGCTTGTTGGACTGGTAATACACCAAAAAATTGCATTTTAGCAACCAAGGCCGCTAAAATTGCATAAAAGTGCATTCAAAATGCAGTTTTATCGGCCCAGTACTTTAGAGTCGTCATGGCAATCTATAAAAAAAAAACCCAGATGGCATTGACCAGTCACACCAACTGAACGTGGATTAAAGCATATAATTGCTCATAAAACAACAAATTTAAGCCAACATGTTTCTTTATGATAATCAGAAACTTTATTAGGATTTTTCACAAAACACAGTAGTGTACTTCATCATATAACAACAAATATAAGTCAGCAACTTTTCACATGTTCGTTCACAAGAGAAACATAGCTTGCCATGGATTGCTTGAAATATATTCCTTCTCATGCAATTTACCGTGATGTTGCTGGCACCAGCTCCAATTCAATGTTTCTGGCTTGGATTTAAATTTCCTCGGGATTATCATTCATATTTCCACAAACTTTCGATAAATACTAGTTGATATGCATTTCTGTTAACAAAAATCGACTCATATATTAGTCTATGCATCTATACCGCATTTCGTATTGGTTCGTACGGTTCATTGTTGTTGGGTGACTTAGATGGCCGTGAGAATATGACTTTAACAAATGGCTGACTATCTTCCGTTATAATTAATTATACGGTATTTTTGTTTCATTTCATAAATTTAGAGAAATTTTATGCACCACGTACGCAGAAACTATATCGGACTCATCCAGTATAGGCCTATACTAGATTCGTCCGCTAAAGCGATATTTTGCGTACTTGATACATAAATAGCTATTTTCGATTTCTAGGCATCTTGAAACATGTTGTATCGTTGTTATTTGGATTCCCTTCCTCTACACTGCGTATATAACGTCCTGAAGCTAGGCAGAGGGGTACCTCTCCCCTCCTAACTTGATAGGGGGGTGCGTGGACACTGGTCCCGGGGTGTTTTCCCATCATGGTGTATTGAACTGATTGAACAGAAACATGTTTTACTAGGGTAGCATCGGAACATTGCAACGGGCCGTCCAGTGTCCAGAGCTATTCATAAGCGTGGGAACATTGTACATTATCATAAGGTTATGTCCTTGAAAGTAATGATACCTTGCTTATTTCAACTGAAGCTCGCATGCAACTGTATGAACAACATCTATGAGCTAAATCAAATCACATACTTGTTAGTGCAGTCTTTTTCAATAATTGTTAAATAGCTGCTTTGAGTAGACAGAAGAGAGTGGAGGGTTCGGCAGATCTCCCGTAAAAGGAAACAAACTTTAGATTATATTATTATTAATGAATTTCATTTTCAGACAGGGTTAAAATTAGGGATGGGTCGATATCAGATTTTCTCGATACTCGATACTCGATACCGTCAACATTTCCAGTTTCAATAAATAGGTACGTTAAAAATTAAAAGTTGAGAGAATTGTGTAATACCAACTAAATTAAATGTGCATATTTAATTTGACAAAATTTAATATCATCAGTAGCAAATAATTATTTTTAAACTTTACATTAAAATTAAAATTAGTTTTTGAAACAGTCCATTTAAGTTACAAGTTTTTCTTTAAAAAATACTAGCATTCTCACTTAATTCCAGAATTGCAAATACCGAAAAAGTATCGAAAAAGTACCGAGCGAGTTTTCTAAAGTATCGCTCGATGCCGATACCATGCAAGTATCGAGAGTATCGAGGTATCGAAAGTATCGAGGACCCATCCCTAGTTAAAATAGTTACAAATTGAAAGAGTGTCCACCTTAAATTAAACCCTTGTCGTAGCACTTATCTGGGGCCACTTATATATAAAATGTAAAACAACACAGAAGATACAAGCACTCAATAAAAACAATGTTGTCACAGTATTAAAATCTTCTTATTGGTCCCATATACCATGGTATATCATTAGACAGAGTGACTATCTGCAAGACAGAACTGAAGATGATGCAACATGCATTGAAATGCATATTCAAATAATGCACGTATCTAGCTTAAAAGGCCCGGGTATGGTATTTTGACAATGGGTTCGATTCCTGGTCGGGACAAGTTACCGAGGTGGGTTTTTTTTCTGGGGGTTCTCTTCACCTGTGATACAAATGTCGGGTAACTTTAGGCCCTTGTGGTCCCCAGATATCATCTGGCCGTCATTATCATCTTCATCCCATCTTCGCCTTGTTTGGAGTGAGTGTGTGTTTGAATGGTGTGTCTTGTCCTATGTGTTCGTGTTGTCGCCGAGTTGGCCCCGGCATTGAGCTGATCACTCATCCGGGGAGGCCCTCCATGTCCTTGTCTGGTCAAAAAAAGTATGTATGTGATCCATATATCATCCCTCTCCCGACAGGTCGCGGGCCTTTAAGGCCTGGGCGGCTTGGGTCGCTTAAATGTCCCTAAAAGGGAGAGGTGAAGCTAAAGTAGAGAGAGAGAGAGAGAGAGAGAGAGAGAGAGAGAATATAACAGGCGCATTGCCCAATCACAATATTCTCTTTTACTAACTACACTAATAATAAATAATAAATATTTAATGTAATACTAAAAATATTGAAACTAATACTACAACTAACAAAAAAAAGAGTACGTGGAACGCCACGCGACAGAAGTAAAACTTTATTTAACTTATTTATGTATTTTCTTCAGTTTTCCTTTTCTTTGTCACTTTCATCCTCTCACGGTATCCTCTTGTTCTTTCTGCAATTGATTTCGGTTTTTTAAAGAATGTGTGTCTTTTTATGAGATTTATAGTTTGCACTAGCTTAAAAGACCCGGCGTCGCCCGGGTTTTGTATTTTGTAATTGGAAATTAGCTTATGAAGGATTTTCAATTTTAAATCCTAGGTCCTTATATAGGCATTTATAATTTGAAATAGGAAGAACGACTTATTACACTCAAACTATTCCCTCAGAAAACGCTTGATATAGTTTTTTATGGCTCATAGAGGATCTAGAATGTTGCATCCCATCGCTTGTACAGTGCACAGCAAGCCTGGTAGAGGTTTAAATAAGAAGAAACAGAAATTCCTGTAACATAAAATTGTAATATCGAGGCGGGAAATTTCCCACTCTTATGTTACCATAAAGCATTATCACTTTCATACTTTTCTCTCCAAAAACCTGCGATATAATATAATAATATACACATTACCATACCTCGTTTTGTTTTCTCTATGTCCAGGGTAGAGAAAGTTATGTGATTCCATTATTTTAGTGGATTTCATTCTGTAATATTTATTTATAACATGAATTATTTTGATAACTTCTCTTATTTGTCAAAAGTGCATTTCAATTGTTTTTTCCAAGCCCTCCTGATACCATTTGGCAACAATATATTCTGTGATTTGGAATTGATAATTCTATGTAAAAAGGGATTAAGTATTTTCAAAAACATTTAATTTTTGGCATTTAGAATCAGAATTTTTCAAAATCCTTTCTTAGTGAGCACCTACATTATGAAACGAAGGTACTGTCAAAATTCCAAGTCTCTACCTGTTATAGTTTAGGCTGTACGTTGATTCCTGTCATTCAGTCAATCAGTCAGTCAGTCATTCATTCAGTCAGTCAGGACAAAGCCTTTTATATATAGAGAGATAAGGCAAAATAGATTTTAATATAGGTTCATACATATCAGTTCTATCATGCACTTCATTTAAAATCGTATGCGTTTTCTGCTACGACTTTGTTGATTATAGTGCTGTTCAACTTTTTTCAAAATGTACACAGTCAAACGAAAAGAAAGATGCAGTGTAATTCTCGAGAAGGCGGTGGCTAGTGCTGTTCAACTTTTTTCAAAATGTACACAGTCAAACGAAAAGAAAGATTCAGTGTAATTCTCGAGAAGGCGGTGGTTTTAACACACTTTACCAATGTCGGATAATTTATTTAATTTTTGGATAAGCTTAATCATTGAGTTGAATCATTGAGTTTATTGTTTTAATTTTTGGATGTTTTAATTTTTTTTAGTTTTGGAAATTTGTATTTTTTAATTTTGGATTTTTAATTTTGGATTTGCGCGGTAATCAACCTCCGGGTTACATAAAATAGATAATACACCTTTAGATTGCTTAGGAATTGTCTATTGCCATTGAGGAAGTAATGTCTGAAAAATTTCCTTTGATTACTCCTAATCATTGAGTTGATTGTTTTCTGTGCAGTCCGCTCCGAAACACGTAGTTTTGAGTGTGACTGATTTTGTGACTGATTTCGTGACTGATTTTCCCGATTTACCCCAACCGCGAGAAAAGAAGTATTACTTCAATAACGGGAAAAGAGAAACAAAACACATACAATAGGAATAGATTTAAATAAAGAAAATATGTTAACTATCACTATAGATAATGTCCCGCATGTCCAATATTTTAACATTTACTTCCCCCTTAATCAAACTAAACTTAAAGTACCTTAATGATTCTTATCTAAATAATCACATCAAGTTAATAAATGTAGACTAAGCAAGTGGCAGTCCCAGTAATGTAATTTTGAAGGACCCGGGTTTCTGTGAATCAAGATAGCGAAAAGCATCTTACAAATGCCGATGGTATCAACGTAACGGGTACGTTTACAGTATGTTTAAGTTGTGCTTAGATGTAGTGGTTAGATTTGGATTTGATGGACTGGTTTTAAAGAGAGTCTTCGACAAGCTTCATGTCACATCCCCTGAAGATATACCAACTAATTCAGAGATTCCGTTTTTCATCTGTGCTGTTCACTGACGCATAATTTTTTTGAAGATAATATTTTTGAATTAAGGTTACCTCGAATTCTCCGGGCGTCGGAAAATGCACACCAAAGGGTTCTACCTGGTTTCAGGTCATATGGAAATTTCACATATTTACCAAATAATGTTTTCATTTCGTTAAATTGCGGTATTTTGTTACCTGTTGGAGCGCTTTCAACCGCATGGAGCGGCCATCTTCAGCAACTATCGCACGCGCTGTACGATACAGTTATCCAGAAATGTCTTCCCAACAACAACAACAACACCACGGAAGTCAGTTGCTGAAGATGGCCGCTCCATGCGGTTGAAAGCGCTCCAACAGGTAACAAAATACCGCAATTTAGTAGTGAGTACCAGTGATAAAGCTCTACCCATTCTGTAGCGATAATCTTAATGATTTATGTATAGCGCTGTTTAGTTCGGGAACCCTTGAATTATTTCACAAGCACTATAATGATTGGATATATATATGTACATACATTCATCAACCACAGATTATTGTCTCTGTTGGACATTACATGAGAATATGATAGGAGGAAAAATCCTCTGACACTGGGATTTGAACCCAAAACCTTTGACTATTCTACCAACTAAGCTAAGCCACAGTTCACTTCAGTTCCCAATCTGTGGAACATGAATACTTATATAACTTATATCCATCTTAAATGTTAACTGTACAATAACAGTGGAAGCCCGGCCACAAAAATCACTAATTAGTGTGCCTCACAGTACTGCATATGACATAACTTGTCTGTCTGTGAGGTAGACCATTAAGGGCAATCAGTCATAGGAGAGAGGTTCCATCTGGCGCTGTGAACTGAACTCTGGCATGGCTCAGTTGGTAGAGCATTCGCACAGTCAGCCAAAGGTCCTGGGTTCAAATCCCAGTCTCAGATGAATTTTTCTCCTATAATATTCTCACTATACTGACTGTTTTTACAGCAGTCTTCCTTCTTTGTATAAATTCGTCAAACAACTTTTGGGCAACTGAACTGAGACTTATATTAAACTGCAAAGCAATGTTGGAAGAAAGGTAAGTTTTAACGTGAAATCACCCAAATGGGGGGGGGGGGAAATTGAGCCCAAATTTGAAACATATCCCATATGCAGTTTGTGAAAAACGTTTACCCACTTCAGTCGTATTTAGAAGAAGATATTTACTTATGTATTATTTTATAGGTGTGCATTTTCCGTGCACCCGAGTTCTCTATTATTCTTAATTACTTACCCAATGGCAATAGACAATTCCTAAGCAAGCTAAAGGAATATTATTTATTTTATGGAACTCGAAGGTTCATTGCCGCGCTTACCTGAGCCCGCCAGTCAACCCTATTCTGTGCTAGCTCCATCCAATTATCCCTCTCAAATCCTACTTCTCTGAAATCTATCCTAATATTGTCCTCCCACCTACATCTATATCTTCCAAGTGGTCTTTTCCCTTCAGGCTTCCCATCCTCCGTGATTTAATTACCCTTATTATATCCGGTGAGGAGTAGGTTATGAATCTCGTCGTTATGCAGTTTTCTCCAGTCCCCATTTTCAACTGTCTTAGGCCCAAATATTTTCCTAAGCTCTCAGATTATGTTTTTCCCGAAGAGTAAGCCACCATGTCTCACGTCCATTAGGTAGGCTACAATACAACCGGCAAGATCTCTGTTATTCTACACGACATAAAATTTCAAGGTTAAATACGGGAATTTCATACTTATGGTAGGTTACAGAATGTGTTAAAATGATTTGAGGAGATTACGGTGAGGATTAAATTACGAAATGTAAAATAAGAGCCTATGTACGCGCCAGACCACGGCTTACATGTTCATCCACCTCTTGAAGCTCAGACGGAATGAGCGAATCTCTCTTATTAAAGAAGTCTTGTTAGAGGAATCTGCATGAACTGAACGCTCTTACAAGTGTTCTGAAGGAGCTGGTGTAACGATGTGAGTGCTTTTATGTAGAGTAGGATTACCTCCACAAAGTCTCTAGGTTTTTACGTATATACCTTAGGAGCGAGTCTCACCGTTCATAGAGTTCCTGCGTAGGGGAGGTAGCTGCACCCTGATTGGCTATCCCACTCCACGTGTTGTCTGTCTCTGTGTCTGCGGCATTATCCCTCCACTCAACTATTAGTCTTTTCTACCACTGCCAACATGCAGCATGATCTTTACTCTCTACCCTGCGGCAGCTTACTGATCTTACGCGCAGCGAATTCGCGCATCTTGGTAACGAGACGTAACGAGAAGCTCGCTGGCTGGGTTAGTCTTCAAGGCCAGAGACTTTGTAGGAGTAATCCAACTCTACCCAAGTTCGCTGTTTCCATCCCGGTATTTATGTGTACGTCTGTAGGTATAAGGAATGTGACAAAATACCTCGGCCCAATGGTGACGGTTACAAACAATAATTCACAGACCAACAGCCATTTTGGTGCCTCAGAATTTATATATATTCTTCGGTATATTTAGGTCGCTGATGCCAAATGTGCCATTAGTTTTGCCCTATCAGCTTCAATTTTGTAAGACGTGGTATTACCACTATGCATATTATCCCATTTTACGTTTGTTATAAATAAAAAAACAGTGCCTATTTGTAGCTTCTAAATCATGTGAAGAAAAAAGCAACACACTAACATTACATTAACATTACAATAACAATATAACATTGGGTTTTTCAAAAAATTTGCATTATCACTTATTGTACGGTGGTTTATGACTTGGAGAGCCAAATAATAATCCAGCTTTTAGTTTTTCTATACTTCGTACAGTTTTCGTCCTAGGTGTCCAAAGTATGGTCAAGAACCTTCACTAGCAAGATTTTGTATCGCTAGACTAAGATATCACGTATAAAGTCGATATAAAAGTAGAGCTGGTAGAAAAAAACTGTTTACATATTTGGAATAAGCACACTAAGTATAGCCAAAATCCGGTAAAACATCTGAGACACCAAACAAAAAGTTCTGTTTTGTTGGGCTGTGTAATCATTCAGAATTTATATCGCCTGACATTGCACGCTAATATGAAGCAGTGGGGCTATTCTTTAACGCGTTTGTCATTTGTATTGATAAAATGAGGGACTATTGAATATTCATATACTTGAGATAAAAGTGCTGTTATTATATATATATAATTATATATTATTATTATTATGTCCTTTAATCTAAACTTTGTATGTGCAAAGGTTAAGGTCACTGCTACTCTTGTGTCAATAAAACTTAACTTTTACAGCATGATTACGTCACATTTATGTGCATGGAAATATTTTTTGTATTGTAGTTTTTAACGTGTTTCCTTGATTTGAAAATGCTGAGGATTCTACAATAATGATTGACATATTGATCCTAGGCATTGCAACACATGCATTGGAATCGCTATAGTTTATGTACAACAACAAAAAGTTTACCATTGGGAAATACAATACCGGAAGACACAGACACAGACCGTACTATTATAAAATTAAAAATAACTTACTCTTCGATTCTGTAAGACGGGTGAGAACCAACCAACCAACTAAACCATTTTTTCTGAAACATGTTTTCAGGTATGAAAGATTCTAGGAATGTATAATGTTAACAAGGTGCATAGTTTTTTATGTAATGAAAATTAACCTTTAAATTAATTTTTAGGCATTAGCAAAAAATGATAATATTTTGATTACTATATAGTACAATCAACCCTCGAAATATTGCCACCAGCCGTTCTTTAACAATTAGTGGCACAAAGCGAGGCTGGCACTAAAACGAAATGGCATAATATAGTGCTGTAATAATTTGCTGTAGGCCTACTGTATCATGAACGAAAAATTAAATAAAAGGCAAATAGAGAACTTCAGCACAAAACAAAATATTGTACAATAATCCACTTTATTACAGTAAATGTCCAGTGCTACAATACACAAAGGGGTTGAAAATCATGTGGATCCATGTAAAGTGATTAACTATAACTGAATAACCGTAGTGTAGTGTTCAACAGCTGAATGGACATTGGACTAAAAGAAGTGAAAGTTTGAAATGACTCATTATACAAAGGACTCTTTCTACCCGCTCCGCCCTCACACAGAGTGTCTGTCTGACTTCTTAAAATAGCTTCCTCATTCCACCGCACTACCTTTACAATTAGTGGCAGGGGAACACTCACTTCTTGGAAATACAGTACATTGTGTTTCTAAAATAGTCTTCCTAACATTCACGCTAGTTTTAACAGAATTCTGCAACTGAAAAAAAATCACTGCAAGCTATATTTTGTAAAATCTTGTCTTTATTCACTGGCACTAAATGAATTGGCACAGTAACGAGGTTTCTTATGTATTTTATATGGGAGAAGATCCGTTCACTTGAATTTATTGGTGCAGTACGAGGGTGGCAATGTAAAGAAGGGCATAATATCGAGGATTGACTGTAGTTCCACGTATTGACTGGAAGACCCGAAGGGAAAATACCACTTGGAAGACCTAGACGTAGGTGGGAGGACAATATTTGGATAGATTTAACAGAAGTAGGATACGAGAGGGATGGTTGAATGGAGTTAGCACAAAATACGGTTGAATGGCGGGCTCAGGTAAGCGCGGCAATGAACCTTTGGGTTCTATAGAATAGATAACATTCCTTTAGCTTGGACACGTGAAGTCAGAATGAAAAATTCAATGCCATAGCCGGGATTTGAACCAGGATCTTCGGTTCTCCGTGCCGATGCTCTAACCAACTGAGCTACCATGGCAACGTGCCGGTACAACATTAAATTCTCCAAATGACTCACAATCCCAGAATACCACCAGGCGTTCTCAATATGAGATTACAGGTTGTAAGTCGCCACTGGGTTCGTATCTCATATTGAGAACGCCTGGTGGTATACTGGGATTGTGAGTCAGTTGGAGAATTTAATGTTGTACCGGCAAGTTCCCATGGTAGCTCAATTGGTTAGAGCAGCGGCACGGAGAGCCGAAGATCCTGGTTCAAATCCCGGCTATGGCATTGAATTTTTCATTCTGACTTCACTTGTCCATCTTAGCCTACACACGGCCAGTGTGAAATAATTATCATTCCTTTAGCTTACTTAGGAATTGTTTATTGGCATTGAGTATGTATGTAATTAAGTTCCATGTATACTTATCGGAAGCGCACTGTATTTGAACTTCTTATGTGTTTCCTTGACGCAAAGTAGCCAGGTAGTTGTCACAAGTCATGCATGTTTCACACGCCATGGATCCTGCAGAATATTCAGACTGCCTTACATCGGCAACTGCGGGGATTCCAGCACTTTCCAAAAAATACATTGTGAACCTCGTGTCCAGAAACATCAAACATCTAAGTCACCCACGGCCACCATCTTTTTTGAAGTAAAACTTCTTTTCTCGCGGTTGGGGCAAATCGGAAAATCAGTCACACTAAACCCGTAACGAAATCAGTCACGAAATCAGTCACAAAATCAGTCACACTCAAAACTACGTGTTTCGGAGCGGACTGCACAGAAAACAATCAACTCAATGATTAGGAGTAATCAAAGGAAATTTTTCAGACATTACTTCCTCAATGGCAATAGACAATTCCCAAGCAATCTAAAGGTGTATTATCTATTTTATGTAACCCGGAGGTTGATTACCGCGCAAATCCAAAATTAAAAATACAAATTTCCAAAACTAAAAAAAAATTAAAACATCCAAAAATTAAAACAATAAACTCAATGATTCAACTCAATGATTAAGCTTATCCAAAATTTAAATAAATTATCCGACATTGGTAAAGTGTGTTAAAACCACCGCCTTCTCGAGAATTACACTGAATCTTTCTTTTCGTTTGACTGTGTACATTTTGAAAAACGTTGAACAGCACTAGCCACCGCCTTCTCGAGAATTACAGTGCATCTTTCTTTTCGTTTGACTGTGTACATTTTGAAAAAGTTGAACATCACTATAATCAACAAAGTCGTAGCAGAAAACGCATACGATTTTAAATGAAGTGCATGATAGAACTGATACGTATGAACCTATATTAAAATCTATTTTGCCTTATGCAAACTATAAATCTCATAAAAAGGCACACACAGACTTTAAAAAACCGAAATCAATTGCAGAAAGAGCAAGAGGATACCGTGAGAGGATGAAAGTGACAAAGAAAAGGAAAATTGAAGAAAATACATGAAGTGCAACGGCCAAAACTGTAGCAGAACGCAAGAGAGAAAGCCGATCACGAAGAATAGCATTAGAAAATGCTCGTGAAGCATCAGTAAGTGAAATGCATGATAGAACTGATACGTGTGAACCTATGGTAAAATCTATTTTGTCTTATACAAACTATAATTCTCATAAAAAGGCACACACAGACTTTAAAAAACCGAAATCAATTGCAGAAAGAACAAGAGGATACCGTGAGAGGATGAAAGTGACAAAGAAAAGGAAAACTGAAGAAAATACATAAATAAATAAAGTTTTACTTCTGTCGCGTGGCGTTCCACGCACTCTTTTTTATTATTATCATTATTTGTTTTATAGCATGCTACATTACAATCATATGTAATACTACATGCACTAAAAATTATTATGCAACCTTTTTAATACATACATTAAAACAAAGGAACCACATTTCAGTGTACATATTTTCTATTATGGATATTATGTCTTGAATATGTCGAAATAGATTTTATTCGTGAATTTTTGGAATTCTTTCGCGTATTTTTTCATAAGTTCGTGATTATTTAGGGGCCAATGTCATCCAGAATTAGGCCTAAGTACATGGTTTCGGAGATTTTGTCTCTCGGCTTTTAACATTTCGCAATCCCATAGTATATGGTCGAAATACTTGTTGGATCTTCTTTAATTTTCAATCTCTGTAGGTAGACGCCAAAATTTAGTGTCCTGTGATTGCTGTTATATTATGATTCAGAAACAGTTTTGCATCTAGTCTTCATTTTACCATTGGGGAAAAAAATTGTTATAGCACCATTTGTAGTTTTCCCCCATTCTATTTCCCACAACTTTATGCTGTTTTCTCTTAAGTCTCTTTTAACTGCACTTGTCGATACATGATCACCAGGCTTTAAAACTTAGTGCCCGATCGAATATGTTAACAGCAACCGTACCGTACAGACTTTGCTCGGCGTATGCCCTAGCTACCATATGCTAGTTCACGTGATAGTAAACAAACCGAAATACAGATATAGGAAGACCACAAAATAAATTCTCATTATCTAAACTCACATTACAAGCATGCAAAACGATACTTTCTCCTGTTTGTGTATAATAGTCCCTCCCAAATGTTTCAATATATGTTTGCGTTTTAGAACACTTTACTTTCGGCATGCCGAACACGTATAAACACGCACAATGACAAGGTACACTGTTGACCAATTTGAGAGGCACCGTACCACAAGCGCATTCACTTCTCAGTACTGCTATCAGCTACTGTCTTGTCAGCCTACGCAATCAACCCCCACCCCCTATACTCAGGTTGTTGGTAACCGGAATCAACTCCCTCTGTGTGTTCGGGCACTAAGTTTTAAAGCCTGATGATCACACGCTAGTTCACAGTCACTGCTGGAAGTTGCTTCTTTAGCTAGAAGATCTGCAAGCTCATTCCCCTGTATTCCTGCATGGCCACAATCTTAAAATTAAATTTAAAAGTGGTATAGATAACTAAATAGTTCCATAATTTATTGATGTGATATGTTGCAAAAAAATCAATTTCAGCAATGCTTTTTCTTTCTCAGTTCTTATGGCAGCAGTACAAGGCCATCTACAATATTATTAAGTGCCAGTATGGTATTTTATGAGATTGTGTGAGGGACGGGAAAATGTCTGTCCGTCCGTCCGTCCGTGTGTCTATACGCGCGATAACTCAAATAGCCTACGCTTAATCGAATTTTAATGAAACTTGATATACCTATTTATAATGTTCATGGGAAGAACCCTGTTGATATTGTACCAAATCGGTTGACCGGTACCAGAGTAAAAGCCAATTTAGTGTCTATTTGAAAGCCGCGGTACCTCAAATACGCTTTATCAGATTTTCATGAAACTCGGTATACGCATTTATTACGTCCATAGGAAGAAGCTTATTGATATTGTACCAATTCGGTTTACCGATATCGGAGTAATGCTCAATTTAGTGCCTATTTTATGGTAATATATTATAAAGAATTTTTCAAATGCAAATCGGTTATCCTGACAACATATGTTTTACACTGTTTATATACGGCTTTGAAATTTGCAATACAGTTAGCCATGACATATCCCTTCGCATTTGAAAGTATCAAACTAGTCAGGTGTTTATTCCGTTGATCAAGTTGAATACTGTTATACACAGAAGATATATTACTGTGAAATAATTAGGCCTACGTACATTAAGTGGAGTTCTTCGCCTGTGTATTTTGTGAAATGTTGACATATTTCAAGAATGTCTTATATCAGGGTATACGATTTTGAATTAAGGTTAAAGTATCATTCTTGAGACCTTTGTTGTTCCGTAAGTCCTGCTTAATGAATCGATCTGCAGCTTAATTCGGAGATAGATTACATAGTGGGCCGTGTGCCATCTTTAAAAGAGGAAAAACCAAGGAGTAAAGTTCAATGAATACCATAGTTTAATTACTAGGGACCGGATTCTTAGGTTTTTACCTATTTTTCCCCTTACTTCCAAAACAAAAAGCGCTCATACACTTTTTCGAATCACGTCCATAGGATTCTCCCACATTAATTCTATGGCACCTAAAAGTACCTAAATGGGGTATAAAAACGTAAATACACCTAAACGGGATATAAAACCTAAAATGTATAATTTAGGCTCTTTTTTTTGCCTTTTTTGTTTGTCAGTTGAGAAAACTATATTTTGCGGAGAGACAATAATTTTTGTCGGGTTGAAATTAATACCACCAGCGTTTCGTTCAACCCATTGTCGTCTAGGATGGACAGTATCTTGAGAGGAAGTGTAAGAGTACCGGCGTATTCCTTTTAAAATATTCTTACGAACAACCATTGTTGCCGTGTATGGACAAGGATATAGATTTCTGTGTTTTAAAGCCCTTGTTTACCTTTATTACTTCCCTGTTATTCATACTTAGTGATCACAATGTGAATTTTAAGGAGACGTGTTAATTATGCCGAAACAAATGAAATCGAGGTTATTATGGCAGTGGGTAGCACATTCAAATTCATTAAACCAATTTATTCTACCCGAAAACGATATTTTCGGGGGAAAAACCTAAAAAAAACTATTTCACCTAATGAAAAACCTAAAACAGTGTTTTTAAAAACCTAAAAATCCGGTCCCTATTAATTACTTATACATAGGGTTCGGATTTTTATGACATATCTTTTTATCCTTAGCTCCATTCTCGCCGCAAACGAAATTAAGCATGAATTGCACATTTGTTATCTTAATCGGACCGTTCTTATTTTGCATATAAAGTCATATTTTGGTCATTTCCATGGTCTTCGTCATATTTCGGTCATATTTGTAATTTAACATCATATTTCAGTTACAAAATCGGTAAAAGAGCACACTTATGCAGTATGTGCACTAAATTGTCGACTAATTTTTTTTTCGAGAAAAAGTAATGAATATTTTCCTTTTACTGTAACTGAAATGTAAAGGGATAGTAACAAGTAATAGCACAATTATCTCTTGCTCCTTGTTGTTAACAACTTCCAATATACGTGTTTTAAAAATATATTCATTTCACATTTGCAGTGGTATCTGGAAACATTAACAGATTAGAAGTTCTTTACAAGTAAAACTGTAAATCACCTGTAAAATTATTAAAAAGTGGTTATCTAATTGAATTAATGTGATGTAATAATTTAGTGTCATTACACGTTTTAAACTGGAAAATTTATTAAGTGCCAGTATGGAACTTTATGAGATTGTGTGGGGGACGAAAAAATGTCTGTCCGTCTGTCTGTCTGTCTGTCCGTGCGTCTGTACGCACCATAACTCAAGTACGCTTTTTCGGATTTTCATGAAACTTAGTATAAACATTCATAATGTCGATGGGAAGAATCCTATTGATATTGAACCAAATCGGTTCACCGGTACCGGAGTAATGCCCAATTTAGTGCCTATTTTAATAGATTATGGCGCCTTTCTCATAGAAAGGCGCCATCACTCAAATACGCTTTACCGGATTTTTATGAAACTTGGTATACACATTTATAATGTCCATGGGAAGACGTCTATTCATAATGGATAAAATAGGTTGATCTGTTTCGGAGTAATGCTCAATTTAGTGCCTATTTTATGGCAATATACGTATTCGAAAGAATTTATAAAAAAAATGAAAATCAGTTATCTTGACAACATAGCCTATTGTTTTACTGTGATCTTATAAGGCCTTGGAAATTAAAATACAGGTAGCTATGACAAAAAAAAACTATTGTTTTACATGCGCTTATCCAACTAGATCGTTAAAATGACCCAGGTGGCCGAGATGGTAGACCTTTCTTCTTCCGTAAACCCTGCTTAATGAATAAATCTGGAGCTTAACTTGGAAATCAATTAAAAAAAAACATATTCTGCATATCATAATTGCAGTCATAACTGATTAAACAATAACATACTGGCACTTTTTTACATCAGTTTACCTGATTTTATTTATAGGAAATACGTTCTTTTATGAGGTCATATTTAGGACTTTTGGGTCATATTAGCGTAAATGATGCAAACTTTTATTTGGGCAGAGGAAGTTCACATCAGATTTTTAAGTTCATATTTGAAGTCATATTTTCCATTTTTTAGGTCATATACATCCGAACCTACAAACAAAGTAGGCGTACTGCAATACCTGTACAATATTACAAAAATGAGAGGCCCATGGACATGGACCACATTACTAAATACTTGATGCACAATTCAAAACGCTACTGTAAAGTGTCATTACCTCATTTTTGCTGTTTTTGGAGATGGCCCACTAAAGCTCTGAGCCCTTCAACATTAAATGGAGAATCTATTTGAACTTCTTCTGTCTTCCCTGGAATCTATTCGAGCATTTCTTCTGTCTTCCCCCAATAACATTACAAACTTTTAGAAATGTAAATTTTACTTTTGTGACAATGTCACATACTATGATTTTATTTTTCCTGCGTGTAAAAACAAACTTCCTGTGTTCTTGAGCTATCAGACGGTAACTCAATTGTTATCCGCTTAAACGGGTTCTCAGTGGACTTGCTTCCGCTAGAACATGTATGCAAATGGGAATGGAGTGAGGAATATACAATATATAAATTAGTTGTAAAAAAGGGGTTATACTGAATGGGACCTGTCCCTCAAGAAAGGAAAAAGAATCTACATATATTTTCTTTGATGGGACGATTCCCAGCGTAAATGATCCCCCGTCCATGAGCTGTCACAGCCGTTTCTAGGGTTTGGATAATGTATTGCTTTATCAGAGCGGGACAGTCCAAAATACCAATAGGTGTCTATAGACCGTCCCAACCTTAAAAAACAGTATTGGTCTTATGCAGCGCACTGATGCCAGATCTACTCACATTACAAGGCCCGGCACATTATGTGAAAAAGCTCTTAAACCTCATGAAAACCTCGAAATTTGTTTCTTGTACATAATAATTAATGTAAATCATGCCCTGCAGATAGAACGACAGCACACCCTCCTTCCCTTATTTTCATCCCCCATGAGTAATATTTTCTCTATAGGCCCACAAATCTACATTTTCTGACCAAAGTCTACAAAATGTTACACATGTACCCTGTGGAATCAAGTAAAAATGCTACGAGACAATCATTCACGAAAAAAACACCCCTTGCGAAATTTTAAATCCCTACTTTGTGATCTTTTTACTTCTTTGAACGATTTTTACCAAACTTTACACACAGACCCTATAAAAACAAGAGAAAAATTAGGCGAAGTTAATTTTGGAAGAAGCTACCCCTTAAATGTTTCTACCCCTATTACACCACCAAAATTTAGATCTACATTCTTTACGTGTTTTTAACAGACTTTGTACACAGAACGTATAGAATCATGAGAAAATGGTAGGAAATCTAACTTTGGAACAAACCACATTTTAGATCTTTCACCCCTATTTTGTGATATATATTTATCTACATCCTTTGACCAATTTTATCAGACTTTATACCAAGAACCTATTGAATCAAGAGAAATTTTTAACCAAAGTTTATTTGGATGAAACCACTCCTTAAATGTTGCAACCCCTATTATACAAATGTTATTTAAATCTAAATTCTCTGATCAATTTTTACCAGACTTTACACAGAGCTAACAGAACCAGGAGAAAAACTTAGGTAAAACTAAAGTTGGGGAAAAAAAGTCACTTAAATGTTTTAATCCCTATTAAATGACGTTTAAATCTACATTCTTTTGGCTCATTTTACGACTTGACACACAGAAAAGAAAGACTAATAGGAATTTCTGTCTCTTCTTACCTCAACCCCACCATCCATGGTCTTTAGAAGTAATAGGGTCCTTGAGTGTGACAAGTTGTGCTTTCTCTAGGGCCTAAATTTTGAAAATTAAAAGGGCTTCCTCCAAAATTGACTTCGAACTACAAGTAAAATACAAAACCAGGTGACGCCGGGTCCTTTAAGCTAATCTATATATATAAAAATGAATGTATGTGTGTGTGTGTGTATGTGTGTGTGTGTGTGTGTCCTTTATGCATTACTACACCATTCATCCGATCGCCATGAAACTTTGGGAAGTTGTTGAGTACATTCCCGGGAAGGTTTTCGGCATATTACATTTTTAGTTTTTGCTTTCGTTATTGAGTTATGAATGAAACACGGGCAGAAAACGTGTATTTTTTGCATTTTCGAAGCATCATTTCTCAGTAATACATTTCAATGCCAGTAGGCTGTCAAATCAATTGCAGAAGGCTTTGTCTACTGTTGTCATACTTTTGAAAAAAAAAGCATCGCGTTCGCTATGGAAGGCAATTATTGTAAACGCCAGAGAAGTTTATGATAATGTAATATTAAATATTTATTTATGGATAACTCAAGTTATTGTAAACGCCAGATAAGTTTATGATAAGGTAATATTAAATATTTATATGCTTCTTATGAAAGAATGAGCAATGTTCAATAAGCCTCCGAGAAGTCATTGTAAACCACTTTTCATTGCAGCAAGAATTATGTCATTACCGTATATTACAATGTTTACTATTTATTAAAAACACGAGAACAGCTTACAATGTTTACTATTTATTAAAAACACGAGAACAGCTTTCAATCTTACTCTGATGTTCACAATCACAACACTAGGCATAAAAGTGATATAAACAAACCTTATTGCCAATATTCAAAAACCTTAAAAAGTTTCCGATGTGTTTCTATAAAATTATTTAATAAACTCCCCATTTCAGTTAGATCTTTAAGTACATCCAGATTCAAAACTACATTAAAGAATCTCTTAACCATGTTCTGTTTTTACACCATAGAGGAATTTTTAAATTATGAATTTCAATAATATTTTCCATATTGGTATTATGCAAAATTAATTATCTAACTCTATATATTAACAATGTTTGTTTATGTGTACTTATACTTTCTCTTCTGTCATTTGACGACGCCTATACAATCATTACTTCTGTTATGTATTGTTTAATGGGAACAAAGAGATTTGATTTGACGGTTTAATAAAAAAAAATTGGGACTCTGAGTTGAAAAAAACAAAGTTTGTTTATATGGAAGGCTATTGATAAATCTCATGGTGTTGTAAAAGCTAGAGAGGTTGATAAGGTAATATTAAACATTTATTTAACATGGAATATGCTCCTTTTGAAAGATGGTTTACAGAACATTCCGGGGAGGTTGCTTAGTTCGGGGTCCTGGCTACAACATTTCTATATGTAATCATAAGTAAAATCGCTTATGTAGGGTCGTTAAATCTGCCTGAAATATAACGGAATTATAAGTCTGGACAAATGAATATAGAAACTATGGCCTCAGTAGGCTTATTCCATTCTTCATCTATATAAATAAAAACGAATAGGGGAATACAGGCCTAAATGTTCAAACATTGTTCGATTTGGACGAAACTCACTATGCAGGGTTTTTTGGGCCAGGGAACTCAAATCTGAGGTTATTTTTCCCATGATGCGCTTTCTAATCGTGGAATTGAATTCAAAGCCGGATTTATAGCTGATTCATTAATTAGGCCTATCAATCGTTTAGTTTAGACCTATGAATGCTTCGTGTGCAAGGAGTTAATAAATATAATATTTTAATTATTTTGCTCTTAATTTTTTAATTTCCGATTAATTAACGTGGGCGAAGCCGCGGGGATCTGCTATAAGCTATAAAAAGCTATATATAGTGTTTTCTGAGGGAATAGTTTGTGTGTTCTTCCTCATTTCAAATTCTAAATACCTATATAAAGATATAGTTTGAAAATCGAAAGTCCTTCATAAGTTATTTTCGCATTTACAAAATACAAAACCCGAGCGACGCCGGGCTTTTTAAGCTAGTAATTTATAAATGTTAAATTTAATATTAAATTTCATTTCGATAATATTATTTTTCATCATCATTATTATTATTATTATTATCATTATTATTATTGCTATTATTATTACTATTATTGTGTTATAATTTTCAAGAATATAATTATAAAGGGAAGTAGTAGTTAAAATACATTACATACCTTTAGGCCTGTTCACTATCCTCAGAGAGTGGTATTACTCCTTCTCAGAGGGCCTTTCGTTTTTTCTTTTCTTATTCTATACAGTAAACTTTCTGAACACCCGGTAGCTTCTGCTGTCTCTTTAATTGCCTGCGTAACGTTCATTTTCTTCAAGAAATAATTAAGTATATTTAATACTATAGTTCGCTCTTTACTGTGCAATTTGCCAACACTACGCTTTCTAGCTTCTCTATTCATAATTAATATAACATGTTAATAAAGATAAAATTTAATTTTTTAAAACACAAGTTCCACTTCATCACAAGTTAAACTTCACTATGCAACTAATATTATAGAACTGAGCTCTGAAGAAGATACAATAATCTTAGAAACATCTGAGTAAACAAAATGTCTACCGCGTTGAATGATGAAGTCCCGAATGGTGAGCTCGGGAAAACTGTGATAATTTATTAATGCTACAAGATACAGAGGTCTGGTTTGTTTTCAAAACTTTTTCAGACCTCTATAAACATTTCTTCTCGCTTAGTCACCAACGTAAAATAAAAAACAAAGTAAGTTACTCGCTACCTGACTTTTTTTGTGTTAGCATCCGACATTTTTCAAGCAGCACTTAATAAAAAAAAAAATAGCTTTCTTGTTGTGTAAAATTTATTGCCAAGGGAAAGAGAGTATTTTCTATAAACATCAGGCAATCCAAGAAAAAATTCTTGGTCGGTTTCGATTATTGGTTTTTTGTCTATCGCGTGATAAGTTATTCATCTGAAAAAATATGGATTTCCGCCAAAATAACGTAATTGTGAAAAACAGGCCTCATATTAATTATTTATGACTTCACAATTGACACCATGAGAAAGAGCGGAAAATTCTCTATAAGATCTCGCAATCACATTATTGCATTTATCAATTCGGAAAATTGGCAACATTGTCGGGATAGAAAAGGACTAAGCTAATTGCAGAATGTACGAGTGCAAGTGAGATACAAATACTACATTTAACTCAATACTGTCATTTAAGGTTGGGACGATCTATAGAGCACAGTTCCGCAACTTCATTATTTGAATATGAGTTAGGCTACTTTTGTGAAAAGAAACCATAGTTTAGAAACTAACCAAGTTATATAGGGTTTTAGGTGTGAATTTATTAGATAGATTTCGAAAAAAATCTACCTAATGCAATCGATACCATGTCATGACTTTCGAAAAATTCTTTCATATATTTACGTTTCATGCTTCCCTAAGTACGAAACCACCGCCCGTTCAATTTTTTTTTAATTTTATTTATTTATTTATATTTACCTTTACACGCTAGCGGCCGTAATTTTGAAGATATTTGAACCAAATTTTATCATGTTATTTCTAAACCCAATAGTTCGGACAAGTTTGTTAATGAGCAAAATTGGCCCAAGGCCCGAGGAGGGGGTTGATTTTTTTTTAAATTTATATCTCTGCCCCTATGAAGTATAGAGGGAAACTTTGCTTGAATAAATTAGAGTACTCCCTATGGAGTTCACAGTGATAGCAACGATTCGGGGGTTTTGGGGATACGAGTGGTGGTGGGGGGGGATGGAAATTCGAAATTTTTGAAACCACGTCTTGCGGGGCTCTTGACGAATACTCTACAAATTAATAACCAGTTTTTCGATAGCTCTCATATAAGGCGAGATTTGAATGTTTGAAAAACTGCTCTATCCTCTTTTTTGCAATTATTATTGCGGGTTTGTCATGCCAAGGCTAAAGAAGAAGAGTGCTGCGCAGCGACAATAAATTAAACCAAAAGCACTTCGAAATCTACCTCAGCCTGTAGGCCTGCCTAAAGGGATTTTTTGAAATTAAGTGTTAAAGCAAAAAATAATTAAATACCTTGACTTGAAATTCCGACACATTATAAATGCTTGAGAGATGAGTATGTGTGCATGGAACCCCGGGAAGGGGGAGAGGCAGATTGGAAGCAACCCTAAGCACGTAGTCCATAGGTTCAGGCCTATTGCGCCAACCCTAGTAATGGGATGATGGCATGCCCAAAAGCCCAGATTCCACCGTGTAGTCCTCAGCCTGTAGAGTCGCGGCTCACCACCAGTAACCCACATGACCGCGAGTCAGAATGACCAGAAAGGAAAACCCCTAAGTCAAGGCTTCGATCACCACGAATGAACGCCTACCTACCTCTGGATTTGAACCCGGGACCGCTTGCAAGCTAGTCTCAGGCGCTAAACATGTCTGAGTGTGACTTAAAATTTTTCTTCTGATGATAAATAATTTTTTTCCTTGACTTCAAGAAAAAATTTATCCAAAAAATTCTTAAGTTATTATGGACAAGTTAAGTTATATGTCAGTATTAATAAATATGTTTCAATTATATTTCTGTTGAATAAATGATTTAAATGAATCATCTAGGACAGGGGTGCTCAAACTTGAACTGCTGGCGATCTACCTCAATATTTTTAGACTACTTACGATCGACTCTGAGAGACTGCAAGTGTGTGTGATGCAGGGTTGTCGTACATACACGATACACCCTACCTACCTAGGTAGGGCGTACCGTAGCATATATAGATATTAGCTTTCTGCGCAGTATAGGTACATTATTTTAGTCAAGGTTTGGGTTAGGTTTAGTTAGGTTCTTCTCTACAATATCAATGAAAAAACTCATAGTTATTCAAAATTGCGAGTTTATTGGTTGTTACAAAACAAAAGAGTTACATATGGTGTTAAACTTAACTAAGGAGTGGCTTTGGATGTTGAAACGTGGCACTGCATGTCCTCAGCATACTTTTCATAAGATGGTACGTAACCACTGAGTGCTAATCGCAAGCATGATGACATATGATCGTCAGTTAGTCGATTGCGATATTTTGACTTAATTATCTTCATTTCAGAAAATGCAGACTCGCACAAGTAAGTTGACCCAAAAAATGCCGTCAGTTGAAGGGCGATTTGCCTTACATTCGGATATTTATCTTCAGATATAAAACACCAGAAATTTGTATCAGATGCTGTAGCTTTGAGATGTATATCTGATATAATCTGCACCAACTCATTTTCAACAGAACATGAGTTCATATTAAACTGACTGGCTATTTCAGTAGCTAATTCCTCAATGTTTTTACATGAAAAAGGATAACTCATAAATGATGCTATATTTTCCAATTTACTGCAATCATGAAAACGCATTTCGAATTGTCCCAAAATATTTGATAATTCAGCCTCATACGTATCATAATTCAACTGAGGAATCCTTGCTTTCAAAGACGGAAAATGTTTCAGATCCTTTCTTTTCAGTTGATCTATCATAAGTTGCAATTTACTTTTGAATGCGTTTACTGCGCTAATCATCTCAATAATAGTTTTTCCTTTACCTTGAAGCTCCAAGTTAACGGTGTTTAAGTGCATTGTGATGTCAGTCAAAAATGCCAAATCATTTAGCCATTTTTCGTTTTTCAAAATCTGAGTGTCATCACCTCTTTCGTCTAGAAAAGCTGTTATTTCGGGCAATAATTCTTGAAACCTTTCTAGGAATTTTCCGCGACTCAACCACCTGACGTCCGTGTGAAGAACTAAATCAGTGTGTTCAGCTGACTCCCTATCTTCCAACTGCAACTGAAAGAGCCGCCGTTGCAAGCTACGTGCACGGATGGAATTCACAATTTTTGTCGCAATGCCCATAATTTCCTCCGTGTTTAAAACTTTTGAACACAAAACTTGTTGATGTATAATGCAAT
The DNA here is from genome assembly GCA_964059195.1 of Ectobius pallidus. NCBI lineage: Eukaryota > Metazoa > Arthropoda > Insecta > Blattodea > Ectobiidae > Ectobius > Ectobius pallidus. The sequence continues at coordinate 6,879,746 of CAXKWD010000008.1, read as the reverse complement.
GGAATGAAAAAAATGAAGGGAATTCTTCATTAGCTCGACACAATGCCACAAAACCGTTTTTGTTTCCAGTCATTGCTGGTGCTCCATCGGTTGTAATGCACACTAATTTATATATTGGTAGCTCGTAGTTTTTTACAAAATTGAAGAAAACGTCAAATATATCTTCGCCACGGGTCTTCCCCTTCAGAGGTATGATTGTCAAAAATTCTTCCTTAGCCAACATGTCATTGAATACCATCCGAATAAAAATACACAGCTGGGCAGTGTCTGTCATATCGGTGGATTCGTCGAACTGTAAAGAAAAGTATGTACATTCCATGATATCATGTTTTAGTTTATCTGCGATGTCCTGGCTCATGACTTCAATACGCCTTGTGACAGTCGGACGAGATAACTGAAGTTCTCTAATAGCAGACATGATTTCTGTTTTATTTTTAAAATCTCCAAATAAAGTCTCACCCGCTTCAATAAATGCTTCCTTCACCACCGATCCATCTTCGAATGGTTTCTTGTGTTTCGCCAATATATGAGATATTTTAAATGACGCGATCGTAGCAGCTTTTGATTGTTTGACTGGTCTTGTGAACATGGATTGTTCTTTTTTCAAACAAGATATCAAATCACGTACCTTTAGTTTTCTTAATTCACTCTGTGGCGGAAAATCCTTTTCATAGTTTTTATGAACCGTTTTATGATGCCTCTCTAAGTTACCACGCTTAGGTATTGCAACTGACGCACGACAAATAACACAAATGCACTTATCCTTCACCATACAAAAGAAAAATTCTTCCTCCCAATCCTTATTAAAATGATACGTTTTAGATTTCTTCACTGCACTCATTTTCCACTATTTAATAATAAACTTTGTACTTATCGACGTAGTATCGCCATCAAGTTACAATTCAGAATGACTCCAATTCCTGCAGGCGCAACATTTATATCGGCGTGAACGAAAGTCTCGAATGTTCCCGTCAAACGCGCCGCCCGAAACTAGACTGTACTGTCTCTCGTTGTTTCTAGACTAGACTCCACTGTCTAGTCTAGAAACAACGCGGCTTTTCTTTGACAAGTGCCGCGCGTTCCTTTGATAAAGCCACCTTTTGCCGCAAGCAGTGTTATTTTATTAGTTACCTACCTACTTATTAAAATTTTTTTTCTTCTCGAGATCTACTCAAAAAGCACTCGCGATCGACTTGTCGATCGCGATCGACCGTTTGAGCACCCCTGATCTAGGAGTTGAGTAAATAATCGGGGGCACAGGCTTGTTAATTTCATGAATTCTATTTCTTGTAGGGACATGTCATTCAGACTTAGGTCTAAGGTCCATTTTCACTACTGTAATAACTCCAGTTGCAAAGGTTGCTCAATAACAATGACGTCAGCATTCGGGATGTCCCAGGTCCAAACCCCGGCCGGCCAATTTGTCATTTTTTTTCCCCACGATTTCCACAGTCGTAAAAGTAAACGCCAAATTTGATATTTACATCCCATGAATCATCCTCACCATTTCATCTTGTATCATAAAAACTAAAAAACTAAACTCCGTGGCGCTACATCCCTGGAGGGACTTGGCCTACCACCCGACCGCTGCGTCATCTCCCGTAGGCAGATGGCAGGATTGGGGGTATGTGGTCAGCATGCCGACACCCACGGCCGTTAATGGTGGTTTTCTTGACCGGAGCCGCTACTTCTCTATCAAGTAGCTCCTCAATTTTGAATCACGAGGCTGAGTGCACCCCTACCAGACCTCCCTACCTCAGAAAAATCCGAGGAGGTACCGGGAATCGAACCCGGCCCGACGGATCCGTAGTCAGCGACGCTATCCACAAGACCACGCCGGCGGACCATCTTGTATCATACCCACTTAAATTAACATCAGTTGAAATTTACTCCCTTAATTTCACCGACAGTAGAAACAATTGACAAACAATAGTTCCATGGCCTACCCTACTGTACAGACACAGACCCCGAACTCCTTATAATTATAGATAATATCTACTCAAATAAATAAACAATGCAAAATATGTTGCACAAATATTCTAACATATACTTCTTAAGATTTTGAATTGACGTTTTATAATGCACTTCTGTGCACACCTTTTATCTTATTATTATATTCACGAAAGAGACCGGTAGGCCTATGTACCATTGAAAAATTGGTGTGCAACCTCCATATATTGGAGATATCACGTGGGCTCTTGTAATAATTCATTCTTGTGCATCTGATTCTATTGTTCGGTGAAGTCTTCTTGGCTGATATTCAGTTTAAATGACTGTGATAATAGGTGACACAGCGGCGATAAGTTACGGCAAGTCCGGCGTTTGCCTTTGCAAATGAAGAAATCACGAAAAACCCAAGTTAGATTGACGGGCCATAAGGTTTAAAATTTGAACCCAGGACTTCTTACCTCTGTCACCTCGCTTGGATTGGTTTGATTGTCTTCATTATGATTTTAACATGGATTTATGCCTATATTTGGTCATAAAACAACATATTTAACTCAACGTGTTTATTTATGATAATTATTATAATTATCATTGTATAATTAGTATATAATTATATCATTGTATAATCATTTCATTAAATAAACAGAAACTATGCCAGGGTCTTTCGAAAAACACTGTAGCCTACTTCATCATATAACAACAAATATAAGCCAACAATTTTTCACATCTTGGTTCACAAGAGAAACATTGCTTAGGTCCTACCATGGATGCACCAGCATTTAGATGCAATAATATATTCCTTCTCATAGTCTACTGCTACTGAGATTTTACTGGCAGCAGCTCCAATTCAATGTTTGTGGCTTGGATTGAAATTTCCTCGGGATAATCACTCATATTTTCACAAACTTTTTCATAAATACTAGTTCGTATTCATTATTGTTTACAAGCAAGCGACTGATATGATTATTTTGCATCTATACCGCATTTTGTATTAGTACGTAGCCTACGGTTCATTCTTGTTCTGCGATTCAGGTGGCTCTGAGAATATGACGTTAACAAATGTCTGACTACCTTTCATTATATAATGAAATTATATAATTAATTATACGGTATTTTTATTTCATTTTATATAATTTAGAGAGGTTTCCTAAAAAATATTGTATGCAGCACGTGCGCAAAATCTTTATCGGACACATCCAGTAGGGTAAGGTGGTACATTTTCGAACACTTAACAAATATTCTTATTTTATAAACACAATAAACATAAGACAAGTTCAACTGTATTGTATTCACAAAATTAGCAATGTAGTTGACCCTTCACAAAAATATCAAAGTCAAACAGCTGTTAAATTTGTCACGGCAATCAATCTTTCATTTCCAGAATATCGTTCGAAAGTGTACCACAGTAGGTACAATTCTAAACACCAGTGGGTACTATTACGAACAGTGGCATTTTCTACGAACGAACTGCTTTCTTCCAAATATTATTTTTTATTATCATTATTTATCAATAATATGAGCGTAATAATGAAGTGTCACGTTTTGAATAGGCAGATGTCAGGATTGGGGCATGTGGTCAGCACGCTGACTCCTAAGACAGTTATTCATGGCTTACTGAACCGGAGTCACTACTTCTTTATGAATTAGCTCTTCGGTTGATGTCAGGAGGCTGAATGCACCCCGTTCCAGATCACCGTACCTAAGAAAAATCCGAGGAGGTACCGGGAATCGAACCCAGACTTGCGGGTCCGTACTCAGGAATCACTAGACCACACAGGCGGTCTATCATAACATCAACAGCAATAATAAAAGTACTTAACAGCTGTATGCTATTCTGTATTGCATAAATTGCTGAGATGTAATAACAATTAAGAGGAAGTGTAGTTCAGAATTCTTCGTTGAAATAATACCAATGTTGAAAGTCGTATGAATGCCATCCTTTTATATTTGACTAGCACAGTTAATAATAATAAACATGCAGAATGCTGTGATAGCGAAACAGCTTTTCCATGCAAGACTTAAGCGAGCGATAGCGGGTTAAAGTAGGCCTACTGTTCGAAATTGTACCTAAAATCTGTTCGTATTTGTACCTCAAGCTAGTTTTTGTAAATTATACATCGTTGCATATTCCGCTCACGAATGACCATTGTTGTGCCAATGACTTACGTATTAAAGACTACGCTATTTGTTGGTATGAGTTAAAAATTGGTCCTCAACAATGTATTCCAGCAACACAACGTGGAATTATAAGCAATTTTATAACGAGCCATTTTTCAAGTATGGAGTTCTTGCCTTTGATTGGAAAATAATAATTTACGGCCGAATGAGACAACTTAAAACATCATTCTCGCGGATACAGGTCAACAAAACAATCAGTATGGACGCTATATAATTAAAAACACGTTGGTTAACATTTGAAACCCAAAAGTGGATAAAAAATCTTAGTCCGTTCAGAATTGTACCATGTTCGAAAATGTACCACCTTACCCTACTTCTATACTAGATTCGTCCGCTAAAGGGTTATTTTGCATACTTGATACATAATATGCTATTAAATAAATTATAATATTTAGCGCGAGCTTCCGTATTACAGATTTCTGAATTAATTTATTCATTCCTGTTCCCCTTTTACTTGCTAACCACCGTGAAGAGACTAAAGTACATCGAAACACGCAATTGTAGGCTCTCAATGAATTCCAGTGGACAACAATAATACAACTAGGAATCCATCTTCCACCTGTTCACGAACGCCTGTCATTGCGCTGATTATTGTTAATAATATGGTTTATACAGGGTTTTTTAAATAACACCGAAATATTTACCTGTCTATAGAGGGGACATAGACAAGCAAGTTTTATTAGGAGTTTTTTGCCCTACAAATTCAATTTTTCCTGTTACAGCACAAAATCCCCCAGGGCATGGCCGTCACTGAATTTTAGCATTTAAAAAAATGCAAAACAAAGGAACTTCGATGTTAATACTGGAGTTATGATTAAAAAAATCTGATGTGAAAGTCACATAACTTCCTCTGCCCAAATAAAAGTTTGCAGCATTTACGCTAATTATGCTATAAATATCTTATAGCCCCTTCTTTGAATGTTACGACTAAAAACGCAGGCTATGGGGGAAAAAAAAAAAAACAAGTGACTGCAAACGTTTATTGAACTTTCTGCTGTTAAGAATAATTTCCGAAATTTATCAAATATTCCCCTCAGACATTTCTTTACTGTAAGCAGGGCCACCAGTACATCTTTCTCTCTTCACGTGCTTATATAGAATAAAATGCCTTAAATATCCGCGTATTGAGTTGTTCACCAGGCAAGTTGGTAGGTTACAACCACCCTTCAGAGAATGTTTTTGAAATGGTATAAGCAATCCATGTACAAAATTTTAAGGAAATTTTTAGAGCCGTTTATGAGAAAATAGCAAACAACAAAATATTCTTCATGTAAAGTCCCCTTAAATATAAGAAAAGGTTGTAGTCAATCTTCACAGCCTCAGAAGGTACCTAACCCAAATACAAAATTTTGTTTTCGTACGATTTACAAGAAGCCGTATTGCAAAAAGCACGTATTCATAGTGGTTAGCTTATAACTACCCTTCAGAGAATTTGTTCGAAAAAATGTTTCAAATAAACGTTTTAGCTCTTGGTACAAGCAATCCATGCGCAAAATTTAAAGAAAATCGTTAGAGCCGTTTTTGAGAAAATCGCGAAAAACGAAAATTTCTTCATGTAAAGTCCCCTTAAAAATAAGGGAAATTTGTCGCCAATCTTCGAATCACATCTTCAGAAGGTACCTGACCCAAATACGAAACTTTGTTTTCATACGATTCTCCGTTTCGGAGGTGGCCTGTTCACAAACTTCCACACAGACAGACACACACACAGACAGACACACACACAGACATGTTTCCAAAAATAGTATTTTTGGATTCAGGGGGCCTTGAAACGTGTATATATATGCTAAAAACTCAACTTCGAATTTTAGGGTCGAAAACAATACTTCCTCTACCTATAGTACCTATGGTACGGGCAGAGGAAGTAAAAAAACTGATTTAGTGGCGACCAAGTCATGTGATTAGTCTGTAAATGTTGCAGATTATGGAAACATTAAATTATGACACCCTATAGCTGTTGATGAATGATTAAGTGTAAGGTTTTTATCGATCACTAAGAAGGCTTGTAAATTTAATGAAACTTTAATTGAAATTTTAACATTACTTCGCTTAATTATTGACGTAAGAGCACCAAATTGTAATGACTTTAATGCACTGTAGCATACACATTTTACAACATAGAGTAAAAGCATCCTAATAAAAGTTGCTTGTCTATGTTGCCTTTATACTCAGGTAAAATATTTCGGTGTTTTTCATTAACATTCTGTATTTACATTGCATAATGCATTATTAACTGTATTAAATAACTTCT